>VCAZ01000049.1:4325000-4897500 GCA_005784505.1 Bagarius yarrelli
GGGAGGTATTTAAACAGCAAGATCTGAAGCTATACACAGAAACCTTTTGTTTTTTTATGCTGAAATTGCATAGGTAATGTTACTGTCAACATAAAATATGAGGGTATCTCCCAGCCAGATACTCTGGAGGACATGCGATGTCCCGCCATTACTCAAAGAATGCGACTCCGCTTTCAGATCTGGAGACGTATCCTTATACACCATTGCCAGAGCCAACTTGAAGAAAGAAATCAAAGGAATTAGACCCAAGAGGCTTACAAAAAAGAATCCGGACCATCTCACAGACAAAAATTCAAGAAGAGTGTGGCAGGAAATTAAGAGAATCAACAACAACAGGAGAAACAATGACTACAGCACTACATACGCTAATGACTTACTAGCCGACTTACTAGACTAACTTGTCTTTAAACAAACCACATTCATTTAAGCTTTTCCACCAACCCCTGATGTTTGCCATCTCATTTTACAGGAGCATAAGGTGGGATGAGTGCTTAAGAAACATAAGAAAACTGCTGGCCCGGATGGAGTACCTTATAAGGTACTTAAAGCCTGTGCCAACTAGCTCCCTATCTCACTAACATCAGCCTTCATACAATCCTGCTTAAATCATCCAATTCTGCTACATCATCCCTGTAAAATAGGATCCACCAACAGCCTAAATAGACAGATTGCACCAGTAGGTTTAAACTGCATTGAGAGACTGGTCTCTTTACATCAAATCTAGCCTCCCCTCCACCTTTGTCCCAAACCAGTTTGCTTATAGATCAAATCAGTCCACTGAGGATGCCATCACCATAGCCCTCCACACTGTACTGGGATCATTTTAAAAAAAAGGGAATTTATGTAATTTTTTTTTATAGATTACAGCTCAGAATTCAACGCAAATATTTCAGACACCCTTTTAAGAAAACGGACTGAGTTTGGCCTCTGCTCTATCCATGTGCACTTGGACAAAAGCCCTTCGCACAAACCGCCCACATACTATCAAATTTGGCCCTTACTTATCCTCTATTGTTACACCTAGCACCGGCTCTCTACATAGTTGTAAAATTCACCCCTTACTCTCCTCTTTATACACATCTGAGGTACTTCTATTTATTCTACAAACCGCATCATCATATTTGCCAAAAATACTATGAAGATTGGATTCATCAAATCAGACTACAGAGATAAAATGCAGAAATTAGTGGACTGGTGCTTTGACAACAACCTATATCTGACCACCTCTAAAACAAAACCACTGCACTGAACCAGACTTACTTTAAAATCAATAGGAACTGCATAGAAAGGGTCCACACCTTCAAATAACCTTTCTTGGTCTGCTAACACCTCAGCAATAATAACTAAGGCACAGCAATGGCTGCACTTTCATAGAGTGCTTAGGAAAAACAAACTTAGATTGTAAGTTACTTGTGTCCTTTTGCTGTGCTACCACCAAAACTGTGTTAAAGACAGCATTTTAGTGTGGCACTCCAGTTGCACTATAGCAGAAAAGAGAGTCCTACAAATAATAATCCCCACAGCCCCCCCAAAAAAATCACTAGCAGCTCTTTACACTTTCTGGAAAGCATTGCTTTCTCCCACCATCTTTAAAGGGCCAAAAATATAATTAAGGAAACAGCCGGGTCATTACCTGTTTAATATTTTTTGCCCTATCTAAAAATAAGGACCATTTTTTTAAAGATAAACCTCTTCCCAGTTCCTATCAGGACCTTAACCTCGAAATTTCAATCAACATGATATATACAGTACAGTATATATCTCATAATCTAACCACTATAGTCACGTATAACTTACACCTTACAAAGGGAAATGTGCAATAACACTGCTCTGGACAGGAGCACTGAACAGGAGCAGTGCTCCAAATTTTATTGTATTTAGCAAATACAACCACAATGAAAGCGTTTATGTATATATAAGTAAACGCATTCAAAACATCAAACATACACACCTGCAGCATCACAGTCAGCCCCCCAGAGGGCAACGTCACCTGAATATTGATGCTGTGTTCAAGCAGACTCCCACCTGCACCTCATTTTCAAACATCTGAGGATTCATGTTGGCTTAGTGAAGTCTTGACTAATGTATTTGAGATGTGTTTAGAATGTAGTTTCTTTTGTCCACCTTTGTTTACTTTTGCTAGTAACCTATCTTCTTTGTTCCTGCTTGCTGTGATGTGATTGATTTTCAACCTGGCTCTTTAATATCCTCTGTGGATTAAGCAAGGTCTGTCGCTTGCACTTTGCAGTTTCTCTGCAAAGTCAACAACTTGAACAGTATCAGATAATAGAAACCAAGCTAGAGTGACTTGTTTAGCTGTGCTGTGGAACAGTCCCAGGTCAGTATGCCACTAAAAGCAATAGGTATGGGCGGGGGTGGGCCGAGCCCAGCCAAATGTCTGTCTTGCCCACCCAATCAAAATTTGGTAATAACAGAGTAAGATTTGTGACTTAAAAAAGCAAAAAAAAAAAAAGGAAAACCAAAAGAATCAATCTATCTATCTATCTATCTATCTATCTATCTATCTATCTATCTATCTATCTATCTAGTTCCAAAAATTCAAAAAAATGTTTACGTATTTACTCTCTTCAAAATATTACTTAAATATTTAATTATAAGTTGGCCCAAACTTCACTCCAAATTTATAAAAACAATTTGCCTAAATTTGTGCATATTAATTCAGTCATTAGCCATTCTGAACGTTTTAAAAACTTATCTGTGCTTATATTGACTTAATAAATTATGTCTTCTTAATTAAGCCCAAGCAAGAATAAAAGTATATTTTGGCTAGTCCATCATTTAATTAGTTGAAAATTGCCCAGCTGGGATATTTGTCTGCCCACCCTTTTATGGTTGGCCAAAACCGGGCCTGTTAACATGTCTGAAAATTTAGTGCATTCCTTCCAAACAAAAATCCATTATTATGCAAAGAATTAATTACGTTGTCATATGTACCACTAATCAGCCACATATGCTTTATAAGAAGGTTAAACATAAATTTCATAAAGTTTTTAATCACTTAAATTTTGGTAAGGTGAAGATACCCACTGTTTAAATAGAAAAAGGGTTTGTGGAAAGGGTTGGGTATAAAATGGGTCAAAACTCGCTGCTTTTAACTTAAATCTATGCACAAAGATGAATGCAGAAATAAAACCTCAATGTTACAACAGTTTAATGTCAAATTCTTCAACAAAATTAGTATTGAAAATCGCAGTCTGGCAAAGTTTTCCGCTACAAACCAACCAGCAGTTCTTTTGCAGCAGAAGTCTTGCAAGTAGGCTGGATCAAACAAAGGGGAATGATAAAGGAGCCAAGGCGTAAAGGACACTGTGTATAGTGGAGAAAAGAGTCACCTTGAAGCATTCAATGACTCACTTCTGGCAAGCCTTAATTCAAGCCCTTATTTCTTGTGCTCCCAATATCCATGTACAAGTTTTGGTGGGTTGCCCACAGGGTTCAGACAAGATTACTGAGTGTGCAGGCTAAATGAATAGAAAAATTGCCCTGTTTCATCCAGATACCATTTGTTGACGGAGCAAAACCTTTACCGTTGCTTGGGCCTAAGAAAGAAATGCTGCCTGAAACAAAAGGTATCATGCGTCATGTTTAGCAGTGTTATGCTGTGGGATACACACAGAGAACTCAAATTTTTACCTGGTTCTGGGAATCCCAATTAAATACAATATTTCTAAGATGCCCAAGGAATTTGTAATAGACTTGTAATCATGTAACATAACTTCTTAGAATAAAACCTATTCATAGTCTCTTGGATATACTGTATTACAGCAAATATTATTATACTAAGGTGACCTACTGCTGCCAGAACTAGCTTTTTTTGAACAAATGTACGATAGTTAAAAGGAAGAGAAATGAAAAAAGTGCATGAAAATCGATTCCTTGTCATTATGGGTATCTAATTAGGGCTTAAAGCTTTTCTAATTACAGATCGTTATTCTCTGTTTATGGAAAAGGGGTTACCAGTGTTTGGTTTTTGCTAAGAAATGTCAACAGAAAAAGGTAAAAGCTGTCAAAAAAGCCCATACCCCATTACTTGGGAATAAAGTTATAGAATATTAATCAGTAGCAGATACTTTAGTGCACCCTAAAATAAACTTTAAGTTAACTAGTGGCTTTTTAAATTAGGTTTACCAGTTATATTATTGTTCTGGTAACCAGAAAAGCTTTGTGATTATTGGTCATAAATGGAGGATCCCCGACCCAGTGCCTTCCAAAGAAAACATACTCATTAAGCGCTCATAGGATGCAAGTAATACAGTGGGTCCAAATCCTATTCTCTTTCAGACTCAGAATCAAAAATGAAGAGCACTTTGCTAAAAAATGTTTTCTGGTGGCCATTAGAGTGCAGAGATATAAGTATAAGTATATTCAATTCATTGTGCAAGGTATGTGTACAGAGCCAATGAAATGCATTTTTTGCATATCCCATCTTAGTAAGTTGGGGTCAGAGTGCAGGGTCAGCTATGATGCAGCGCCCCTGGAGCAGGAGGGGTTAAGGGTCTTGCTCAAGGACCCAACAGTGGTTGACTTGCCGGAGGTGGGGCTTGAGCCCAGGTGTTTCTGGTCTTCAGATTAACAACTCAGCACCTTAACCATTTGAGCCACCACTGCCCCCCCTATTTCTCCTGTGCAAATACCTGTTGCAAAATTGCAGGCTTTGCTGTTACTAATCTGCAAGTTTCACCATATTTCTATGCTTTACTGATCATTTTTTTTAATGCAGTGGCGTGCATTTAGGGCCAGCAAGGTCTTCTATGCTGCCTAAACGCTATCGGAATCTGACATACATTTAAACCTAAATTCTACTATTTGTTCTATGAAATTGTATTAATTTATTCTTTTTATTTCATAGCATTTGTCTTGCTGCAATGCTTCCAGTATGTGTATGTTGGGTTTTTTGTCCAAACAGATTTCAGTCTCTATGTGCTGCCATGTTAATCTAATCTGCCAAAGCCTTCAGAATCAGTAGTGCTGCCCATGTAACTTGAACTACATTAGTAGTGGCAGATTGCTAATTGGTTCATATTATTAAAAACTGTTTCTTTAACGAATTTCTTTTTAAATCCACCTCACACGGCCCGCTAGCTGGCGTATCAGCATTTTTGCGTCCTCTAATTAGTTGATTACAGATGGGTTACAGCCCATTTACAGTTGAACTCAAATTTTTATGTTCACAACGGCTGACGCAGGAGGAGATATTGGCTTGGTCCTGGACATACATAAAAAATATGTTTTCAAGGCGGACTTTTCTGTGAATAAAGCATTGTGAAAAGTGGTCGGCTAACTCTGAAGATAACTAGCTTGTCTTAGAGAAGAGTTTCCAGACCAGTTTTGACAAACTGTAAACCTGGGTTACAGCCTTTGAATGTATTATATATTTCAATTATATCTTTAAGGTTTTTGTCATGTTATTAGATAAATATTGATTGTAAACTGCTCCAGATGATGTACGTGGTACAGTTGCAGTGTAGAGGTTTGGAGATTTGGTAAATAAATCTAAAAATGTCTCTTTTTCTCTGTAATGCCACACCGTGTTATATTGTGTTTTTGTATAGTATTGATGGTTTCAATAATAGGGACATGATAGTGGTGGTATTAAGAGGTGTATCGGTCAGGTAGGTATCCACTGAAGGCCCAGGATCCAAATGCACCGCCTGCCACTGTTTAAATGGCTGCCAACTAATTTTCTTGCCCAAACTGTCAGCTTTCAAATTGTAGAAATGTTGAGGGGACAACATACATGCAATTAGCAGAACATCCAAATCAATATGTCTTCTGGCTACCACCTATACTCCAGTGGCAAAACAAATGACTATGAATAGAATAAAGTTGTTCCCATCTTTGAAAAAAGTATGTGCCAAATGATTTAAACATACATAGGTCTCATCCCCACTTGTAACGTGTTTTGAGATTTCACCCTTCTCTAGTTCTTTTGTCAGTTTGATGCCATTTGATGGTTTTGCAATCTAGATGACGATGAGAAGAAAGAAGAGATGAGACTTCGCATCTATTTGAGTCAAAGAATACTCATGCGTACAGGCATTGTAGATTGAAAATCATTCCGCTATTAAACCAAGCAAACAAAAATATTAAACCCGAACTAGTTGTACGACTGTAGTAAACAAACATATTGAAAAGTTGGTATACCACACTAATACCCGTCTTTGTTTAGCTCATCTATTTAGATATTTCCTGTGTATGCTGGGTTAGATAAATAAAAATGCAAGCATCTAATCAAGTAAATGAGTAAATTAGTAAAATAAATTAATAAAAATATCAATACTGTTAATATAGTTTTGGCAGGTGAAACCTGTTGTGACAGAAACAGATTAAGCTTGCCTTTTGGAAATGGTTTGCTTCTCACAAAAGCAGAATAATGAGTTTGTAAATGATTCAATACTTGTAGCTTGAGGGAAAGAACAAGTGCAAGTGAGCAGGAGAGAGCAACAAGGAAGGGGAATCAAAAGAGAGATAATTAGGGCTGTATCCTCATTCCCTGCTAATTAAGACCGCTTTTTTATAAGTGAGGGGGTGCAATTAGCTTCTAAAGCATCCTCAGATGCTTTTTTTAAACCTCTGGTAACAGCTACATTATACTGAATTATGCAATAAATGGTACAATAAACAAACAAACAAACTTGAACAAATTATAGGCTTAAAATGGATGCGTAATAAACAGTGACCAAAGGGCATCAGTGTCCAATGTAAACGCACATGCTGTGACAGCTGTTAAAAGGAAGGGATAAATTTAATGGCTCTGCCTGTTTATTGGCATGTTCTCTGTCTCTCCAGGCTGTTTTTTTTTTTTTTCAGATCACAAAACATACAAAACCCAAGCCAAGTTCTCTTCCATTAGATCTGCTGCTACGGATTTATTTAAAGTCCGCAGGGACAATAGGTTTAACAATTACGAGGGCAAATAAAAAATATATTACAGACATTTGGCGCATAATTAAATTCGTCATGATTTGTTTGCAGGCCATGGTGTCTGTCCTTAAAGGAGTCATTTGGCTGAATCACGTGTGTTATGCTGCCAGCAGTTTGGTTTTTAGCCGACTGCAAAAGTGTCAATTAAAAACTAGGCTCTCCAGGCTTTAATCATGTAAAATTCAGTGTTTTAAATTGTCTAAATGAGCCAAATGTTGTTTTATGCATGTCAACTCTGCAGGGAGTTTTAATGAAAGATTATTTCACTGTGATATTCAGTAGAGGCAAATTTTCTGCTCATAAGGAAAAGGGACAACAAACTGCAATTTTGAAATCGTTATAGAACGTGAGGGATTTTTTTTTTTTTTTTTTTACAAAATGTGATACTAGGGACCAGTATAACAAATAAATACAATAGAAAAAATGATTTAACTGACCAAATGTCTTTATGTATTATTGTTTTTTATAAGGAAACAACAGATCTTTGGTTTAAACTTATATCTAGTAAAGCAGCTTTAGCTTTACAGCATTTGGCAGACGCCCTTATCCAGAGCGACTTACATTTATCTCTTTTTTTTATCTGAGTAATTGGAGGTTAAGGACCTTGCCCAAGGGCCCAGTGGTGGCAACTTGGTTGTGTTGGAAATCGAACCCGATCTTCCAATTAGCAGTCCGCTACCACTTCCCCAGCTTTAAAATAGACTATATGGACAACAAAAAATATATATCAATCTATGTCATGCCTCGAATACTTGCTCGGCTAGTGTTAATACCAATATCTTGAGTAAAGTGTTTAATTTTTTTTAAAGAAGTGATTATGTGGAAAAGCGAAATAAAAAGGTAAAGTGGGCAACGATTTCACAGAAAATTTAAGATAATTTATGACATAGATCCAAATGAATCACTAGTATAGAAATGGATTTTAGATCCCAAAGCACCACCTTTACTTTACCTCCACCACCAGTCAGCCACTGTGGGGTCCTTGAGCAAGACCCCTGACTCTTTCTGCTCCAGGGGCGCTGTATTATAGCTGACCCTCAACTTTCTAAGCTGGGATATGCAAAGCAACAAATTTCACTGTGACACAAAGACATTTACGTTACAACAGCATGTCATTCTGACAGAAGACAAAAATCAAATCAATGGAAATTAATTTACTAAAATAAAACCATGGTTAATTTTTCATAAGGGAAACATGAAATCAGCATGTTTTACATTTGCCTGTTTTTTCCCCCCAGATTTCCCCCACTCGCACACAAACCTGTAGTTTTTTGTCACAAGATGCACAACGGTAATGTGTTGTTGGCAAGTTTAAAAACAAAATGCATGTACTGTTGCAGTTTTTAATGCAGCAGGAATGGCCTATCCTAGTTCCAAAATTGTTCCAAAAAGAGAGTCAACACTGGAGGAGAAGTGTGATCCTTCCAGTATAATATCTACCAACAAGATTACCCTGAAATCAACTCTGCATAATATCAGCTTTTCATTTTCTATCCAAACACCTGACCATCCCGTTGAAATGTGTTTCTGATCATCCTTTTCGAGATTTGTCCGTACTCTTAAACCTATAACAAAAAACCTCCACACATTGAAAATGCTTTCTAGCTTTAGAGCATGGCTTAGGGGAATTGTGTGGTATTAAAGTATTTAATGGGGTTAAACTCAGGGCTCTGTGCAGTTCACTCCAGCATTGGCAAACTATATCTTCATGAGGTTTGCTTTGTGCACAGGGGCATTGTCATCCTGGAACAGTGTGTAGGTCTCTTACTTTTAAGAAAGGAATAATATATTATTATTTACCGTGTGCCTTCAACTTTGTGGTAACAGCTCAGGGCAAGACACACTCGTGGGTGTGCTATTAATGCGTTCAGATACTTCTGGCCACTTTAATAAACAATAATTGATCTTAAACTAAGTGTCTACGTTTTTTGGTTTGCATTAACAGAACTTTTTCTAATATTGCTCTTTGTACAGTCTCTAAAGTGGTAGTGGTAATAGTGTTGGGCTACTAATTGCAATGTTGTGAGTTCAAATGCCAGAACCATTGAGTTGAACCACTGCAACTTAAATAAGGCCTTTATCCCGCAACCACTTAATAGCATAATTGAGGGAAAATTTCCGGAAAGCTTTTACGGACCAACTAATTTATACTGTCTATCTTTCATTAGCATTCAGGTTTTCTAGCTGCATAATTTGGTGTATATATTAAAAAAAACAAAAAACAAAGAAAGAGTAAGATTTGTCTGAATTTATGGTTTTATAATTACTATCATTAGCTACCATTTGCTAACATGCACCTTCAACTAAAGACACAATAATTTAACAATGGGGTAGAACTGATATATACACAACTGCAAAAGCTGGTTTCCTAAACATTTCTTGGAAACTTCTTTTTTTTCTCTCTCTCTTTCTTGGTTGCCTTGAGCAAGTACAGCTCCATGCACAAGTTTTGCTCAAGACCCACTAAGTGCTGTCCCCACTGGACTTTCTCTACATCCATGTTCTCTGCTCGTCCATCCTCGGCACAGCTCATTTCGCTCCGTCTCCTGCGGCAGGATGATTGATGGCTGAGAAAAAGCTCGCCATGCTCCTGCACCCTAAGAGAGGGTGGGAAGCAGTGCTGTAACACTGTATTAGTCTCTGCAAGCTGCATGATTTAGTAGGCAGGGAAATAGATGAGGAAGCGTAAGGTTAGAGGTTTAATTCTCAGACGGGGAAGTTGCCACCTAGGATAAATGCATGTACTGTGCTGTATGGCTATCTGATAAAACGAATTATGTGTGTACTATCGCAGGTGGCAGGCTATACAGGATGTCCATAGATAGTGTTCAATTGAATTACTGCACAATATTTTACATAGTCTTATAAAATTACATTAACATTTCTGGCATTTGGCCGATGCCCTTGTCCAGAGCGACTTACGTTTATCTCTTATTGTGCAGTTAAGGGCCTTGCTCAGGGGCCCAGAAGTGTCATCTTGGCAGGGCTGGGAATTAAACCAATGATTCTCTGATCAGCAACCCAAATCTTTAACTACTAGGCTACCAAATTAATGACTAAATTAGTCATATTTTAGTCATTAAACACTACTTATTAATACATCACTACCACTGAATTTGACTACATGTCTATTGGTTTGCCACCCTGTGGAAACTGAGCTCGAGGAAACTGGAATTGCAAAGTTAAAAAAGAAAAAACATGAGTGAACAAGGTGTGAATGGTGAAAGGTACTCTTAGCTACTATTACCAGGCCCTTGACACCCATATATTTTAAGAGTGCTTGAAACCCATACATTACAAGGGTGCTAGACTGTGATTGGCAGTCTGGCACTATGAGAAATCCCAATGGATAAAATATGTCTTCGGTTCAAATTATAATTTTTTTAATAAGAGATCTTATTCATAAATTGGCACAAAATACAGCTGGGATAAAATAACATAGTGATAATAACCCAATATTTTAATAGTATTCTCAAAAAAACAAGTTTTTTAAGCTTCGATAACACCATCCTAATTTCGGCAAACTTTAATTAGACCGGCTACAAATAATTACTTATGGGTTACAAGTAGAAATACACAAAGCTTCGAGTGAAAATTGAAACCTGCTACATTGCAGTCGCATTTACATGTTAATGAATTAAAAACTTAAAATGTTTTGAATGAAGATAATAATTTTCATAGCTTCGACTTTAATTTGACGTGAATTGAGAATTGCCATTTTTTGACAAGGACACCATGGATGTCCATGTATGTCCAACACATTATAGGGCACAATCATACACACCTATACTGACAACACAAGACTTTGGACTTGGGGAGCTAATTAGGTGCCTGAAGAAAACTTCTGGAACACAGAGAGTACATGCAGTCTCCATGAATTTAATAAGGAAGCTGGATTTGACCACCACCCTTGAAGTTGTCAAATCCAGATATTAAAACGTTGTGAGCTGAGGTACCGAGTGCGTATCAGTGATGGCATAGATGTTATTCTTTTCCACAAAACCTAAAAAATAAAGTTGTTTTCTTTAGTTCCACTACTCATTTTTCGAACGTTTTTGAAGTGAAACCTTGGGAGTTTTATTTTGTTCCAAGAAGCAATTTCCAAACAGAAAACTTTTGGACTGCAGATTTTATTGAGGCTCCATTTTTCCCAGTCCGCTCGATTCTCGAAACGGTTATAATATCAAAGTCGGCAGGTTTTACCAGTAGAGGAATCTGAACTGACACGGTAAACAGTACACTGGATTTATTTAGCATCATGTTAGGACAAATTTATAACATTTCCAATGTTGCACACTAGCGCGAGAAAAGGAATTGTACTACCTTTCTTAATATTTAAAAGTGTTTCCATCTAACTAAAACTGCCTTGGTTCAAGGCGTTCTTCGTTGCGAAATTTTAAAATAAATTTGTAGTGTTATTAGACGGTAGATCCCTGTTGTTTTTCAAGAGACTATAGGTCAACATTAGAGTGCTGCTGGTTCATCTTGCCCCGTCTTGACAAGTAAGCACCACTACCTTAAAGGGTTAAGCACTGCAACTAGTCTGACTTTTTATCTAACGTGCAGGTAAAGGAGCATGCATTCTTAAACGCAAGATGCCAGTGGAGTTTTATGTACTGAAATTTATTAAAATTGGTCCTGTTGCGCTATTTCACAAAAAAAATAAACTTGGAACCCTCACTTCTTTTGTGGGAATTCCTGCCATCTGTGCAGTTCTTATGTACTGAGTGGGTGAGATACCAACATCAGAAGGCGATAATTCAAAAATGCAATGAATCAGGCTATTGAAAGTGCGTGTGATTTGGCATAATCCCTAAGGCAAGCTGGGCGTTCATATCAATGAAGGTTGTTTGGACTTGTATGGAAGCTTCAAGACGTGGCGTGACCTACGATCTGTTAAATAGCTGTATTGTTGGTATGACGGTTGTACTTTCGTGCTTTTTCATTTGGAATACTGACAGCCAATTTGAAGACGGCAATAAGAGATAAGAAACCCTATAGGGACACACCTGCTTTAAGTCTCAGCGGGAGCAAAGTTCTGATTAAATGTCTTCATTAGTTTTTCAGAACCATCAGGGATTCTGCTGTCGTTTTCACTGTCTCCATTCTGCGCTTCTCTGAGAGATACTTGAACAATGGTAAACTTCCTAGAATCATCGAAGATATGTGTCTTATGTGGCTAACGCGAGGTTTCAGGTCCTTTTGCAATGAACTGATAACAACATGCTCAAAAATTCGATCGGACCTAGAACTCAAAAGAAAAAAAATTTTAAGGTTGGGACAAATGTTTTAAAAAGGGATTTTTTTTTCTTTGTCCGCTTTTCCTATCTCCCTGAAATCATAATCTGGTGTTCCTCAAATCATCAAGAATCTGGAAGAAAACAATCCGCTCCCTCACTGATTGGAACCTATTACGAAGACTGACTGAACACAATTAGGTAATCAGTATTGGATGGAGATTCCAAAAAACAAAAGCTACTTAAAGGAACGTTTGGATTGCCCCCTGAAAAAACAGCCTTTTAATCTTAGAAACCACTGTGACCCCAGTAATTTTCTTGTCAGAACGAGTATAGTGTTTGATCTACTGTATTCTGTCTTAATTTGTTTTTTTTTACCTACCCTACTATTCTATAGTTAAAAAAAGAACAATATGTTTTTTAAAAATTAATATCAACCCTACGAGTAGAGGCTAAAGTACATATTAAGGCAATAGTTAGAGTTTTTTAGGGCTTTGAGTAAGGCAGGTGGTGTCGGCCACGTCAAACCATCAACCAAACAGTGATGTGATGGTGACCTTAAGGTCGTTATTTCAGTATTTTCACCATTAAGGACAAACTTCGACAGAACGGTACACTATTGCCTTACAGAAGAAGGTTCCCAGTCGTACCTGCTTCTTCGTCTGAAGTTTGATATTCTCCCATTTTTTGGACGGGTTTATTCGGTACTCGAATCTCCCGGTGTTCCTCTAGTCCACACATGTTTTCCTGGTGATCCGATTGCTGGTGAGGTGTTGTTGAGTGTACGGAACTGTTTGGCCATCCTCTATGGCTTATCCATAAAAGGTATAACCTTCTTTTGCCCATACCCTCTGGGATAGACCCTAGCATATTCCTATTTACAATGTAGGATCATGGCTAGACACTGCCGTCAAAAAGGGGGGGGGGGGGGGGATTATGATGGTGACAATATCGCATATGAAAAAGCATTTATTCTACTTTTAAATTTAAACTTTTTGAATTTTCGTGTGCTTCTGCGGATTGTCTTTGTTGGCCACAAATATTGTCGATAAGAATGTCTGGGTTGCAGTCAATTTCCTTTTTTTTTTTATTTCAAATGGTGTTTATTGGGGTGAGGTAAAACATGCTTGTCCAGGAAACCTAAGGTTCATTCGAACTTCAGCCCCACAGAACTCACTATCGCATATAGGCGTTCTTTGTAAGGGTTTTCCTGAGGAAGCATGATGCTTAGTGGTTAACACGTTCCTAGTGAGGTCCCGAGTTTCAATTCCTGTTGGCAGGGCCTCATGTGACAGTTCATGTTCGCCCATGCTTCATGGGTATTGGGACAGCCAAATTGTATTCGGTTGTTCCCTAGAGTGCAGTGGGTGATCAAGTGACCCTGGAATGAACACCCCCCGGGTGCGGCTCCTTGCGACCTCGGTGACCGCCTCCGAGGTTAGGGATAACAGGTATAGATGCCTGCGTTTCACATGCCCGATGCTCAAATTTCGACAGTGCTTAGTAGGTTAATAAAACCTTAAAACTGTAGTATACAAATTTTTTTAGACAGCTGTGTGTTTTCGCAGAATTAGCCACCCTCTGGCAATCTCCCCTAAATTGTTTTCTGGATTGCACCTGTATCTACGTGGACTTGTAAACCTTCTTTTGTGTCCCACCTTAAACTGCCCTGTTTCTATATCTGCCGGAAGTTCCTTCGGCCAAATGTCCCTCCCGATTAGTTGGCCCCGACCCTCATCCATTTTTAGTGTTTAATCCACTGTGTTGGTTGTTCTGATTGAACATCTTTGAAATGGTGATCTGTTCCTGCAGGGTAAATGGTCGTGTGCGCTAATTTTTATGGCTGCCACAAAAGCTTGGCGCATGTTCTCACCAAACACAGGCAAAAAAAATTTATTGGGAAAGCAGTACAACAAAGTGTTCCCTTGCTTGCTGTGCTCATATATTGAGATGGTAACTATGTGCTTATTCAATTTTTATTTTAAACTTCCCCCCACATATTGCCATGCTAAAAAACTTCTTACTAGCGATCTCACTTTAGTGAATGAGACCCACCGATTCACAAGACCCTACCATAAGGCCTTGAACTTCATAACCCCTCAAATGGAATTGTGGCCGCGCTTCAAAATGTGAATGCGTAAAATCAGTGCAGTGTGTGATCTCTTTTAAATTTTTCCTATTTCCTTTTTCGTGGTTTTTACACAATGCATGAAGCGTTTTTCTGCGTCTTTTGTGTCACTGACTAAGTTGAAATTGCCTGGTGACACCTACTTTCTTTAGTTTTCAACCTTATTGCCAAATACTGCCAGATCAATCCCGGCCAGTTGAAAAAGCATAAGAAACCCCTCAGGACCCGCTTCTCCACAGCCCAAAACTTGTGCATTAAATGTCCCGTTTTTTCGAACCAATTTTGTGGTTCTTTGCATCCATGCGCCCAAAATGGTTTACAAAAATGGTTCAAACCGTCGCCTATGTCGGCCTCCCGTTTCTTTGTTGTCAGTTCATGTTTGTCGGAGCCGGTCTTTATGGATGACACCCAACCAAATGATTGAAAAATTTTGAAAGTTTATCAGCTGACTCAAAAGTTTTTTTAAAGTGGTGGAACCAGGGATATGTTCATTTCTTTGTCTTTGTTTCCAAAATCTTTATCAAATGTGCGGTCTCATCAATCAAAATCTGAAAAGATCCAACACTTGCCGCTCCCCAGGTCCCCCTTGCGTATTTTAGCTTCTGAAGTGACTGCCATCACCCGATCCGGTAATCAGCTAGTTTAGTAGGGATAGTTGGAAAAACAAGCAGGCAAACTTGGCATTTGCCCACACAAAAAAACCACTTTTATCTCAAGGAAACAACCCTACAGTTTTATTGTCATGTTTCTAGATGTGTTTTCTGTTTGTCCTTATATTTGTTTTTTACCGCTAACCAAAAAAATAAAAAAAAAGCCTACTTATGTCTAGGTTCCAGGAAAAATAGTGTTTTAAATGTAATATCAACCTGCTAATGTTCACATGGTAGACGCTAAAGTACATAGTAAGGAAATAGTGTAAGTAGTACTTTATTTAGGGCATTGCGGAAGAGATAAGGCCAGCAAAAAAAGGCCTGTCAGAGCCAACAATTAAATCAAACCAGCAACCAAATACAGTAAGACCATGGTATGGTGACCGTCAAGAAGTCTGTTTCAGAACTGACTTCACCATTAAAGGAAACAAACAATATATACTGACAATGATTTAGCGGTTAACACTATTGCCTTACAGGGGCAGGTTCGTATTCTGGCGGGGTGTCTGTATGAGCTTTGCATTTTCTCCCAGTGTTTGTGTGGGTTTAGTCAGGGTACTCCGGTTTCCTCCTACAGTCCAAAAACATGACTGGTGATTCCAGATTGCCAATAGGAGTAAGTGTGGTTGTGGTGAGTGTATGTGGTTGTTTGTCTGTATGTGGCCCTACTATGGACTTATGACCAGTAAAGGGATAGACACTAGCAGATTCCTTTGACCCTGATTAGGAATACATGGCAATAGACACTGGACGCATGGATGTTATTAGTAATGGTTAATAGCGCATATGGAAAAAGCATTTATGCTTACTTTTAAATTAAACTAAAACTTCTGAACAGAGTTGCTGTGGGGATTTGCTTTTTTGGCCACAAAATATTGTCGGATTAAGAGGTCTGGGGTGCAGTCAATGTTCCAGTTTATTTCAAAGGTGTTTATTGGGGTAAAGGTGAAAATCAGGGCTCTGTCCAGGAAACTTAAGTGCTTCCCCTTCAACCAGAACACACTAATCTTCATAGAGGACAGATCCTTTATGTACAGGGAAATTGTCATGCGGGCAGCATGATGGCTTAGTGGTTAACACTGTTGCCTCACAGCAAGAAGGTCCCAGGTTCAATTCCTGGGCAGGGGCCTTTCCATATGAAGTTTGCATGTTCTCCCCATGCTTGCATGGGTTTATTCTGGGACAGTCCAAAAATATGTATGTAGGTTGATAGGAGTGTGTGTGTGGCCCTGTGATAAATGGTGACCTGTCCAGAATATACCCCCCTGCCTTTTGCTCTCTTAGCAAATCCCTGTGACCCGAATTAGGGAATAAGCAGGTATAGAAAATAAATGAGTAAATGAAATTGTCATGCTGTACCAGTGTTTAAAACTCTTAAATGTAGTAAATTATTCTAGACAGCTGTGTGTTTTCGAATTAGTGGCAAAAGATTGGGATTACACTTATGGGTGTGCTTGTAAGGTGACCACAAACCTTTGGCTATATATCTTCAAGGTAAATGGTCCTATTAAACCCATATCCATTTTTTGAAATCCACCATTTGCTTGTTTCTCAGCATCTTGAATGCAGCAGGGTAACGCAAAATGGTGGCCTATCTTTGTTCTCTTGACAGCCATCCAAATTAAAAGCAGTACACATTTGTGCTTATGTTCATCATGAGATTATGTGCATTAATATTTTAAACATGAACATATTAAATCTCTAGCGAATTTAGCCAAACTATTCAAAGACATACCATATCCTTGCTTCATAACCCGATGAAATATGTTCACTTCATTAGGTGGAAAAACAATCAGATCTGACACTTTTAATTTTTTTTTCCATCACACACACACACACACACACCTACACCTACTTCCCTAAAGAGTTAGCTTTGAGACCCAGTCCATCAAACACATGCTGTGTGGCATGTAATTTGAGCTCTGGTGGCAGGTGCTTGAGGGATAAAGCATGTCAATCTGTTTCTATTAGGTACAGGGAGCTTATGAGTCTAAAGGACAGCATCCAGGACATGCAGGTAAACAGCTGCTTAAGGGAAGTACATACAGCTTGATAAGTGACATGTGGGATTTGATTATCCAAATATGGGTAACTGCTTGGACTCCAAATCTCTGGAACAAATGTAGATCTATCTGATGCTTTATTTGCATGACAAACAGAGAATGTGTTCACTTTTTTTTGCTAAGATTTAGAATGACCCCATCTTCATTATTCAGTATTTATGAAATCTATTTAGTGAACCTATGGCTCATAAACTAAATGTTTTATGGTCTGTCATTAAAGATACTTACAGTGTTATCAAATCAGATGCACAGGAAAGGTAACTATTGCATAGAGAAGCATTTATCATGAAATCTGTGCTTTTCAGACAAAAAACAGGAAATTGGCAAATGAACAGTTATATTTTTGTTATATTTCTCAAGTCACAGACGAATTGCTGAGTGTGTTATGATAGGAGGATAACCCTAGGATAGATAATAGATTGCTTCGACTCTAATAGACTCTAAGTAATACAATATACATACATTATTTTTATGGCATTTGGCAGACACACTTTTAACGTAAAAGCGACCTTCATTTCTACAACAAAGCAGGGCTCGGGCCTTGCTCAAGACTCAATCATGGAATTCTAACCCCCCGATCTCTGATTCGGAATCTTAAAAACGTAGTTACCACATGCCAATTATTTGTTATACTATCGTTTTTATCAAGTCCACGAAAAATTCTACATTTATGGCATTTTTGAAGATGGCTTAGTCCAGGGGTGGGCAATCTCGGTCCTGGGTGGCTGGTGTCCTGCAGAGTTTGGCTCCAACCCCAATCAAACACACCTGAACTAACTAATCAAGATCTTGCAAGGTTAACTTGAAACTTACAGGTAGATGTGTTGAGTTAGACCTAACCTCTGCGGGACCAAGATTTCCCACCCCTGCCTTAGGCAGATGCCCTTATACAACTAAGCAGTTATGGGTTACAGACCTTTCTCCTCAACAGTTTAACAACCTTATAACCAGTTAGCTATCACTTCCCCATTTATAACAATGAAGGTATGAATCATAACCTTTCTTTAACTCTTTAAATGGTTTAAAGAAATATGTTTTAAGATACTAAAATAATCATTTAAAAAGAATTGTATTTGTAAATTATTGATATATTTTCTCCCACTAGAGTTTTATTATAGGTTTTTGTCTGTTTTTTGCCAGTATTTGTTAAAAGCGTCTTTAAAAGACGCACTTCTGTAAGTCGATTTGGAAAAGTTGTGTCTTTTAATGTCATAAATATAAATGAGAACTTATCTAGCCCTTAATTTATCTTGAAAAACCATGTATAAGATGTCTGTGGGGGGTGGAAGGTAACCAAGTGGAAAACCTAAAAGAAAGAAGTATTTTGAAATGCAGGAGCATGTGAAAGGCCACACATCCCCCTAACCTGAGCTCTCATTGTGCTACCATGCCACTCTTCAACTAATACACTAATAGTGTGTTCTAACTTGTACTTTCACACTTGTAGGAACACCAGGATTTCCTATATTGTATGCAGAAACACAGATCTGCTGCTGTAAGTGGTCTGTTTAGCACAGTTTGGTGCATTATAGCCATCAAATGTTACAGGTGTAGAGCATTTCATTCACTTAACCAGCCACACCAAACAAACAGGACGAGAGCAAAAAGAGACAGGGCAACTAGAATTAAGTTTAGAATTAAACTAAAATTTATTGAGTTATTATATAAGAGGTATATTTCTGTATAAAGTTTGGCATCATAGTGTTATTATAGTTCTCTGCACTGCCCAGACACTTTTTCCTGTTCCATTCTAATCATGTGACTAACAGCACGAAAAAAAGGTCAGCGCACCGGGGTTCCGATGGCAGCATTAATTTTCTATACCAGCTTATTCCCTAATTTGGGGTCACAGGGATCTGCTGGAGTTTATCCCAGCTGCCTCTGAAAGGGCGAAAAGCAGAAGGGGTACACCCTGGACAGGTCACCAGTCCATCACAGGGTCTCACGCACCCTTACACTCACTCCTATGGACAAGTTAGAATCACCAATCAACCTAACGTACATGTTTTTGGAGTATGTGAGGAAACCGGAGAACCCGGAGTAAACTCACGCAAGCATGAGGAGAACATGCAAACTCTACACAGGATTAAAAACAGTGCTAACCAGTAAAACCACTGTATATATTTTTTTTTTAATATAATTGGAAAAGGAAATTTCAGATAAAGAACAAAAACACATAGAAGCATTTTTTTTAACATAGAAATGGTATTCCAAAATAATAAGATAGAAATATAGATTTTATTTTAAAAAACATAACGTATAAATAAAACATTGTGGTTTAGTCCTAAAGGGAAAGACACTTAATAATATTTTTTATGTTTATAAGGTTTCATAATCATAAAAAAACAGAACTTATAATATTCACAGGTTTGTTATGTTATGATTTTATTTATAAATTAAATATAATTATAAATAAATAAATTGAATAAAAAATACTATATATATATATATATATAGTATTTTTTTCTTAGTTAAAGTATATAGTATAAAATTGACCTAGGAGGGCTCATTACCAAATAATAACTTTATTATAGTTTTAGGGATTTACAAAATATAAAAAAAAATTTTACTGGAACATTATTGCACACTTGTTATTTTTTTTTTTTTTTATCTTATTCATTTTTGAAAATAGAATGGAAAAATATTCTTGTTTGAAAATTAAGGAGGCATAATTTAAAGGTTAAATTATTACTTTCTTACCCATCGTGCAGTTGGTGATGAAGAGCGGGTCATAGGTAGCCGTCTCCAGCTCTCCAGGCTGGTCATAACTGGATGAGATCCTAAACGGTGTTCCACGAGCTCCCAGGCTAAGGTGCACCACTGCCCAGCTGCCAAGAAAAAACAAAACCAGCAAGATCAGCAATAGGAGCTGGCAAAAAGGTTGGCGAAGAAGCGAAGTAGGGCTGTTTGGGGTAAGGACAGGCCCTGAATAGGCTTCTTCTTCTCTCTGGGTCAGCTCGGTCATCTCTGGGGAGCTGGCAGAGGGAGAAACTTGACTTTCTGACACCAAACCTGCTCCCTCAGCCATTTTTATCACTCTTTCAGGGTCCGACATGCCCTCGTGAAGCTAGGATCCAGCTGTGGCTGGAGCACAGTGGACGTAAGCTGATGAGTATATGTATAGTCGGACAATCTGGCTTTTGAGAACCTAGCAAAACATCACCTGTCATAATGTAGCCAGTCCACCAGCTAATTTTATTAGGTAAATGGAATAGATTTTACTTTGCCTCCCGGCTACTAACCAATGAAGTTTCGCATCCCATTCATTACTCCCTCCCTTTCTTTTTCTCTCATTCTCTTTCCTCCGCCTTCTATGCCTGCTTTCTAATCATCCCCGCCCTCTTTTTCCTCTTTGCTCACCTTGGGTGTTGTGTTTCTGTATGCTAGATACTGAAGCAAGCTTCTAATCTCGGCATAAAGTTTACCCTGATATCCGATTCACTTAATGTGAATTAGATTATGAGCATCTCACACCGCAAATGTTGTAAATAAGCAGACAGGCAGAGAGAGATTTCATGCAAACTGGCCACACTTAAACTGGCATATAAATCGGTGGAGCTGGACATTTTCAGTAAACGGGAACGCCGTTCCTGCCACATTACTGAGCTGTTGCAGCAGCACTGTCACTTAAAAAAAAAAGATTTTCACTAGCAATACATGAAGTATTTGTCTGTGTGAGCCCTTTTGATGTTGAAGTCTGTCAAACCTTTGTTGCTGTAGCAGTACAAAAAAGACAAACCTTTCCAGTTCAGTTCCCAGCCTGTAAAAAAAATAATTTGGAAAAAAAAAAAAAAAAAAACCTTCATTGTTATGTCTTTAGATTTATCTCCAGTATCTCTAGCATAAAAATTCCCAAAGGTCCTGCTTAATGGTCTATTTACGAAAGGAAGCTTCAAAAGATAATTACATTTCTTATATCATTAAGTGTTCTTCTGCCTTTCATCAAACATTTATATTGTACTAAGGAATTCAGGGAGGTAATACATATGAATTGAAAAGAAAAATGAATGCATTATGACTAGGATGGCATTTTAAGGTTCAATTCAATTCAATTTTATTTGTATAGCGCTTTTAACAATGGTTAAAATGGTAGGTAATAATGATTAAATGCAATGTAAGCTGTAAGCTGACCTTGGGTCAGTGGAGTGATCAACCCGAAACTGATCAACCTACCACCGAGAGAGAGAGAAAGAGGGACAGAGAAAGAGAGAGCGAGAGATAGAGAGCGACGGAGAGAGATAGAGAAAAAAAGAGAGAGAGAGAGAGAGAGAGAGAGAGAGAGAGAGAGAGAGATTGTTGTGTAAACTTAAGGACTTATTTTGTAGTTGGGGACTCCAGCAAGACTATGCCAGCAAATGTTTCCAGAAGCATGTCTATGTACACCTTTTTCGTGTATATATATATTCAAAAAAGCTGCACATACTGTAATAACTGTATTCACAAACCCAAATAAAGCAATACAACAGTGGGTGCCATTTCAGGTCAGAGAAAATATTTGCATTTTGCAGGGAAACAGAAGATCAGATTTAGATCTGGTTCACATTAATGTGGCCGAATGTAAATGGAACGGTTTCGACAAATCAGATAGCTATCTGAATATTTTTATCATAAACTTGAGATGATGAAAGACGTAAATTGTCTATACAATTCTCTTAAAAGTATGACAACCATTTCTACTGGCAAAGATTACGGCTGCTATATACTGTATAATTATATACTTCTACCATTTATTAAATATATATTTCTACCATTTTGCTGTTGTCTAACTCTGAATCTCTTACAATTATCATCAGTGATTATTACAAATAATGTTTTGTACAACAAATAATGTAATTTTTATGCATTACCACCATATCTAGCGATGAATATATATTTTTACCTCCTTTGTTTATAAACTTAATAAAACCTTTACTCTTCTTATCAACCCTGCAACAAATTTTCCAGCTGATTTTATTGTTTGTCCTTCTGTTTTTTAATCATGCAATAGAAAATGATCACCAAAATCTGGATTACAATTACAAACAGTCATTATATAAAATGTTAATTAAAAAAAAAAACTTTTAACACGAGATAAAATTAAACCAAAGACAACGGAAAGGTTCATCAATGTCTAACACCACCTTTAGAATAGTAAAATTAAAGTAAATAAATAAGTAAATCCTGCTCTGTGACCTTTTCTCAGATTTGCTGCTGCCGTCATTCTTCGTTTGGAGTCGCATTTGTAATTCATATCATTATTTTAGGTGAAGCATCCTGCTCTGTTCTTTACGTGATGTGTGTTTAGAGATGAATACTCACCTATTACCTAACAACTCTATCTGATTCCTGAGCACGGACAGAGCGGTGGCGGAGATGTGGGGTTTATCAACTGTTCTGAATTTAGTTAATCTCTGTTGGGCGCTACAGATGGGCCATGTTTTGTTTGGATAAGACCTCGTTATTCGAGGTCACTGCTGTCACTCTGAAGTACGCTCCTGTTTACGCCGGTGTTCATTTACATTCGACTGTCTGTCTCCTGCTATTGATGGGCACCTCGAAACACAAACACAACGTCTGGGTGACCAGCGCTAAAATATACCAGCCTTTCACTTTCTTAGGAACACCTGTTCACCTGCAAATTAATGTGTCTAATCGGCCAATTGTGTGGAAGCAGGGTATCATGCAGATAGAGCTCGAAAGCCTTCTTTAATGTTTACACTGGAGTTTAGAATGAACAAGATAGGGTGAGCTAGGTGACTTCAGTTCCTCGATGGGAGTTTGGTATTGTTTTACAATTATATTGAGAAGAAAAGCAATAACAAAACATTGGCTGGGGTATAGAAACTAAAACAGCCAAATACCCCATAGTGTTCCACTCTATCCTGTTCTCAAAGAATGATTTTATTATTACTATTACTATTATTTTTACCCCATTTTGTGTGAAGTTCCCAGATGATCAGCGCCATCTTATACCAACAACCTTGACACAAGTAATGTCTTAGAAACTTAGAGAGAATAAGCTCCAGAAGCAGTTTTCCAGTGAGGACCTTGTCTTCTAGACGGCTATCCAAGACCAAGGAACCTTTCTGCAGTATGGAATAACCTGCTGGTTTGTTTGTTTAGAGAAGAACTGCCCCTCAGACTAAGCCTAGTTTCTCAAAAGGTTTTTTCCTCTATTCTGTCAACGATGGAGTGTTGGTTTCTTGCCGCTGTCGCCCCTGGCTTGCTTAATTGGGGACTCTTAATTTAGAGATATTAATTAAACTGATTTTAGTGAGTATTTAGACATTTTTGATTCTGTAAAGCTGCTTTGACACAATATCTGTTGTTAAAAAGCGCTACATAAATAAAGGTGACTTAAAGTCAAAGGGTACACTTTTATTTTATTTAGATGTTTATTGCAAGTATTAACCCTGAACGCGATACTAAAGACTAGACAATCACAATAAAGGCTTATATATAAATAAAAATGCAATTATATTACATATAACAGAATTAATAATAGGGTTACAATTCGGACATAAACATTTAACTAGAATTAAAATTTTTATCCAAAAAATAAAACAAAAAACACAAAAAAGTTTACATTAACATACATGTTCTAGTATATTACTGCTAAATCTTACTAAGTCGTAGCTTTCTAAAAATCTGATAGCTAACAATGTGCTGCTCTTGTCAAGCCAGGTACTCCACTACTACGGGAGATATTAAATACTTTCGCAATTTTACACAATAATGACTTCCTATCTGGTACGTCTGTTTTCAACAAAATTCGTGGTAATGGATGCAATTAGAGTGCTGAACTGCACCATGACAGCCTTCTGTACAGGCAGTAACAACACACCTACAGAGAAAACAACTGCCTGGACTTCATGTTCAACAGAATTTATTATTATCATTATTATTATTAGCTTTTTGATTTCATTTTGTCAAGTTTTTTGACCCATTTTTCCATTAATCTCCTGCCTTGCACATTTATGGGGCAATATGCTTACCTTAGACCTTTTTATGACTCACACACACATACAGACACACAAACACACACAAAAGTTCACTTATAACATTTCTTTACTTTGCATTCTTCCTCATATGATTATGTATGTATTTACAACAGTATGTAAAAATTGTCGATGCATATTTATAAATTATAAATTAAAAACATTGCTCATGGAGGTTAAATTCCACTTATTTAATATCATCCAAATACGTTATCCGGCTTCACCATGTTGTGATAACGTGTTTTACGTTACAATATCAGCATGGCGGATTTATTATGTCTAAATTGTAATCATACTACATACAAAACATCCTTTTTAATAGTTGGAAAATAAATGTAAACTATATAAGAATTTGGATGGATTCTGTGTCTTCATTTATATAAGCCATTAAGCACCACCGTAGTGTGTGTCATGACAAAGAAACTCAATGCTAAACATCCGGACGACCAAAAACATGGCCTTTGGTAAAAAAAAAAAAAAAAAAAAAAAATTGCTGTGGGGTACGACTGGTAATGTTAGATATTTAATTTTTGGAATTTATTGCATACCATTATCAGTACTGATAATTCTATAAGAGCATGCCCTTGTGAGTTTTTTTTCCTCTCCTGTACTGTATGACGTGATTCGTTGTGTTTTCCTTGTCAGATAAAATGACTGATGTTTTATAGCCAGCGATTCTTTACAATGAATCAAGTGTGTGTTTCTGTGATAGTGACAGTTAAAGTTATCTCCATAGCCTTGACTATGGTGCACAAGCATGATTTACATGCTAACTGCTTACATGAGAGAAAAAAAAGAATGGACGCTGCAATCTTATCAACCATCTTTATGAAAATGCCTACGCAAAACAAAAGAGAAATGCAGACTAGCGTGGAGTCGGTTAAAAAAGATTTTCATAGTAAATGTATGTATGTGTGTGTGTTTGTAAGAGTGAAACTCTTTGAAGTTTAATCGACAAGGAAGGACGGCCTAACAGATTAAAGCCGTGTGTGAGATCCTGATTTGAATTTTGAAACAGTGAAGAGATTTTGACATGGTGTAATATTACCAACTGTAAAATGTGGGAGGGGTTAAGGTGTTGGACTGATACCAGAAAGACTGGGGTTTGATTTCCAGCACCACCAAGCCACCACTGTTAAGCCCCTGAGCAAAGCCCTTAACCCCCAGTTGCTCAGTTGTATAAAAGAGATAAATGTAAGTCGCTCTGGATGAGGACGTCTGCCATAATGCTGTAAATGTACATGTTTTGCTGATTGGAAGATTATGAGTTCAAGCCTATTAAAGCAGAGTTCGAACTGCACGATTTTAGCCCACAAAGTTGCCCAAAATTGAAGGCAAAACGGCGCTCGTTCAGGCAGTGTGAAATATCAAGCATGTGATCTAAGAGAATCACCGATCCGTCGCTGACGACTATGAAATATTTAGCATGCTAAGCATCTGAACCTGTCTGCGTTTTAAAAACCTTTGTTTGAATTAAGTTCTGAATGAAAAACACCTCGGTGTTGACCTACAGCCACAATATCGGCGAGCCCTTTTGCTGCAAATCACACAGACTTTGTATCGCAAGTTTCTCACGAGCTACTGTTTAAGGATAAGATATACCATTATTCCGCCCACATCAGGGCGATTTCTTAATAACATTTCCAGTCTCAAAACAAATTTTACTGTGCTGTAAAGTATATGTGACAAGTAAAGATTTACGAGACAGCAAAAACGAAAATACAAAACAATGTGTAGTGTTAATTTCTCCTGATAGAAAATATACTCAAATATATAAAGACGTACCTTGCAAAAAACAAACAAAATTATTTCAATTTAACATTTACATTTACTTTGGTTTTCTTTCTCGTATTTTTCTGAGGTCAAACAATGAGATCTTAAAGAAAGAAAGAAAGAAAGAAAGAAAGACAGGCAAAAAGAAAGAAAGAAAAGAAAAAAACAATAAAAGAAAGAAAGAACGAAAGAAAGAAAGAAAGAAAGAAATATAATACCAAGGACAGGCAAAAAGAAAGAAAAAAGAAAGAAAGGAAGGGAAAAATAACAGAGGTTAAAAATGGAGAGAGAGAAAGAGAGAGAAAGAGATAAATAAAAAGAATGGAAAAAAAGGAAGCAGAAAAAACTCATTTGTTTTTCTTATTTCTCTCATTTCCTAGTGTGCTGAAAATGTCTAACCTTAAAACAATTTTGTATCTACACATTTTATATTCACATTTCTGGCATTTGGTACACACCCTTATAAAGAGCGATTTACAGCTATCCTATTTTTTATCCATCTGAGCAGTTGAGGGTTAAGGGCCTTACTTAGGGGCCCAACAGTGGCAGCTTGGTGGTGCTGGGAATGATCTACAGAATGTATACAATTCATATTCAAACTGATATTGGTGTAGCAATAAGAAGCTCGTGCTTACAGCTCACGCTTATGCTTCATGCACCAAGACAGATTACCGGCTGGAAAATCTCAAGCTTTCAGTTATTTCTTATGAACAAAAAAGCATCAAGCCCAAAATAGGAGGAAACGACACACAGAATCGCTTTTCCTGATTCATTTACCGCTTAAACATCTCCGAACAGCACACAAAAGAAATGAGAGAAATAAGACATAAAAACAAAATCGTTATCCTGCTCCTTTTTCTCTTTTTATTTCTCTCTCTCTCTCTCTCTCTCTCTCTCCCTCTTTTCTCTTCATTTTAACATATGTTTTTATTCTTTTTATTGTTTCTTTCTGTCTCTCTCTCTTTCTCCCTCTCTTTCTTGCCTTCTCTCTTTCTCTCTCTCTCTCTCTCTCTCTCTCCATTTTTAACCTGTTATTTTTCTTATTCTTTGTTCATTATTTGTCTTTTTATTTGTTTTTTTTCCTTCTTCTTTCTTTCTTTCTTTCTTTCTTTCTCTTAATGTTTTTTTACATTATAATTCTTTATCTTATTTTTTGCTGAATATTTGTTTAATTTTCTTTCTTTATTTATTATCTTTCTGCTTTTTTCCTTTTTTTCTTAAAGGTAAATCATTGTTTGAGATTTAATTTCATTTTACTGCCGTTTTACTTCTTTTTCTTTTTTACATTTCTGTTCATTAACCAATTAAAAGCGAATACTAGAATAAAGATGAGAAGCGCTACTTTGCTTGCTGTTGCCGCTGTTGGCAGCAATGTTAATTTGACATTACTTGCTAAAAAAGTGTCTATGTTTAAAAGTAGGATTTCTAAGTCGATGGCTTGCTTTGCTTTTTTTTAAGTGTTATGAGCTTTACCTGACAGGACAGTCTCTACCGGTACAAATCTACAGCGTCAAAGTGAGAATATCGACTGAAGCAAGTGTGAGACTTGGTAATAAACTGTTTCTGGGTAGTGCTTCTCTATGTGAAACCAGACATACAAGCAGGAGGTGAAGAAAGCTCAATGGGTGGTGTGTGTGCACATGCACGGACATCACAACAAACACAGAGTTCAGTTTAAATCCACTGGGATGCATCCCAGCAGCAGAGCTAATCGTATTATATCTGTAATTGGTTCTGTTGTAAAATAGAAAGCAGCAGCACAGGACAAAGTATGACCTGGGTATTTAATGTTACAAGTCTTAGAATGAATTTGTAATTTAACCACAAGACACACATTTCTATTTCATAAATATATATATATATATATATATATATATATATATATATATATATATATATATAACGTCGCCAAAAGCTGGTAAAAATTAAAAGCAAAAATTACGGGAAACTAATTTAACCTCCACGTGTGATTAGGGATTAATACATTTCACTCAAAGCAAAAAAAAAAAAAAAAAAACCTTCAACAAATCCATTTGGATTTACAGATTTCTCAAAAGCTTCTCCAGCAAAGTCCATTCCACTATTTTCTCTCCTAATTATAATTGGATCCCGACTCCATATTTTTAGGGGCTTTACAGCTACAGAAGGAACACCTTTGTTTCACACAGGTGTAAATCTCTTCTCAGCTGGTGTCAGATTAATTAAATTTATCAGAGCAGCTCATAGATTCATACCCACATTACGCGCTTCAGTGAAGGGCAAAACAATAGGATTCACGTTAAATAAATTACACAACATAAATTACATACAGCTGACACCATATTAGTAAAACCTCAAAGTAGTTCATTAACGTTATAAAGTTACACAGGTGAAGTTTGTGCTTTATTTATGGCATTTGCAACAGATTGCAGTTAACTACTATTTTACAGTTATTTTTTTATTATAATGATGAAATCAAGTGTTTCAGTATCACCCAGTCAGATACAAAAACTGCTATTTTCACACACATTCCTGCCAATTAGTTTGTTTAGTTTTTAAAAAAAAATATTTTTAGCTATTCAATTGCAGAATGTAGAACATAAATTATGACTTATAACTTATAAACCCTAGTAAAATAGCCTTCCTTTTTTCTATTTCTAAATATTTTTCTACTTTATCCTTGTCATCCTAAGTGGTCTTTCAGTGCTTTTTATTTGCATGTAAGTGGATTAAATAGTAATTATTAGGCGATCATATGACCTAATCATCAACTCACTGCATGGAAAAGAGATTCAAATTGAGTGTTTCCGATCTGCAGAGTTCCTCAAGGCTCAAAGCTAGGACTGCTGATGTTTCTAAATTGTTTTATATTTAAACACGTTTTTGTTTTGTTAACAATGTTTTTTAGGGTCGTTTTAGAGGATAAAACTTTTAGAGGAGGTCAGAAGTTTTTGCGAAGCGATGAACACTTCATTAAAAATGCTGTTCAAAAATGAATTCTAAATTCAAAATAATCAATATTATGATTAAGTAATAGTTGGAACATTAGAAACTCAGGCTTAGAGAGAAGAAAAGTGAGAGAGAGAGAGAGAGAGAGAGAGAGAGAGAGAGAGAGTGAGAGAGAGAGATGTAAGAGAGATAGAGTAAGAGAGTTGGCACAAACTAAGCTGTAAAGCATGGAGCACAATAAGTTGTCTCATGAGCCCTTATTTCCACCCACAACATACAATATTATATCCAAACTCTTGTATACAATAGTTATATAACAATTGTATACAGTATCTGGCTGAAAGGGGCATTGGGGTTTAAAAGATAAACAATTGCTGCATTAATAAAACTGTGTATAAATAAAAGCTGTTAAAACAATGTTTATAAATAGAGCTTTTATCCTGATCATCATCTACAATGTTTTATTATTATTACTGAAATTAAAAGCTTATTTATACTCATTAATGACATATAATATGAAGATGGCAAGTAATAAAATGTTGTTAAGTTTTGCTCATGTTAGGTTAATTCCACGCCATATAATTAAATTTCTTTATTGTACTGTTTTCTCTTTTTTTCTTTCCTTATATTCCACTGCACATATTGCCTGCATCTATGCTCATACATATAATGCATGCATAATTTTTTTATCAACAATGGGCTTTTACAATGGTTTATTGGCACATGAGTGGATTAAACTACAGTTTGATAGCTTTTTGGGAAGAGCTCCCCTATTTAGTAGTCCAACTCTCCTTAAAGATCCTACACTGTTTAAAAGTTTCTACACTGTTTAAAATTAACACTAAAGTTTAAGGAATACCTCATACTTTGGTGCTAGGACCGCTGACATTACTGCATTGTATTACTTTTAAACATGTATCTGAATTTCAAAAACAAAACAAAAAAAAAATGAACACTGCCTTAATTTATATGCCCTGGTTCCTATTAAATTGCTTGAGTTAAGTTTGTATATTGTGAAATTACATTATTCCTTTACACACTTAGAAATACAATGTATGGATATAAGACAACCGACCATTACATCCAAATGTGTTTTAGAATATCCTATGTAGGATAAACAAAACTACTATTCACCAGTCCTGCTTTCTTTAAATGATATACAGTATGATATACAGAACATTAGAGCCCCAAACACAACAAACTGAACAGTGACTGCACACTAGACCTTCTTATTTAATATTAGTATTATAGTAGTAAAAGTGAGACTACATAGGATATTCTAAAACACATTTGGATGTAATGGTCAGATGTCTTATATCCATACATTGTACTTCTAAGTGTGTACGTTTTGCCTACAGTGCAAGGCAATTCACTGACAACTTTATATTCATGTATCGATTTTGCACATCATTACCTGTCCATGCTGTATCTGTATCTCAAAATAATGTCTTACATCTGTATGTGAAACAAAACTACTATTCACCAGTCCTGCTTTTCTTTAAAGGATATACAGTATGATGTCTCATATAGCTGATCTTCCTGCCTAAGGCAAGCACAAAGTATTTGCAACAAAGCGCCCCAGGGCTCGGCTTCCCATATCTTTCAGAGTGCCTGTGTGTCATGCTGTCAGGATTTAAATAAAAATCTTTTTTCAAATGCATTTTGTCGTCTCATTGGGTGAAAAGATCACACAATACTTTTCTCCCACAGGACTATACATTTATCTCCCACCCTCAGCCCACATATCTTATATTAATCTCTTTAAACATTGTCGGTTATGAGAAATGTCTTGTCATAGGTAGCCAATCAGCACACTAGTTTATCTGATCCTCTCTAGAATATGTTCTTTTCTTTCCTTATTGTTGTGCTCTCTAAAAATAGTGAGAAAATATACTGCACAGATTTAAAGATTAGAACTAACGTATTATTCATGTTGGCCTGTTGTTACTGAAATTTAAGGGTTTAAAGGTGTAAAATATAACCTATACACCTATAATTAGCATGCAATCATTAAATAAATGTCTTAATGATATTAATTGATGCATTCATTTTCCTTGACACCTTAAACCCTTAATAGACGTTTAGGGAGATTTAGAATGACTTTTCTTTTACTTAAATTGTTTTGGAGGTTGGAAAAAGTAAAGTTTAAATTTTAAAATTAGAATTTTTTTTGTTAAATGTTAAACAGCTTTGAACATGTCACCTTCGAAGGCAGGCCACAATATTTAAGTGTATAAAAATGTATAACATATTAAAACATTCCTGCCTTTTGCACAGCTGGGATAGGCTCCAGCAGATCCCTGTGACCCCAAATTAGGGAATAAGCGGGTATAGAGGAAAGATGAATATTGACACACATTCTTACATTACATTTCTTACACTGTTTTAATTTAATTAAACTACATAAAGATGGTGGCAGAGGCCACATTTACACTGCATGTATCAAGTTCGTTTCTTTCCTCAAATGTGGAGGATGGGATATGACAGATGACTGTGTAAGCAGGAAAAAAGCACATGAATTCTGATATTTTCAGATTGGTTTCCGGCTTCATTCAAAAATTGGATATAAATCGTGCATAAGCATCTGCCATGTAAGCAGACATGGATTTTCACCTGTCAAGTGGCTTATGACGCTGACTTAGACATGGGCACCGAACAGAGATATAAAGTATATGTAACTTAGCGCAACTGTATTTTAATATTTATATTAACACAGTATCAAAATTATATATATTTAATTTAGCAATCAATGCTACATTCACCTAATACAATCTATAAAATAAACTACAGTTAATACTGATATTAAAGAGAAATTTCACACTGTTTACCAGCCTTAATAAGCTACTGGATCAGGGATGGGCAATCTCTGTCCTGGAGGGCTGGTTAGCTCCAACCCTTATCTAACACACCTAAACCAACTAACTAACAAGATCTTGCTAGGTATACTTGAAACTTACAGGTAAGTTTGTTAAGACAAGTGAGACCTAAACCCAAAAGCCCACCCCTATACAAGATGGTCATTATCACCCAAACTGTGATTACTATTGATTAGTAGAGATTTAACCATGTAATACTCAGTACATATTAAATAGTCTAAAACAAACACCTCACATGGCTTAAATTATAGGCTTTTATAAACAATATTACTTTTATTTAGGTACATGTGATGCCTTCTGAGTGTCTTTTAACAGGTCAGCTGTAGTATGAGTTCTGTTACTGATCATAAAATACTACCTAGGACCAATAACTGGTTCTTGATAAACCCTAATTTTTTTTGCTATTTTTTTCCGTCATTCCTACTTCTTTTTCTGTCATTCCTACTTCTTTGACACATTCTATGAAACAGAAATGATACGACTATGACTTTATAATATGTAATTTAATGGTATTAAAGGCAGGATGACAAAAAATCTTTGCCTTAGGCTTGCAAATTCCCATCTCCTTCTGACAAAATGACACATTCTATTGCTTATTAAAAAAAAAAAATAGCCTCCGTTCATCACATCATCCAGTCTCAAGCTTTCTCACTAAATGTGATAACAAATTATTTGCAGGGCTGTTTTCACTCTGTAAAAAAATTCTATATGATATAACCTATAAAGTTTTAAAGTATGTAAAGGTTTACATTCTATATAGAAGAGGGTCAGGACAACAATGGAAATAAGTTAATAAGACTTTATCGTGTTGGCAAAAAAGACAGTATTGCTAATTCTGAGTCAAATAAACTCAACTCAACAGTAATATAGCAAAACAACCCTAATTCACCTCTCAGTATGTAATTTTTATAAACTTTAAGTACATTTATATCTATAATTTTTGTGCTAGCAATATTTTAATACCACATGGAAATACAGATTCCAGGTCATGTTTGAGGTTTTGTTTTCCAGGTTATACTTAACTACATAAAGTACAAGAGTCTGAGGTGGGGCAATGTGCCGGAACTCCATCTTCACTGAGAAGCCATCCTACAGAGACCTCATTAGGTGAATATACTTCGTCTCAGCCAGCATTCAGGATAGATGATCTTCAGTTGCTGGCCTTAACTCTTTTAGTTATTTTGCATGTATTTACAAAACTGTATCATCTTTTCTTTTTTTATTATCACTAGTTCTTTTTTTTGCTTTTCTCTGACTTTAATAAATAATTTCCTATGCAAATTTATTGGCAGTGCGAAGCTATACATTATCCTGACTAGAACAGTGGTAGCTCAGTGGTTGAGGTGTTAATTGAAAGATTGTGGGTTCGATTCCTGAAGACCAAGCTGCCACTGCTGGGCCCCTGAACAAGGATCTTAACCCTTTCAGGTGGAAAAAAATTAAAAATAATTATAGAATAGGGGCACCTGTCAAATGCCGAATGTATTTCCATGAAAGAACTAAACTCAACAACCAAAGTCTGTTATTGCTGTGATCTAATTAATTACACAAATACAGTAGATGTTTTTTTTTTCTGACAAAGCTACATTTTATTTAGAGAAGCTGGTAATAAAATGAAAAAGCCACCATTAAAAAAACAATGTATATGTGTATAATGCAGTAATACACATGCTGGATTCTGCAACGGAAATAACAAAGAGGAGATTTGTAAACATTTGATGCCGCACAGAGTACATTCATAAATCACAGGAGCGCACAATATTTCTTTTTAAAAACGCCACTAGCATTACTTTTGTATTGCTCGCTACCAAGGACACCAGAATGCATTTCTATGGATAATGCAAAGGCAACAAAGCATTTGTTTGGGAGGAGGCGGTGAGTGGAATGTGTTTTATATGCATGCAGACTGCAAAGTAGACCCCAAATAAAACAATGTCCTTACAAACTAAGTATTTTAGAATTGTATAAGTATCTTAAATTTATGTTTTTTTTCTTTCGTTCTCTCTTTCTTTTAGCAGAACATAAAATCTTACAGGCATATGTAAAGCTTTCAGTGAATGTTCACTTCAAACATGGAAAAAAACCCCCCGAAGATTATGGATTCAGTGACCGAGATGGTTTTGGATGTCAGCCTGACTTGCTATCCAGAAAAAAAACAAAGATAATTGGTTATTTAACCTGGAAATGAGGTCATAGGATAGTCATGTCAAATACTGAAATTTATTTCAGGCTACAACCGAGGACCAACTGGCTTCCATTTTTGTCAGCATAAATCAGAAATGTGAACAATTTAAAGTCATATTGAGTTCTATAACTATCTATTGTTACACCTCTATACTCTATCCATATACATTATTTACCCCCACCTCTGTAACTATCAACCCCATACCCTATTTATTACACTGATATTTATTGTAAATAAGCCACTTATGCACTTCTGGTTAGATGCTAACTGCATTTCTTTGGCTCTGTATATGTACCTTGCACAATGACAATAAAGTTGAATCTAATCTAATCTAATCTAATCTAATGACACTTAATACTTGCTGGATCAAAAATGGCAGGACAGCATAAATCCCAGAACCCAACCTGGCATGTGATTAGTGGGGGATGTATAATGTTGTGGGGAATGTTTGTATTGGCAAATACTGGAACCTACTTTACAATACTTGCTGGCGACATTGAGTTAGGCAATTTATACTTGAGCTAAGACGGTAAAATAAAAAAACCAATAAAAACATATCCATATCCTACAATAAACACAGATAAAACCAATATACAACTTAATATCTATAGTATATATAGAGCAAAAGATCATATATATATAGATAGATAGATGGATAGATAGATAGATAGATAGATAGATAGATAGATAGATAGATAGATAGATATACTCTGAGTAGAAATGATTGGCTCAGATTTAGCTTTAATTTGTATATTAAATTCATGACCCTGCTTTATATAGCAGGAATAAATATATGCAGTGTCCATATTGAAAGCTTACACCAAATAAAAGCAAGTTTTGGCTAGCTTTAAGACAATATGCTAGAATTGCATAAATGTAAATTAAAGCACCTGGTAGGCTGTTGTTTTCCAGTGCATGCTCTAAGCGCTACACTGCATGATTTAGCACTGACCCAGTGGACCTCGCTTCTAGGTGTAAATAATCCATTGTGCCAAATCACCACCAGTGCTTAGCTCTCCAACGTGCCTGCAGGGTAGATTAACACTGCAGTGTCCGATCAGCCTCCTGCCTCATGCTATCAATCACGGTGGCATCAAAACAAGCAATTTTGGCTGCCTGCTTTTCCACAACAAGCGTGTTTAGATTCAACACCACACACCAACTCCATCCCTGACCTTTTCTATCCTGTATTCAAAGCTCTTTCATCACTGGATACCTTAAAAGTTAGAAATGACTCACGTTTCTCAAGAAAACTTTCATTTTTTCAGTCATTTATTTTGCTGCTTCAAGATTATATATTTTTAATAAGAATGTCCTTAAGCAAATGCGTTTTGGTTGAAGGCTGTTTACTTTGTTTTAGCAGTTGATTTATGGAAGTATTAGTAGAACATGTCTGAAAAATGTGACTTTTTCTGAATTGAAAAATTACTTTTGATTATAGCCCTAAAACAGTACGAAATTTAATAATGTAATTAGTCCACGTATGTGAATAGTTTACATAACCCTCTCTTTTCTTGCTCTATTTTTCTTTCTGTTTTCTCAGGGATGCGGAAATCGTCCTTTACAGGTCAGCGACCCACTATTACAGTCACTAGGTATATCAGAACATAACATCTATGGATTTCTCTCCCTTAACCCTCCCCTCCCTCCCTCCTGTTACCCAGAATTCTCCACTTCTTGCTTTTCAACTGTCATGTACACCCAGTCACAATGCATACATCAACACTATCCATCACAGCCTATTCGACTCTCTTTTCTCTTCTCCACTCTCTAGGCAGCTCAGTACTGACAGGCCAAGGTTGTGTGAAAGGCATTTACTATAAGTCTCTGAATAATAAAAACTGTGTAAGAAAAAGTTCATGTTGGAATTTCGTTACTAGTATTACTAAAAATGTCAGCAGCGTAAACTGCTGCAACATTGTAAAGCCTACAATAAGCAATGACACCACCTTTACTTGTTGCTTTGTTGATGATAAGGAAGGACAGTGAATAATGGGCCAGGGTGATAGGAAGGAAAGATATAGTAACTCCCACAATCACTCTTTATGACCACACTCAGCAGAAAAGCATTTCAGGCACAAACCGTAGACCCTTATGGTGGACAGGCTACAATAAGAAATGACCAAATCAGCTCTACCATTCTTGATAAATAAAAACCAAAACCTGAAGCTATTTTTGGTACAGATTCATCAACAGTAGACAGCCTCAAATCTTTGGTCTCATCTGACAGGAATGGCATTTTAGAATGCTTGTCTAATCACTCTTCACAACTGTAAAACAATCTGCTTATAGATAAAACTAATTTGGCCTTTTTAAAGACATCTTAGTATTTTTTCATCTGACAATTAATGTGAATATCAAGTTCTTGACCTGTATCGACATCATCTATCGGCATAGTCTCAGTCTCGGACATCACGTCCAAGAATCTCTGGCTAAAAGTCGGGAGATGTGTTTCTTATAACAGTTTGCCAGGGAACAAAAACCTTCCTGACACACCAGTTGTCTAATGGAAGTGAAAAGCTACCAGTTTTAAAAATGGACAATAAGTATGTATGACGATCAGTTGAATTCTGGATTTTTCAAATAAAGTGAAGATTTTAATTTAGTCTCATTAAAGCTACACAACCTACTTAAATATCTTTTTATAATAACAATGACTTTAGCTCTTTTGAATTTTCTGAACATCTTGCTGAACAAAAAAAACTGTTATTGAATGCTTTACATGTCACATGCCCTCGCTTTGGTGTCCAGACCTTCTGCAGTCTGGATGTCTGGTAATTGTATAGTAATTATATAATAATTACACTTGCACAATTATTTGGAAAAATATTAGACAAAAACATTTAATATAGGAAAAATTGTTTAGAAAAAAAAATGGATAGTTTCATCTATCTTTACATTAGACATCAACTGCTGGTATTTATTAATAATTAATTTATAGGTATCTTTTGTTCATTTATAGACTGAAGGCTTATAGGTTTGTCAGTTCAAAAATCTGCCTTATAACCCTTAATAGCACTATATAACAGGTCGATTTAGTATGGTTGCAGATGTTTTTCTCTCATGAGAGTGGGTCGTTATGTTGGGAGAGATGTAAGAACACTCTATAAGAGATCCATAAGTCTAGATGCAAAGGATCTAACTCGGACCAGCAAAAATTGTCTTTAGGTCATAAGCATTTGGCCGAATTTCCGTTAATTGCTGTTCCGATAGACAAAATAAATTTCTTCTAAGCTGAGGATGAATCACTTTTGTTAAGAGGTGCAGAAAATTAAAGAAGAAGAACCTAAATGAAGCAATGGAATAAGTAAAGTAAAATAAATCATTTCATACAACTATTTTCCCTTTAAAATGATGGCTTACTCTGAGGTGTTTACTTTAATTGAATGCTTCATCTCAAGATAAATAGGATATATTAAGTAGAGCAATAAGGACACAAGAGCAGGGATTACACCTCTAACCACACTTATCTATCTTTCATTAACCAGAGAAAAACAAGACAATTATTTAAAGATTGGTTTCTTCGCCACTAATTTTGCTTAAAAGACTTAAATTTTGGCCAAGACTTAAAGTTACAAATGATTATTAGATAAATACAGGAATTATTTTCCTCTAAAAATAAATTTAAAGGCTTAATGTGGTTTGTGCTTTATTCACAATTACACAGATAATTAAAACTGACATTTTATTACTTCCATTTTTTTAGGGTATGGATTTTTAGGAATTTGTTAACACTTATAACACAGATAATCAAGTAATTAATAAGGACTCAATAATCAATTTGCTTTGTAAAGTGTCGACTGAGAAATTATTGAAACTATATCACGCAAGAAAAATAGGTTTGGATGTCTGTAATTTAAATGATGTAGCTAATCACAAGTTGGGTAGAATTTTTCATTTTTTTTTTTTAATATCACGACAGCATCAATATTTTTTTGGTGTTATTTTGAAGCTTTATTTCATATCATGACAATTTTATGTGGTAAATACAGACAATCAACCTTTTCAGCAATCACAATAAATATAAGCACTCTTGGAACCACTCAATACAAGGATTCATTCAATACAAGTATTTTCCATTAGGCAGCATAATATTAACATTACAATTTTTATTTGCCTTACAGTTAGCGTTAATGCGAAATTCCTTTCCTAGAGCCAACAAGATTTTACACTCCACCAAAACATCTTCATACGGTAGGGTAGGTGTTTTATAGATGTAGATCTGAGGCTGATGGCACCGTTTTACAATTTAGTACAGCATTTTTACGATGCTATTTTTATTAACACAATTTTTTTCTCAAGAATAAACACTGTCGATCCAGTTTATATCCAGGGATGCACCGATACGATATCTTTTCCTGATATTCGCCAAAAATGATACCCATACCTGAGATCGTTATTTTGGAATTAATTGTATGACTCTCAGATGAGCTCTTGATATTTTATCTTATCTTGCAAGGGTGCTAACTTTAATGCGAGCAACAAATTCTTGGTGTTCACGATTGGTCCTGATATTCTGTAGCTGCATTTTGTCACCGATGGAGTTTTGATTCTTTGTTGCTGTCGCCTCTGGCTTGCTTAGTTGGGGACTAAGTAGTTACACTGAACTGAGTGTTTTAAGTGAGTGTTCAATGTATTGTCTTATTTGATTTGATTCTGTAAAGCTGCTTTAACACAATTTCTATTGTTAAAAAGCGCTACATAAATAAAGCTCACTTGACTCGACTACATTTGTATATTTTTCCACAGTATACTGACTATAATGATTTCTGGAGGTCTAGGGTGCAATTGGCATTTCGGTTTATCCCAAAAGTTTTGTGTTTAGTTCAGAATTCTGTGCAAAACACATACCAACCATAATACAGCATGTCTTCATGGAGCTTAAGGGCTTTGTCATGCTGGCACAGTGTTTGGGCCTATGAGAGCTAACAAGAATAATATCTAACTGCTATAGTATAAAGTAACACTCTGTTCAACCTGTTTGCTTCCAACTATGTGACAGCATTTAAAATGACAGCATTTGGTCTTTAACTGAGAGCAAATTACATCGATTTCTTATACACAACATTGATCTGTCTTATACAATCCAGCAAGGGTAGGTTGGTGGTGGTGGGAATCGAACCCACAATCCTCCAATTATCAGTCCAACACTTTAACGCATGTGTTACCACTCACAGTTATGGGTGTGTTAATAAAGCATACGATAAAGCAGCTTGTGATCATAAAGTATGTAAACTAAAAATATATAATTAACATATGTGTGTCCGATATATTTGCATATTTTAGATAAAAGCCATTAAAAGAATGCCTATGGCCTTTTTTGCCTGTTCCAACTATAACTAAACTATAAAATATAACCATCTAAATGACGCAGTTACGGCATTTGGCAGACACCAAATTGACTTCATTGATCTATTTATACAACTGAGCAATTGGGGGTTAAGAGGCTTGTTCAGGCGCCCAGTGGTGGCAGCTTGGTGGTGCTTGGAATCAAACCTTGATCTTTCAATCAGTCCAACACCTTAAACACTAAGCTACCACTTCCCCCTGTAGTAGACAGCTCTGTCAATTAGACAGTGGGGGAATGTGAAAGTGCAGTGGTTAAGGTGTTGGACTGTTAGTTTGAAGATTGTGGTTCAATTCCCAGTACCACCAAGTTGCCACTGCTGGGCCCCCGAGCAAAGTTCTTAACCCTTAATTGCTAAGTTGTATTAAGAAGATAAACATTAGTGGCTTTGGATAGAAACGTCTGCCAAATGCCATAAATGTAAATGTAATAAAAATTGGACTAACCTTCCAAAGGTCTTAAGATCAAATCTTACAATTGGCAAGTTCTAAGCTCTTGATCAAGACCCTTAACATTTCAGTTAAGATAGATTTAAGACTCTTTGAATAATTTCATCTGCCAAATGTTCTAAATGTAAAACGCCTCAGAAACTGCATTAATTTCTGAATTCCATTTCCACTAACATTCTTTTCTATGAGTCATCCATCATGGGTTATAAAACACTGAATGCCTCAGAACATTCATTAAACAGCGTTCCTGGAAGAACATTTGCCTTAGTTGAATACTTCAACAACTAAGTAATGTACAGAATTAACGATAAAAATAAAGAACAGATAAACAAAAATAAAGAATATGAACTCGTCTTATACATTTTTTTTCTTTGATATTGCGATACTGATTGGCAAACTTGCTTTAAAAGTGTAACCAAGTTACCTTGTTATTTACAAAACTGTAAGATTTCAAGGAAGTGTCACAAACACAACAGCTGTTCTTTGTGTTGTTTGGTTCAAAGGGTGCTGACACATTTTGGGGGGGGGTTTGAAGTTCTTTTCATATTACATCTGTTTTTGCATCTGGAATTTAGTTTGGGTTGTAGTAGTGTCTCTTTGATTTTTTGCTTTTGTCCCCCATTGACTTCCGTTTTTAATTGCAGACAGTTATATAGCTCGCAGAGGTTTAAAGGGATTTCTACCAAACTCAGTGGGTGGCTTTATGGGGCAGTGGTGGCTCAAAAAGTAAAGTCGCTGAGTTGTTGATCCGAGAGACCAGAAAGACCTGGGTTTAAACCCCACCACCGCCAGCCTGAGTTGTTGAAGACCAAGAAGACATGGGTTCAACCCCCTCTTTCTGTGTGGAGTTTGCATGTTCTCCCCGTGCGTGGGTTTACTCCAGGTACTCCGGTTAATTGGTGATTCTAAATTCCCCATAGGAGTGCGTGTGTGTGTGTGGCCCTGTGATAGATTGGCGACCTGTCTAGAGTGTACCCCTTCTGCCTTTCGCCCTTTTCAGAGACGGCTGGAATAGACTCCAGCAGATCCCAGGGGTCCCTGAATTAGGAAATAAGTGGGTATAGAAGATGAATTAATGAATAATTGGAATCAGCTAAATGTTAGGCTGTGGGTAAAATGGACTTTAGTGTCCATTAATAGGCTAACCTCTTTGTTAGCGTTTGTCACTTATGTGAAATAATATCACATTGTTCACAGTTTTCTTTTTAGGTTGGAGAGATAGGTGCTGTTTGGGATTGTCTTAAACCAGAGGTGCTTTAATGAAGATATTGAAGATATTTACAGCAATTTCTACAAGGCTACAATGTATTTTAGCCAAAGATTACCAAGTTTGCATAACTGTGTATGTATTTATAAGATAAAGTAGCCAGAAGAGTCAGACGCACTGCACTTGCTAATAATTATTATGACTGCACGGTTTTTTTTTTTGTTTGTTTTTTTGTTTTTTATGAAGTGCAATGTCGTCATACAGCTTAGAGAAAATTGCAGACTTTTGAGAAAGACGCTTGCCACTTTACCTGATTGCATGATTGGCAGTGTTGGAAAAGCTATTTGGAAAATGTAGTGAGCTATCAGTTACTCTATGTTAAATGAAGCTTTACTACACTGTAGCTACCTTTCTGAAAAATCTTAGCAAGCTAAGATACAGAAACAAGGCAAAAATAGCTTATGGCATTTAAGGTATGTTTTTATATCAAACAAACTCCAGGCTTAGTGCGAATGCAGAGTTTATCATTATACTGTGGAAATGCTTAAAATTCTCAGTGATTTTGGTTATACAGATGAGAATAAGCAGTCGTTCAGTGTGTTTAAAGCCCGAGCATTAAAGCGGACTCTAAATCCGCCACTTAAACCTATGTACAGAAGGTTCCACACATAAAACAAGGATTGGGATTGCATTTGGTACACATGCACACTGGTTAAGTACAAATAAGTGAACATTTTCACCCTTATTAAATAATAATCAAAATTAAATACAAATTGTTTTAAATATTTATCTAGCTGTTGAGGATGGAATACTGACATTAAGGGGTTAGAGAAAAAAAAAATCCTGCTAAAAACATAAAAAGGAAGTTATGTAGTAATTGGCTGTTGCTAAAAGCTGTTTGACTGATTCCACTGACTGAATAGTTATTTTAGGTGGGAGAGATATAAAAGGGAGACAAGACAGACAGACACACAGACAAAGATAGAGACAGATGATAGAGAGAGAGAGAGAGAGCGAGAGAGAGACCTTTTTTTTTTTTTTACCTTTTTACACAACCTTTTTTATTTACACATATAAAAAGCAGTAAGTAAATAAATAAATAAATATGTTTTAAAAATGTAATAAATAAAAGAGAGAGATAGAAAATGAGAGCGCAAGAGAATGCAAGAGAGATAAAAAGACACACAGATAGATGGACAGGTAGATCGACACATGGGTAGAGAGTAAGAGCGAAAAAGGCGCAGAGAGAAAAAGAGAGACTGAAAGAAATGAAACAGACAAACAGAGAGAAAGAAAGAGAGAAAGACAGACTGACAAAGAGAGGGAGCAAGAGACAGAAAGACCGAAATACATGAGACAGACAAACAGAAAGAAAAAGAAAGAGATTGAGAGAGGGACGGATCAAAAGGCATGAGACAGACATACAGATAAAGAGAGATAGAAAGAGACTTAAAGCCATGAAACAAATGGAGAGAGAGAGAGAGAGAGAGAGAGAGAGAGAGACCTGCTAAACCTGTAGATGGGCAGGTAAACACTTGTGCTTTTGGCAACTTGACCTTAAAAATCAGATGTTCTGGAAGACATATTAGCTCGGCTTTTGTCCCAAGGCTAGCACTGGAATACAAAGCAGCTGCTTAAATGGCTACCTGCCACGGCATCTGACTGGCAAAATACAGGCATTCCTGTAAGTTATTCTGAACTCGATACATTGTGGTGATAAATGGCAGCAAGAAAAGTGAGAGAATAATACCTTTCATTGGTATAGAAATGAAATGATTTGATTATGAAGGTATTTTGATATCCAAAGTAGAAAAATGAAATTACGTGACGGTGTTTCCAGTTGCTTCTTTAGTTTAATGTTCTTTACACCATTATAGTATAGAAGGGAAATTATATATAATCACACTATCTGGTGTCAGTCGGATAAGGAAAGGATTCTTTTAAATCTGGTTCCTCTAAAAGCTTTTCATACAATCTCAGGGCGTCCTTTTAAAACCAGGCTTAAACTGTGTGATTTTAGCCATGATTTGTTTGTCTGAGACAAATTTTCTATAATCTGCTAAAATCTGTAGTTTGCTAGTTTGCTGATCCTTTGGGTTCTGTTTGTTCCTCGAATGAAGATTTCAGACATTTCTAAAGTGTGACCTACGTCGGGCATCAAACCAAGAACCAATAGGAGCGTCGAAACTGATGACGCAATTAGCGCAGCAAGTATATGTATATTCAATTATTGTGCAAGGTACATGTACAGAGCCAATGAAATGCATTTTTTGCATATCCCATCTTAGTAAGTTGGGGTCAAGCGCAGGGTCAGCAGGAGGGTTAAGGGTCTTGCTCAAGGACCCAACAGTGGTTGACTTGCCGGAGGTGGGGGCTTGAACCCAGGTGTTTCTGGTCTTCAGATTAACAACTCAGTACCTTAACCATTTGAGCCACCACTTTTGTTACCCCTTTGTACCCTTTGTACCCTTTGGGTACCCTTTGTACCCTTTGAGGTTTGAAGTTGTACCTTTCGAAGTAGGTACAAACCTCTTCGGAAAAATGTTCAGGAAACGGTATGTAATGAGCAAATTCAATGCTACAGATTGTTATAGTTTGCAGCTACCTACTACTATTAAGCGAGAGAACGCGGGTTACCGAACATGTCACGGAGTGATGACCTAAAATAACCTAATAAATCTTCTTGTGTTTGACATTAGGACAAATGAGATGCTACAGTGGGACATAGAGATTATGTCTGTATAGGCTAACAAGTAAAAATCACTAAGGACTGTTAAAATTATATATAATTAAATATATACATTTTAATTTATTCCTAATAAAAAAATCCACTAATGCAGGGATGTCACGCTCAGTCCCTGTAGGGCCGGTTTCCCGCAGAGTTTAGGTTCAACCCTAATTAATTGCACCTGATCCAGCTAATCATGTCTTTAAGGCTTGTTTAAAAAAACATGTTTTGTGGTTTGAATTAAGGTTAAAACTAAACTCTGCAGGACACCCTCCAGGAACTGAGTTTGACACCGCTGCACTAATGCCTTTTTTATTAGGGATTTAAAAAATTTTTAATTTATCATATCTTTCTGTAAAGATACTTTGTAAAAAAATCTATTGTCCATTTGTCCAATCACGGTCAAGATGTGATGGCAAGGCAGATACCCTTACCCACAGCAACTTTTTTTTAGGTAACTGAGGGTTAAGGGCCTTGCTCAGGGGCCCAGCAGTGGTAAACTGGTGGCGAACCCTGATCTTCCAATTAGCAGTCCAACACTTTAACCACTACTCTACCACTGCCCCCAGACCAGAATAGACCAACCCAATAATCAGCAAACAATAAACATTGTAAAGATTCACAGCATTTGGGGCAGCTTTTCAGTTGCAGCGTATTCACTGACAAACATATCAGCAGCTTATTTATCTTTCTGGAGACATCGGGTCAGAAAAGGTGAGTTTTATAGACGTAATACATTTTTCATTTTATTTAATCTGTCTGTTCTGAATAGCAAATGGTTTAAGAATGATCCGGAATATATTCCCTTATCAATGCAAAAAAAACAACAAAATGTATTGTTTATTCTGATTTTAGAGTCATACACATGTCTTTGATGGTGAAATATTATAAAGTTAATGCTGGAATAATTCTGATATAAAATCGTCCAAGCAGGAAAGATTCGGTTCAGATTAAAATAAAATATAAGGCATCATTCAGTGGGGTAATTAATCTGGTTAGAGAAGAAATATGGGATTCCCCTAAAAAAACCTGCAGACCTGCAAAACGCCTAATGCAAACAAGAGCTGCCAGGTGTGGACTCAAATTGGCAGTTATAAGCCGATGTTGCTCGACGTCTCCGTCTACATTACATGGGAGAGCCTCCGTGGGTCTAATCTTGTTGACAGCAATAAAACAGGTGGTTTGATGGAACACAGTTCTCCCTAACAGGCTTTAACGCAACAGCAGTCATCTTTGGCTCATAAGCCAAACCAGACCTCTACTTACAGAGTATAAAGCAGCTCATTTTCTTCTGTAAAATCTTTTATTATGGTATTTTTTACTTAGTCCTAGACAGAGTTTCCAGAAAAGTAGCATAGCTGCTTTTTGCACAGTGGATGACGCTGAATCAGAGGAACCAAATTAAAATTTGCTAATACAGGGTTTGTAAAAAAATACTTTATAAAAAATGTAAAAATATCTAAAATTACAGCTATTACATTATTCGAAATAATTGTAAATAAGTTGTTATAAATACAATCAGTTGCCGATATAAATATCTATTTATTTGTTTATCTGTAACATCGATTTAAGCCCACTCCTTTAACTGCCACTTTAAAGTGGTGAAGGGGTTTAAGTACACGAATGACTCTAGAAGCTACATTGTCCGGGACTAACTTGACTGAACTAACTTAGGCAGGCTTGACTTGACTAAACTATCTTAACCGACTTGATTATAACAAGAACTCACCAACAGCAGTACAGGAAAACATCCATAGGCAAAGGATATGACTGACTGCTGGGTTAATAGTTTTGGGTCTTGTATTCCGTAAGGCAGGGGTCACCAGACTCGGTCCTGGAGGGTCGGTGTCTTGCAGAGTTTAGCTCCAACTTGCCTCAACACACCTGCCTGTAACTTTTAGGTATACCTAGCAAGACCTCAATTAGTTAGTTCAGGTGTGTTTGATAAGGGTTAGATAGGTCTATATATACGGTTGGGGCTCATGACATAAAGCAACCAATGACGAGGTAACACTGAAACCACAAGACAAGCACAAACTAATCAAAACATGATACATCAAAGGAACGTGACACACACATATACTGGTACACTTCAACCAGAGGACGACTTTGTAAGTTTCCAACTAAGTGTGCTAAAGTTCAGACTGTGGTCTGTGAGCTAAGACTAGTTTAGCCATAAGTAACAATATAGCAAGTTAGCATAAATACCAGGCTAATATCATGTTGGTTAAATTTTATTTTATTTATTCTAATTTTAGACTTATATGTACATTGTTTGTGGGTGGGCATAGTGAAAAAGCTCCTCCAAACTAACCTTACAAATCTTTTTTGTGCAGATCTTTGGTAAACATGACCTTCATCCTGACCTCCACCCTGTAGTAACATTTCACCCTGAACTCTAAGTCATCCAGACTAAGACAGAGGAAAAGGGTGGCTTGACATCCCGGTGGTGCCCTTTAGCAGTCAATAAAAGTTTAGTTTCAGACAAAGATATCAGATGCATATGCATAACCGTGTTTCTTGTCTTTCATCTTGTCCTATTATTGCATGCATGGAAGCATCGTCACTTTTTTTAAATCCATAAATGATGCCATCCTGGCTTATTGTTATTCATCTGATTAGTTTCAGCAAGAAGCAGCTGCTATCAAAAGCAGACGGAATCCTGATCAAATAAATGCTTACAATTTGGCATTGAGTGGAAGACGCTTAAAGGGTTTAAAAGATAATTGAGTTAATTAAGTTAGTTAATTTTAATAAACAGGGCATGTTGTTATAGGAAAAATGGGATACGATAAAGCGGCGTTCAATTTGTTTTATCCATTAATCCAGTTTAATCCAGAACAGTTCCACCGGGAAACTGGAGTATATTCCAGGTACTTTAGCAACAAGACAAGAGACATGCTGAACAGGTCTGTAAACCTATCACAGAATCGAACAAAAACAACTTTATCCAGAGAAAATCAAATTCTTTTTCATCATACCATTTAGCAATTGGGGGGTGAGGGCCTGGTTTAGGGGCCTAGGAGTGCTAACTAAGTGATAACTTGGTCCAGGGGTGTCCAAACTAGGTCCTGGATGGCCAGTGTCCTGCAGAGTTTAGCTCCAACTTGCCTCAACACACCTACCTGTACTTTTCAAATATACCTAGCAAGATCTTGAATAGTTGTTTCAGGTGTGTTTGATTAGGGTTGGAGCTAAACTCTGCAGAACACCGGCCCTCTAGGACTCAGTCTGGACACCCCTGACTTAGTCCATCATCTTAACCACCGATCTACCATCTTCCCAAACAAAAGAAAAATCAAACATGGCAATCACCATAACACATGCCTTTAGACCTGGGATAAAAACATAAATACCTCAATGGAAACTCTGGAACAAGGACAGAGTTTGAATTAAGTATAAAGGCACGAGAAGAACCCCCAACCTTAGAGGTACACAGCTAACATAACCCACCACAAAACATTAATTAACTAATTAATTCATTCATTCATATTCTATACCCGCTTATTCCCTAATTCGGGGTCACAGGGATCTGCTGGAGCCTATCCAAGCTGCCTCTGAAAGGGCGAAAGGCAGCAGGGGTACACCCTGGACAAGTTGCCAGTCTATTACAGGCCCACAAACACTCACACTTACTCCTATGGGCAATTTAGACCTATTAATTTAGACCAATCAACCAAACATAAATGTTTTTACTGTGGAAAAAAAAACAGAGTACCCGTAAACCCACGCAAGCACGGGGAGAACATGCTAATTTAATATAATTAAAAACACAAAACCTCACACCATTAAAATTACAGCTTTAGCTTGAACACAGAAAAAAAAACCTTATCAAGACTTGTGTCTGCATAGCTATTAGATTATCATTGCAATAAGATATTATGATAGGATTAATATAGAAATGGGTTAGAAATGATTATCAGTTTCAAATTATTCACATGATTAGGCACTTAAAACGATCTTTATTACTAGGTCCTTCACTTTGTTTGAAGATTTCCTTTGAGACTTACAAAAAAGTGTTATAAGATTTCACCAGGAATTATTCAGAGGTTTAATAATGATGGGTTGTAGTTATGTGTCACAGACCTGTAAGAACCTCTGGAATCTGCTTAAGAAGCTTTTCTCAAAAGAAGATCTATAATAAAACAAACAACAAAATGGCCCCATTTTTTCACTCTCCTAAAAGCAACAAAGGCGTGGGGTTAATATAATCGGTGATTACATCACAGCCGCATCCTGCACATCTTTAAATAACTCCAAAAACATCAAAGTGACTTCTCTTTCTTCTAGCTTTTCGTGACCTCTGCATGACAGTTACCATCCGGTGAGGCAGCATTGCCACTCTGCATTACCATAAAAGCAGCTTTTGAAATAAAAATTCTACACAAGTCAGCCTCTCAAAACATGGACTAGATAATCTATATATCCAAAAGTTTGTGGATACCTCACTATTAGATCTAGATGTGGTTCCTCTCAAAAATGTTGCTAAAAATTTGGCACCCAGTATTCTAGAGTTTCTTTGTATGTTGTAGCATTGTATTTTTTGTTTACTTGAACTAAGAGACTCAAACACTGCATGACAATACCCCTGTGCACAAATCCCCTGACCTCCATAGAGTCATGTTGTGTTATGATCGGAGTGGAAAAGCTAAACAACACTCAACACCTTTGGGATAAACTGAAACACCAACTGAACACCAGACCTCCTTACCTGAATTGTGTCTGATCTCAGTAATAGTTTTGTAGCTGAATGAACACATATCTTACATTCAAGCTCCAAATTGTAGTGGAAAGTCTAGAAGAGTGGAGCTTAATCAACAACAAAATGGCGAGGACCTCTAAAAATACAATGTTAAAAATCATGTGATCGTCAGGTGGCAATTAGAAAATGTTACCTAAAACGAACAACACTATCAAAAACAAGGCCTTGATTATTAGTTGCTATTTTGTGATCAGAGTTCACTGACAAACCAAACGTACAGTATCTGTCTGGGGTGTGTAATGGGACAAGGAAAGTGAGGGCAATCAGATTCGCGCACTCGGGTAGGTGATGAAGCCTGAAGGCTTTGACAGCTTTCAATAATGGCACTTAATAAAGAAAAAAAAAGAGAACAAATGTTTACCGGGATTTTTAGGTCATCTGAAACTTTAATGGCCCCCAATGGTTTACTAATATTTAGTCTACAAAATGGCTGCAGAATAAACTAAAGAAAACAGGAATATTTTTAAAGCAAGTTTTTAACAAATAAATAAATGATCAAATCGAGCATATCATCAAGCCAGAAAAAAAACAACAATTGTCACAAAACTTAACTTGAGGAGAAGATTAAACGCTTATAACACTTTAAAAATATCTAAAAAAGAGAAAAATGCCTATAGGTTAATTAGGTGGTGAATTTGTTTGTTGTTATTATTATTTTTTCTTATTAATGTACTATTTCTAAATTTCTTTGAATTTTACAGAAATTACTCCAGGGATGCTGGCAGACAACAGTCAGCCCTTTTTCCCTAATAAATCTCTTTGGTTGGAGAACTTGAGTTTATTCGGATTTATGCGGAAGCTGATATAAATTCTATCTGCATCAAGTATTCAGTAGGGGAGGATATTATTCCTTGTACAAGTTGGTATTAATGTATAACAGGCTTCCCAGATGGATTGAGGCTTTGATAAATGAGACCTGTGCCAATTACAAATTCCAATTAAATAATATCAGGATCACCAGTGACTGTTTGAACATTATCCTTTATTAAATTAGGCAGCTTATGTAATTGTAAAAAATATTATTACAATATAACTGAACAAAAAGAAAGTTACAAGAACAGATTAAGAAGTTAGACAGATAGACAGATAGATAGATAGATAGATAGATAGATAGATAGATAGATAGATAGATGAGACAGTGATGTGGATGTGCTGATAAGGTGTCCACAAACTTTTGACAAGATGTACAATATATATGTTTCAAATATATAGTTTTCAGTCATATGATAATTAGCCTGCCAAGCACCAGGGAAGCGTTTAAGTATTCTCTCTTCCTTGTCATTTATGACAGCACTATTAATTACGCAAAACATTTTGCACTTAATCACATCCTACTTTGGAGTGTGTAAAGAAGCCCGAGGGAAGATGCTCTAAATGAATTTGTTACAGGTGTGCAGTAATGGCCCGCTGAACCGCTAAGTAAACGGTTGCACCTTGATTAAATATGATATCTGAGCGAGCCAGACGTTTGTGTTAATAGTAAGATTTGGAGCACATGCTTCAATGTTTGACATTCATTTTAAGGTAATTTTAAGCTAAAAACTAGCTTAAAAAATAGAATAATTGAAGGAAGGTAAACAAAGGGTATTTAATGATTTACTGCTATTGACATAATTAGAGTACTTTAACTCAGATTAATACAGATCTTTCACTTTCTTTTTACTTTTTTAATGGAGAGTCTGGCACACTTATGAGTAAGCACTAAAATTCTGGGCTAAGACCGAAATTCAGGATGAAGTTTGCAGAAAATTGGAATTAAAAATGACTCATTTGTTTAATTGCTTGTATTAATATATAAAAAGCTGTAGTGGTTAAAGTGTTGATTGGAGGATAGTTGGTTTAAATTCCAGGACCACCAAGCTGCCACTGCTGGGCTCCTGAGTAAGGCCCTTAACTATAGGGGTAGAATAGTTGCATAATTCCAAATAAAAAAATCATGAACCACAAATAGATGTAAAAAAATCTTAGGGTTTCATAAACATAAATTAAATTCAGAAATGAATGACTTTCTCACGCCAACCAATTATGTTTTGCCTGACAATCACAGCGCCAAACCCGCACTTTATTTACATTTACATTAACAGCATTTGTTAGACGCCCTTATTCAGAGCGACTGACATTTATTTCATTTATAAATCTCAGAAATTGAGGTAAAGGGCCTTGGTCAGGGGCCCAACCGTGGCAACTTGGTGGTTCTGGAAATCAAACCAACAATCATCCAATTTAAGCAGCGGTTTAACACCTTAACTACTGCACTACCACTTTTCTCTTCACTTTTAAAAATGGATGACCAGTAGAGCTCATGACAGGCGAGTGGTGCTAATCACATCAGCATAATAATAATAATAAAAATGTATTAATATCTAAAATGAAATAAGTTATGTTTTAAAAGAATTGCAAGTTCTGTAAATGTTATTTACACTTGTGAAAGTCTAAGATTTAATTGTGGATCTAATCACATTGATTTGTGGATAAAGATGAAGAACAGTTAGCCCTAACATACCTAAAGCTTGACTGCTCAGTTAAATTACATTAACAGCATTAAATCTCTTATCCAGAGCAACTTACATTTATACAACTGAGCAATTAGGGGTTAAGGGCCTTGCTGAGGGGCCCAACAGTGGTGGCTCGGTGGAGCTGGAAATCGAACCCACAATCTTCGGGTTGGTAGTCCAACACCTTAACCATGAGCCACCACTTCCCACCACTTAAATAACATCATCAGTAATGTTAATCGCTGTGGATAAGGACATCTGCCAAATGCTGTAAATGTATAAGTCTATTCAATTTTAATGAATCTAAACTAAAAAAGACTACAAACCAATAAACTAATTACACTTTGAATTTTTAATTAAAAGTTTTTCCTAAAATTGGACCGGAAATTTGCATTTAGTGGTTTTCCACAAAAACAAATTTAAAATTTATTCTTTTAGCAATATCCAAATAACGATTATTATAAGGATATAAGTGACTATTGCGAAAAGAAAAATTCCTATTCATTTAACTAAAAACAGGAACAATACCTAACCGCAGAGGTCGTCTATCCTATTAATGTTAAAACAATTCTACTTTAACTGAACAACCGCGCAAAACAGCAGTAACATCCACACTTAATGATGTGCCAAGGTTCATGCTGCGATTGCTACTGCTGTGTGTAACCCAGCAAACTTACTGTACACATATTAAGCAAAATTATTTCAATATGTTTCATGCAAACAAGTGGGAAGTGGTAGCTCAATGATTAGAGTGTTGGAGTGCTGATTGAAAGGGAGTGGGTTCAATTCCTAGTACCGAAGTACCATTAGTGGGCACCAAACAAGGCTGCTCGAGGAAAAATGAGATGAATGTCAGTCGCTCTGGTTAAGTGTGTTCCTTTCGAAATGTAAAAAACAACTTTTTAAATGAGTAATCAACAGCCAGAGACATAAAACCTCACTGGGTATCTGTTCGCTCTGAGTCCGTGGAGATTTTCATGCAGACTTTGTTCTGCTAAGAGGGTTTGTGTTTAATGAATGAACAGTGTGATACCTAATGATTTGATTAACTAAAAAATTTCAATTTCACAAAGAATTGTAACATTAAAAATACAGAGATTTAGTTAAGCTTCATTTCACTGCTGGATTTGAATAAAATTCTAGAGGAAAGTGGGGAAACTGTGAAGTCTGCGCTTCTATGTAATAAATATATAAGGCGAAACTTTTGTTAAAATTGTATGAATATTTAAGATGAAACCTTGTTCTTAACTAAAATGTAGCTCTGTTAATAATTCTTTTTACCTTTTTATATATATATATACTGGTGGTGGGACTCCACTCCCACCACCACCACCACCAAAAAAAAAATCTAATTGTCAAAATGTCCAAATCCTTGCCAGGTTATGAAAGTAATGTTCATAATGTAATTAACTGATATAAACTTAAATATTATTACTTAAATAAACAAAGTTTATTTATAAACAAATACCTGACTTTTAAAATGTATATAACCTGATAAATAGAAATTATCAATTGATTTAATTAATTGATTGATTTAATCAGACACATTTTGCCATTAATATTAATCGGAGATCAGTCGCGTAAAGAGACAGTGATCAGCGGGTCAGTAACAGTAGGTGTGTGCGAGAAAGGAAATCGATGCTTTATAGCAAAGCACCGCTGGCCAAAAGGTCAACTTCGTGTGCATATCTTCTGCTTTTTTTAGCAATAGTATGTGCTTACGTTGTTGTGCTTACATATTTTTATATTTTGTGAGTAAAAACTCAGGAAATATAAGAATTTATGGAATGGCAGGCAATTTAAAACCATTCTGAATAAAAGCGTTGGCACATGTAAACTACTAAAACATGTGCATGTAAACGAGACAGCCAGTAAGAGAGCAGGATACTGGGCAGCAGGAACTCCAGGAAGGAGTAACAAACCACAATGACTTTTGTAAATGTTTTTTATATATTTCTCTTTCGTTTTTTTGCTATTTTTTTGGCAACTATTCCTATTGTGAACTTCTTGCGGGCTACCATTTTAATAACATTTCTGATGCATTACGACACTTATCATGTGCGGTTGTTCGTGAAAAGTATAGTTGTTGGTGATTTTCCCTATTGTAAAGTCATGCAGTGCGTTACTTCCAATCCATTGTGCAATGTGAACACAGTGGCAACTAAAATGGGGCAATTAGGACGATTCTAACGGCTGACACACTTTGAGGGGACCCAAAGATCTGTAGAAAGGGTGTGAAAGGGGAACCCTCATCATATTATTTAATAAGGCCCAAAATTTCTACCCTTGCCCCTGTGCACACGAGCACACAACTTTTTTTCTTTAAGCAAATACAATTAGTCAACTACACAGCTTTTTATTATTTAGCTAGTGCACATGCGCAGACACACCACTACACACAATATTTTCCACATACACCACCTTACCATACACAAGACACACAACACAGGCGATATTTTTAAATTTACTGCTCCATTTTCTAATAAGGCCAAAATGCATAACAATCACCCTACGAATCAATCACCCTTACAGACAGCAACCTTATTTATTCTGCCTCCCCTCACACACACAACACCACAAACTTTTCTTTAAGCAAATCTTTCAATTAGCACCCTACACAGCTTGTTATTTTTCTAGACACATTTTTTTCATACACACACATAGACACTAGAATAGTGCACATACACACAAATATACAGACAGACACAGATATACACAAGTATAAACATACAGCCAGACAGGCAGATCTATAGACTCACACACACATACACCATTTGTCTGTAAAATATGGCTTGCAGAGGGCAGGGAAAGTCCTGCAGGAAGGTCAGGGCCCCCTAAGAAGTGGTTAACAGGACATTGTCTACACTGGACATTATAAACAATGCTGCTACTCCTCATAATAAAAAATAAAAAGAAACTTTTTCCAAAATACTTTTACAACACGAACCTTTTTCACTCAGCCACCCTAGCAACGTCTTGACCTTAAAACAAGCTGAAATCTCTGAGCCCACCGTCGATCCGGTGCAGACGAGATTTGCAGACTGAGATTGGTTAAGTCAGCCTGGGCTTTGCTCACTGCAGTACAGATGTTTTTTTCATGATAGCCTATTGGGAGCTTTACCTGCATTCCACTTGAGTGTTTTGCATAATGTATATGTACAATTATGCTTAATTAAGGATCCGTTCATGAAGCACACTGCCTCGATTTCTTCTCAGGGATCAATAAGAAGCTATTTCAGGTTCTTTTATCACAGCCGGTGTTGCAAAGAAAAAATGTTATACGAAATGTAGATTGTTTTTCCAAGCTGCATTTGGGTCTAGCACAATATGTGTCATATTTACATAAAATGCGACGCATTAACATACATCCAGCTTAATTAACCGCTTTAATTCTGTAAAAAGGTTTGCAATTGCTATATATGTGCTTCTAGAATCATTTTTGCAATGCTTATATACAAATCTAAACCCAGAGGAGATCCTAAATGAGCAATTTACATTCATACCCAAACCATTAAAGCCCACAGATTTTCAAGATCTAAAAAAGACAAAACACTGCTGCTTGTAAAGCATCCCGGATTGAAAATATTTGTATCGTTGCTGAAATTAGTTTTAATTGTTTATATTAAGCAAGGCATTGTTTATATTATCTTAATCATTGGTTATATTATCTTTTTTATTTGTGATTTTGTTAGTAATAATAATGATAATGATAATGATAATGATAATAATAATAATGACAGCACGGTGGATTAGTGGTTTGCACTGTTGCTTCATAGCAAGAAGGTCCCGGGTTCGATTCCCAGGCAAAAGTCTTTCTGTGTAAAGTTTGCATGTTCTCACCGTGCTTGCATGGGTTTACTTCCAGAGTCCAAAAACATGTATGTTAGATTGATTGGTGAGTCTAAATTGCCCATAGGAGTGAGTGTGTGTGTGTAGCCTTAAAATGTGACCTGTCCAGGGTGTACCCTTTCTGCTTTTCGCCCTTTCAAATCCTAGTGACTCCCAATTAGGAAAGATGAATGAATAAATTTTTTCAAGGTACAGAAGATGAATGAATGAATAAAAATACTACAAGGAGGCAGAAATCATAAAAACTTCACCAAATCATAAGAAAATTAAAATACACAGAAAGAATAAAATAAAACAGATCAAAAAGCAAGTAAATATCAAAGAAATAAAGTAAGAAAGGAAAGAAAGAAAGAAAGAAAGAAAGAAGGAAAGAAAGAAAGAAAGAAAGAAAGAAAGAAAGAAGGAAAGAAAGAAAGAAAGAAACCATTTCAACCCTCTATCATGAAACAGAAAGACACTAAGAGACTGTCAAAAATATGTAGCTCCCAGACAGCATGTAGAAAATCACACTTTACTTTTACAGACTAAAAACAAAACAAAACACAGGCTCATAATGAGCTGTGTGCTTTTAGACGCTATATTTTAATTCTCTTAATAAACAATATGGCTCAGTCCATCGCAAAGTGATTGTATGGCATAAACATGAGTGTTTATGACAACTGTAGCAGCATAAAATATGTGATGAATGTGGAAGCTCAGTGGTTAAGGCACTGAACTGCTAACCAGAAGATTGTGGGTTCGATTATCATAAATCAATAAAATAAATGTAAGTCACTCTGGAGAAGGACATCTGCCAAATAGCAAAAATTTAAATTAGACTATTATTAGAAACACATGAGATGAGATGATGGTCACATGACAAATGATAATGGCTATATAAAGAGACGATTAAAAATTGACGGTGGTGATTTATTACTTAAGAGGAGATGATGACCATGTGACACATAATGTTGATTACATCACAGATGCTGACTGCATGAGACATGATAACACTACAAATAATAAGACAATAAATGTCTGAGACATAATAATGACCACATGCAAGGGTATGATGACGCTGTAAAGCATAATTGATGACTATGTGAGAGATGATGGTGATTTCGTACCGAAAAAGAGTATTAAAGTGATGATGAAAAGGACTACATGACATGACTTATATAAGACACCATGACCACGAGACATGATCTCATTTCAGATAACGATCACATGAGATATGATCGCATTACATATAACAATCACATGAGATATGATTGCATTACAGATAATGACCACATGAGACAATCGCTTTACACATAATGACCACATAAGACATGCTAGAAAACTCATGAAGCAGGATGACGACCAGATGAGACATAATTATGACCAAATGCAAGGTTATGATGTCTACATAAGACAAATGATGATGACCATTAGAGATAGTGGTGATTATGTAACAAATAATGACTTAATAAATAATAAACGACACATGATCATGACCTTGTTTACAATAATGACCACATGATCATGACCGTATGTTGAGTTAATTGCATGATATTTGCTGACTGCATGAAACAAAGTACAAACGTGCCATGATCACATTACAGATAAAGACCATGAATCAAGATGACCATGTAAGACATAATAAGCCTTATAAGTGCATGGGGTAAAATGTATTTCCAATCAAAAACAAACCATACCAAATGACTTGAACATATGGTTATGCACAATGTGTTTTAAAAAGGAACTAAATTATTATTACTTATCAATCTTATTTTAGGAGTATAGTACTAGAGGTGGTCTTATTAAAATAAGACAAATTGCTAATAGTCTTTTCCAGGTGCCTTACCAGACTGAGCACTTCAAAAAGTTAAAAAAAAGAAAGACATCATTGAGAAATAGGTGAATTATGAAGGGCACAGAAAAATGAATAAAGCGCTCGTTTTAGGGCATGTCCATGCCTATTAGTCTTTTTGCAAACTGGAATCAGAAAAATTACTGCTTATAGATCATTTCGTTTGGATTTACACGCCATATTATTCAGCTGCAATGACCATTTATAAATGAAAAATAATTAATCCATCCATCCATCCATTTATCTATTTTTCCATCTAGTACTGAATACATAGAGTATATATTTATTAAAGGTGTTTTTTTTTTTACTTCAAATATCTGGGACAAATTACATTTCTGTAGCCTTACAGCTCTGCCCTTTGGCTCAGATTGCATCTTGGGTAGTTTGAGGTAAAAAAAAAAAATCCTACCAATAACATAAAATTCACTTCCTGCATTCGGGTCGATTCAAGGTCAAAAAATTTTCTCACCCCAATCAAACTGCACTATCGTTTACTTGGAGGTAGACCACTACCACTTCTGTTTGATACTTAGTTGTTTTGGTCTTTTGTGTTGCCCTGTGGCGTGAAACACACCAGGGGTTCATCTGTAACTGACTAAACACTTTGTATGTGAAAAGCACACTGGGAGACTTGTGGTGACACTTTGTCTGTAGCTTTGTCAGTTTGACAGAAAACAGTTTCAAAGAATATCCAATGGCGAACCCTATAATTACTCACGGTGAGATCAGAAAGGAGGTCTTTGAAGGAGAGTGTCTTTAGTGGAAATTAAGATGGAGTCTAATTAGGATCTGGAGTGGATAATGCATGCACAATTACAGTCCCATGTCTATTCACAACCACAGGCTCATGCACTTAAAAATGCACGCAAAAATACTTACAGAAATAGACCAGCTGCAGATTAGACAAGCGTCGCCAACATTTTTACTTTTTACTATTTTTGCCTTTATTGATAGGACAGAGGAATGAAATAGGGGAGATAGAGACAGAAGGATAGGGAGGCGAAATCAAACCCAGGCCGCTGGGGCATAGCGATGGGTGGGTGCCGGCCCCCCAACCCACTACACCAAGATGGCGCCGGTCGCCAAGCTTTTTTAATGTATAACTTTTTTTATTGTATAACCAGTGTCCTCTGTCAGACACCTGTTCCAGGATTGCAGACGTGGATCCCTATGTGATTATCTGCTGTTTACTTTGAGATGCATTTTCTGCTCACCATCATCAGAAAAAGTGATTACTTAAGTTAATCCAGCCTTTGCATCAGCTCAACTCAGTCTGATCTCTGAAATTGTGTGTGAAATTCCGGCTATTTGTCCACAATCACATTCCCCTCCATACCGACATTTGTGTGTGAACATTACCTAACCTCTTTCTGCAAGCAATTTCTCCACAGTATTGCTTATACCTGACTGGCAAATTGGCACAGGCATGCAAATGTATGTAGAATTTGACTGATCAAATTATATGTTAACCTCAGAATCTATCCCAATTTTTTTTTTTTTTTTTTACTCTTCTACAAATTATTCTCCAGCCTGGATTGCAAAAAACTGCAGGGAAGAAAAAAATCGGTTTCTGATAGCATGATGAGGTTTTCAATTGCAAAGAGGACTGTTTCCCAATAGAAAAGTGGGGTGAAACCACTTTGAAATTATGGACATTTAATTAACAGGATGTAAAAACAATGTCGGGATAATTCTCTTTCACCAGACTGCTCGCTGTCTGTGCTTCCAAATTTGTCCACCTGTTTTAAACTCAGCAGGAGCGTGGACACAGGTGGTGTCACAGAAAATGTACTAGAATTAAAGAAATTAATGTGAGGGTGAATTATGTAGGTGACATAAAAGTCTTCTCGCAAACAAAGTTGAATAACCTGAGCAGCAGGTTTACTTTTGAAATCCATTAGGGGGATGCAGAGGAAATTACAACTTCAGCTCCATGTTAAAAGATTTCACATGAAATAATGCTCAGGTAAGATGGATGAGCGGTGGTCTGACAGTAGCACAAACATAGAGGGAAAAGCAACAATGAGAATGGAAGTCATAAGAACGGAGAACAAAAATTGCAGCCTTTTGATGTATGATGTAAACTTATAGGTGCTTTCAGTCTAATATCAAATCCAGTTTCCTATAGCAGATGAAGCGTATATTCTTTAATGGAGAAATGTAAACATGATTACAAAAGAGTATAGAAAAAAAGGCAAATAATTTAATATGATGTGCAGTGGATTTAAACATTTACAGACATTGAATGACTTTTTCACCTTTAATATGATAAAAAAAAAACCTGACAAACTCCAAATAAAGCAAATAAAAATGTTTTAAGGGGAAAAAAAATGACGCATAACTACACCCTTTAATTTATACTAATTTCTCTCGTATTACAGCACTCCTTAGTCCTTAATATCTAAAAATGGATTAAATTACAAAAAAAAATAAAAAAATCAGCGCTTTGCCTTCCTCATGAAGTCATTTTACAGGTTTTCAAAACAATTTTAATCAGGCATATTTAAACAGCCCCTTCGAAATATTTTACTAAAGCAACTCATTTATTAACCTAAAGCTGTCTAAAAGAGATCTAGATGTTTCCTGCCATGATAGGCTGGTATTTTGTAGCTGTCTATTATTTTTTTTTTTTTTAACTTCCTTACAATTCCAGCCAGCTCTATGCATCATGCCACCACCAGCATGCTTCACTAAAGAGACAACAGGGTGACTGTTTATAATCTTTCCAAAATGTTGCTGCAAAATTGGACGCACACAGTCGTCTAGAATCCCTTTGAAAGTTTACATCATTCCATACTTTACATTAAATATAATTAATATTAATTATAAAATGCCCCCCGTAAACAAAGCCTCTGAATTCAGATAAAACAGTGTATTATGATTGGCGTGTTCTGCCCAAATTTTAACACCACTGAGCACCTTCAGAATAATCTTAAATGCCGACTGCACCACAGACCTCCTTACCCGACGTTAGTGTCTGATCTAATTAGTCCTATTATAGCTGAACATCACATATCTCACATTCAAGCTTCAAATTGAAATAGAAAGTTTTACTAGAAAATTGGAGCTTAATCGAACAAAAAAAATTGGAATGAATCCAGAATAAGATTCTTTAAATCAGGTGTCCACAAACTTTTGCAATTTAAGGATATATACTGTATTACTTTATTTACTGATAAAATGTAAGATGTTTTTTTGTAGGAAAAAGCTTTTATCTAGTACCCTAACCCCATACCAACCCTGTGAAAAGAATGAGATAGTGTTGTCACATGGATCGAGTGAGGAATACATCAGATATTCCTCCAGCTCCTTTAATGTTGCAGTGGATCTTTTGGCAGCCTCTAGGATATGTTTTTATCTTGTCTTTTTATCAGATCCGGAGGGGCTTCTGTTCTCAGTATCTCAGTGATGCTAAATTAGTGCAGCTTTTTGCCACATGTTGATGATCCATATTCACAGTGTTTTAAGGTCTGCGTAAGGTTTTTGAAATTTTCTGTACCTCTCTGGATCAATATCTTTCAATAATGAGTTCAACAAGTTTTTTGCACACCAGGGTTTTTAGGAGTTGAATAAAATCAGGGATTTTAATCAGAATCGAGTTTAAGTAATTGGTGCCTTCTTAACACAGTAAAACATTTTTTTTCCCCCAATAATTTATCCTTACATAAACTTTATGGTTACTATATTACAGTAAAGGTGGTCAAATGCCTCAACTTCCCATGCTTTTACAGGGTTCAATTCCTGATAAAACATATCCGCTAAGGTGTTAACTCTCCAGACCTAAATTTAAAGAAAATGAGAAGATTGCATCCGGAAGGTCATCTGGTGTAAAAGCTGTGCGGATCTGATAATCCACTGTGGCGACCCAGAATTAGACAATGTCTAACCTAACCGAACCTAACATGTCTGTCTGTCCATTTATCTGTCTGTATGTCTGTTTGCCTATCTGTCTATCTATCTATCTATCTATCTATCTATCTATCTATCTGTCTGTCTGTCTGTCTGTCTGTCTGTCTGTCTATTAGTCTGTCCATTTACTGTATCTGTCTGTTCGTTTATCTATCAGTCTGTTTTCTATCTATCTATCTATCTATCTATCTATCTATCTATCTATCTATCTATCTGTCTGTCTGTCTGTCTGTCTGTCTGTCTGTCTATTAGTCTTTTTTGTCTGTCTGTCTGTCTATTAGTCTGTCCATTTACTGTATCTGTCTGTTCGTTTATCTATCAATCTATCTATGATGATGACAGTGATGTATATAAATATCTAATGTCTATACATCATCAAACTGCTTCGTTTCTTAATTAAATCTTAATGAGAAAAACGAACTGATGCCTAAAGCCAACCGCTTGCTGAAAGGTCATGCTGTCAGAGAGGAGACTGTAAATGAATTAGCCTCAGAGATCTGATTCCTATATCAGTGAGTTCATTCATATTCTTTATTTTTCCTGCCGCATTATTTCTCACCGGAAAGCTTACAGTATTTAACGTTTTTACAGATATACAGAAATATGCTTTTTACACTTCTAAGAAAAAAATCATTGGGCTACTCGTATAGTAATCATTGGTTCGATTTATAAAGCCTATTTAAAGAAGTAGTTCTATAAGTTCCCATACATAGGAAAAAAAAAAAACATTTGTTATGAAAAGCACTTCATTTGTATCTTTGGGAGCATTTGAAGGCCAAAGTGTATCAGGAAAAGATACAAAACATAAAACATCCTAGATTATCGTAAATACGTTAATTAAAAACAAAGTGTGTGTATTTGTTTGAAGGCACTGCAAATTGCAGGGATCCTGCTGGCTTCTTGGGCAATGTCTTTGGTTCTGGTAAAGGAACAGTCTAGACAGTTCAAAGACAGTCTGGACAGTCTTTAAAGCCCATGTTAAAGACCATGTTGTTTTGTTGTTGTTGTTACAACCAATACATTTACAGCATTTGCCAGCGACCCTTATCTAGAGCGACTTACATTTATCTCTTTTTATACAACTGAGCAATTGGGGATTAAGGGCCTTGCTCAGGGGCTTAACAGTGGCAAATTGGTGGTGCTGGGAATTAAACCCCGATCCTCCAGGTATCAGTCCAATACCATGACCACTGTACTACCACAAGAGGAATAAAGGAAGTAATAAAGAAAGCCTGTTACTACACTCGAGCCATGCCAGTGAGCGACATGCTTTACAAAAGCATTACACAATACCACCACACACTCCACTACATGCACATATCGGATACACAACGATGTAAAAGCTCTAAAACCTATGTACAAAAATGCGTCATCCTTGAATTAATACAATAAACAACAGATTCTTGTCTTTGGTGTGAAGCCTTTCTTTGTTAATACATAGTATTTTTCTTTCTTAGCATTTGCATTAGCAGCATCATATGTCTCAAGTAAATCTTGTCAATTAAAAAAAAAACACCTTAACATAAAATTAATTTTTCTGTGTAACATTTAAACAGCGCTCTCAGTAATCTTTACAAATATTTCACTTTAATACTGACATATCATTTATAAAGCTGACTTATTAACATGCATGAGCTGGAAGCACTATGCTGCAATTAGTTAACAGCATATATTGTGCATAACAGCTATAATTATGTTGTGCACTTTAACACTGATTTACAACTACTTACACTGAGTAATTAAGCTTGATGGATGTCAAACCATATTTCTGATCAAACTAAAAATTATGCCGCAGGCAGAACCACAACAATTATTTGAAGCCTTTCTGATATACAACCTCGGCAATATGCCAAATTTACAGCTGCGATAGCTGCGATAGCTGCGATAGCTTTAAATGAAATTATCCAGATTAAGTGCTTGCACTTTGGAATCCTGTCATGTTTGACATCCTGTCAGAAAAATAGACGTTTTTTTTTATTATATATTGTAAAAAAAACCCGGAAATGTACAATGTTGTACTAAATAATACACACTAAATGACAATTAATCAATAATGCACAGTAAAGAATTTAGAAATATGAATATGTTATCCAGAATACAGAGATAATGTCATCAAAAGTAGAGGTTGTTAGGCTATATGAACAAAGGTTGTTGTAAACTTGTCCATTATATTTTTATGTGTTTTTTTTTTTTTTTACATCACAACTCGTTCACAACTAGTTTCTCTACTATGATAAGCTTAACACTCTGAAGAAGATTTCTGTTAGACTTTGGAGCATGGCTGTGGCAACTGGCTCATTCAGACTCAACATACACTGGATAATTACTGCATAAATGATTAAGTTTCAGCTGTTATTTTAGTTAGTCAACTGATACATTTCTTGAAGGACCATGTTGGAAGACAGATCCAGATGTGGTCTTGGAATAGATGTTAATCTGTTTCAGAAGCGTTGAATTATTAGCATTAAGCTAAGAAAACATCTAAGGAGATGCTGAAAATGCTGAAATTGGATTAAGATCTGTACAACACATTATTTGAAACTGAGTGGACAGTGAGGGACCATCAGCTTCGATTAAGAAATGTGGTAGGAAATGACTGTGTGAAATCAAATTGGTAATAAAAAAAAAAAAACAACAACAGTAGGACAGATTAATAGTGAAAGTAAAAGCATTTCCACCCGCATAATACAAAGGGAACCCAAGGGATTGGGATTAAACAGCTGTGTAGTTTTACGAAAACCACATATCAGTGAAGCTAATTGGGGAAAAATGGATTCAATTTGCAAGGGAACATAAAGATTGGAGTCTGGAGAAAAGAAAGAAGATCATGTGGTCTGATGAGTCAGAGTGATGGGTGTATCAGGGTAAAAAACAGAGAAAGATGGATGAAGGTTTCCATTGGTGAACCTGCGGAAGGATCATTAACGGGTTTCCATCATGGACAGAGAGGGGAAAGAAAAAAATAAATGACAAGGCGTTTGGCTCCAAACCCCAAGGTCGCTTTAAACCGAACACGGCGTCCCAGTTAAAAAAAAAACGAGAAAATGTCCGAGGCAGAGGGAAAGAGGAAAGGTTTTAAAACTATCATGTCGAGTACCTACTGAACTAACCTGCGGGGGCAGTGCTATTATCTGGGGTTGCTGCAGTTGGTCAGTTGTGCTAAAAAAATTAGGTCCGTTGACGTCCTGGATATACTGAATGACCAGGTTTTTCCATCAATGGATTTTTTTTCTCTCTGTGGCACAAGCATAATTCCAAGATGACAACCCCAGGATTCATCTGGCTTAAATTGATAAAAGTGATTCAGGGAGTCCAGACCTTAACCCCATTTAGAATCTTTGGAATATGCTGAAAAAGACTTTGTCCAACAGTCCGATTCCACCATCATCAATACAGAATCTTGCTAAAAAATTAATGCAATTTTTAATTCAAATAAATATTGTGACATTATTTTTGGGTAAGAAGGTCTTAGATTATGTCTAATAAAACCAGGAAAATATATTTTCTGTCTTTATTCCTATAACATGTTCTACCTAAATATGTAAAATATTTACAAGATTTTTTTATGAATTTCTTTGGACAGTTTGTCCGCGAACTGCATATTAAGTATGCATCTTATATAATCCTTGCAGACATAAAATGTACTTACATGCATACAATAAAAAAAAAATGGTTCACGCAACATGGTTTTACATACCAGAATTAGCAAGCAAGCTGTACTAGCGGCAAACATGCTTTAAATTTTTATATAAAAAGAGAGACAGTGAAAAAGGAGAGACGAATAGATTTTTTAATGAACTTGCCTGCAAGTAAAAGTGTATTTTGTTGGTTATATTTCTAAAAATATTAAAGAAATGTCCTGTTAAGGCAGTTAGAAATGATAAATGAAGGGTGAAAATTCATCATTTTAATAAAACATGATCTGTGATATTTTTCTGCAAGTTTTATATCTGACTGCACTTTCATTTCCACGTAAACATAAAAGCCATCAGCCCGCAAGACTTCGTTTTTGTTGTTGCATTCTGTGAGACCGTAGTTCTGGGATGCACATCTCTAGCCTCTAACCTTTCTATCAGGCTTTTTTGGTGTAAATAAATCATTCAAAATATATTGAATCAGTTGTTTGTGCTTTCTATGTAAAACTGTTTGGAACAAATCCTGGATTTGCAGTTTTAATGATGTAAATTTCCATTATTTAATTTCTTATTCGACAAGCAGAAGTAGAAATAAATCACACAATATGTCTTGTCCACAAATGTCCATCTAAAAATCAAGATTGTGTATCAGGATTTTAGATTTTCAGCATTTGGCAGACGCTCTTATCCACAGCAACTTACATTTATCTCTTTACACAACTGAGCAATTGGGGGTTAAGCGTTTTGGTCAGGGGCTCACGGTGGTGCCGGGAATCAAACCCCTGTCTTTCTGGTATCAGTCCAACAACTTAATCACTAAGCCAACACTGGGATACACTTTTGGTATCCTAGTAGTGCCTGGTGCCCCCCTAGGCCCTAGTGTTGAGTGCATGAAGTGTTCAAAATATCAAAATATTCAAAACATTACATATTACACTATTACTAATCTGATAGAATTACACCACTTTCACAAAAACAATCGGTATGAAAACTGACTGTCTATAAAACGTATTATTTTTTATTATTTTAAGTCTGTCTGACTAAATTCTTATTACCTGCTTAATTTGTAAAAGATTACCATCACATTGAGGGGTCTTAGAAAAAAAGATCTTTCAAGAAAATATTGAAATTTTTTTTATTGGTTTTAATGAAATATTTTGGCTGTCGCTGCATTTTTTTGGTTTGTTAGTGGTCCCTGCTGTAGCTGACTTTACGTTGTTGAACTCAACCGCAGTGACAGCAAAGCCAATGGGATAACATTGTCTGCCAGAGTCTGGGAAAAAAGCCAGAAGCTCCATTTTTATTCATACCTCTTCAAATCTATGAGTTATGTGTTGCTTAATAATAATTTAATGACGGAAATGGAGACATTGTGCTATTACTTGACTATTATTATTTTTTACCTCGCCTGTGTATTTATATAGAACTTTTCTTACATACTCCTTTAGGAATAAAAGGTAGGCTGCCAATTAAAAGTGGTGTTTTTAATTTTGCTTTTTCTTGTCTGTTTAGTCAGATCATTGGTGACAAGCCTCTGTGTGTCTAAAAAATACAAGCAAATAAGGTTGTCATCACTTTTAGACATCACAAAGTAAAAGTTTTACCAATTGTAGGTGTTTTGTAAAGATCAGCTGGCACTAAACAGTCCAAAAAAAGCTTTCTGCTACTCGCCCTGTTTTTATTTCATTTTTTGTAATGATGATGTTTGAAGTGTAAATATTCCCCATCTCACTGAGCTTCCCCATCTCACTGTACCCCCTGGCTGCTGGTGCAGGACTCCCGTGAGCCATCATCCTGCATGCCGCTGTTTCATATGCAAATGTATTTCCTCCAGCATCTATGCCATTGCCCCAGCTGCCACTGGAGAAGCTAAAAGTTGCACATAAATGTAGGACGTATTTAATATCATCATCCTTAAAATAAGTTTCAAATCATAGACACTACGGAGCAGACTCTTGACATGTACACAAACACACAACTGAAAAATTTGCTTAGCTGGAAAAAGACTGATGCACAGTGTCGGGTGCAGTTATTTATGTTTCCAGACTTCTAGCAGATGTCCTCATTCTGTTCCTGCACCATGTTTTCAGTTGGAGTCACATGGGGTTTGGATGGGAAAATTTGGTACATTAAGACGTGATGGGAAGTGGTGGATTAGTGGTTAAGATGTTGGACTAATACCATAAAGACCGGGGTTTGATTTCCAGCACCATCAATCCACCACTGGGGGTTGTTGCAAGGTCCTTAACCCCAAATTGCTTAACTGTAAGTTGCTCCGGATAAGGGAGTCTGCCAAATGCTGTAAATCTAAGACAATTTTTACAATTTACATTTACACTGACCTGGACATCAAATACAATCATTTATTTTAAATAGTTAGTTGTCAATTTTTAATTTGAGTCAAGTGAGTGTTTTATGTTTACGGCATTCGGCAGACGCCCTTATCCAGAGCAACTTACGTTTATCTCTTTTATACAACTGAGTATTAGCGGGTTAAGGGCCTTCCTCAGGGACCCAGCGGTGGCAATTGGGTGCTGCTGGGAAATAAACCACAACTTCCATTTAGCAGTTCAACACCTTGACTACTGTGCTATTATAAAATATATTGTCCTACATAAAAGTTTTAGATCTTTATCAGATGCGGTAACTTGACTCTGTAATGTAATAGATTGCAGATGTAGCTAATGAATCGCTTGGGGTCATTTATAAAGAATGAATTTTTCAAAGGCGACAAAAAAATGCAACATGGACATATTTATCAAATACTGGGTATTAAAGCTGAGGAAATTATCTAACATACACTATATGAACAAAAGTATTGGGACAGAATTCATGATTATTAAATTATTTAATTAGATCCAATTGAAAAGAAATGCAGCAGCAAAAGTTAATGCATAAAATGTTTTCCCTGCTAGATATTTCATGTATTGTTAAAAAGTGAAAATGTTCAAAAACAGCAGCAACTCAGCCACAAAGCAGAAGGCCATGTAAAGTCAGAGCGGGGTCACAGTGCTAAAGCACATGGTGCGTAAAAGTTGCCGCTTTGCTAACTCCATAGCTGCAGAGTTCCAAACTTCCACATTAATATCAGCACAAAACCCATGAAGCAAATGCTTTATGAAACGGGTTTCTGTGGCTGCTTATCGGTTTTTTTTATAGTTTAAGGAATGCATTGTTATATTGCCACATGACTGTGCCTTCAGTCCATAAAGATATGGTTGGGTGAGTTTGTTGTGAGAGAATTTGACTGGCCTGACTTGATTTGACTGGAAGGTAGATTGCGAGCCAGGGCTTTTTGTCCAACAACAATGCCTAACCTCATGAATGCTCTACTGAATGCCATAATTCACACAGAAACAATCCAAAAACATGTGAGAACCCCTGCCCTGAAGATTGAAAAGGGAAAAAATCTTTATATACAGTCTGTCATATTAATAACTGTCCATGATGCTGTAACCTTCAGTTGTCCCAATACTTTTGTTCATATTGAGTATATAGAGTAAAAGAGATTAAGATAGCTAGAGCTAGAAATGGTATGTATTCTGCAGCCCTAACTGTCACAGTAACTCCTCCAATTAACACACTTTCTGGAATTCTAACTACTCATACCTGCTAATCATCACTATTCACACTCACACACGCACCTATTTAAGTTCACACTACACATTCTGCCACTGTCTGGTCTCACTTACACTTGTGCGAGACCCTCTCGGCAAGTTTACTAACTTCGCTATTTTATCGGCTATTCCATCTTCAGCTCCTGTCCCCTCCAGCCCGGTACCTTCAGCTCCAGTCTACCTTCGTCTTTTTTGATGCTCTAATACGTTCCTCCGGTTCCTGCAACCCACCCCATCCACACCAAAAAGTACTCTCGTCTTTACGAACTCATATTTTTCCAATAAACGCTCTTTAAGGGGGTTTGAATTTACCTCTGACTCAAGTCTGGTATTTGGTTACACTAACATATTAAGAAAGGAAGTTTTGTACTTCAGTCTTTAAAACATATTGTAAATAGACCATTTGTCATCTATTAGGGTAGATATTTCTTCTACGCCTTCTATGTCTCTAAGTGTTTGGGTCTTCATTGTCCGGGACATTATTTCAAGGCGATAGGTTACAATGGGATAAAGAAAGCAGGAGGAACAAAATGGGTTGGGGGTGTGCAAATGTTTAAAAAAAAAACCTTAAGGAGCTTGAAAATTTTACAAAATCTATACACTGAATTGAATGTACGCATATAAGTGAAAGAAATGTGTGATGCCAGCCATCGGGACGGTTCCAGAGCCAGGGACTTTTATTAATGAGAAATCTCCACTCTGAAAAGACTTTAAGCCACCACTTCACTGCCATATATTTTTCTGAGAAAGCTTATGACTGGTTTAAAAGTTTGTAGCTATGAATTATCGAGTTTTAAAAGTCTATTGCAGTCATATGGGCAGTCTATTAACCTTAGGACCCCAATGCCTACAGAAGCGTTCCGTCCAAATATTCTGGAACCATTTAGTTCACTCTGTCTTTGTGCTTGAAAAGTAAATCATTTGATTAGATTTCAGAATAAAAAGTACATGTCATACAAGACTGTTTACAGTTACTTGATGTAGATCTTAAAATACTGTTGCATTTTGTTTCTTCTAGTGCGTCATAATTGCATCACATAAGTTTAGTCCACAAATCCTACTGCCTTTCATCATAGGGAAAAAAAGCAAATCTAACAATCCCCCTAAGAAAGCCTTCCACACTGCCTCCTACCTCAGCTGTGTCCACCGATATTTATTAAATCTACAGGTAGTTAAAAATGCTGTTCCTGAAAAACATGCAATTTTTCGACGTCCTTTATTAGCTCCCTTTCTAGCATTGGGCTTTTGAGACGCCTGTGAATTTTCTTTGTCGAAACATGAAATGACTGATGATGTAATCGTCCAAATTATAGTTAAGCACTTTTTTTCCCAAGCAGTCAAACTGATTTTTGTCATCACCTGTATCATCTGTAGTTGCTTTACACACTGGGACTATGATAATCTTTCGCTTGGACTCAAGGTGAAAAGATATATAGATACTAGATACAGTGCTGACAAGACAAAGACAGTGCAACAGGAACTGGAAGCCCGCAGGGAGGTGGTGATGAGAAAACAATGTGAAGTGATCGGAAACAAAATAAAAAAATAAGCCAGAAAAAAATTTACAATAATATATATTCTTATACATTTAGGTACATAGCTGAGAATAAAAAGGTAAATTTTGTATTTGTATTAGTGTTAGTGTAGTAATGGTTGTAAGAGTACCACTGAGAAGGTACTTAAAGGGACCGTGCAGTAATTTAATAATACCATCCTGTCAAAGTCTTGATGTGTTGTAAAGTTATCGATTACAGGTTTCTGCGCAGTGGGTTGAAGGGTGCAACTTGATCGGTGTGGGTATTTATGTGGGGGAGACAGCACAACGTTCAGGAATCTGACAGGAGTCTGAGGGTAGAAGCTGTTACCTAAACTGTCAGCCCTTGAACAATTGTCGCAGATATTTCTTCAGGAATTGAAAAGCTCTGACGAGATTGTTGGCAGGGGTGGGAGGTACGATCCATAACACTAAAACTCCTTTGGATGCTGAATATGTACAAATATCATTTAAAAAAGAAAAGACGAACAGCAATGATAAGTTCAGTTGTCAGGACTATCTTCTGCAGGGGTTTGCAATCAAAAATGGTCCAGTTGCCAAAGCAGACAGCGATGCATCCAGTCAGTAGTTGTTAGTGCTTCTGTAGATTGTTTTGAGGATGAGTGGGCTGGGATTAAGACATAGAGTTGGTAAAGGAAGATCAGGGTTTGTTTGGGTGTTTGTCCCCTCACGGAGCTACTGCTTAAAGACACTGCTGTGATCTCATTGCCAAGAAGCTGCAGGGGGTTATCAAGGTAAAATCTCCTCTTTAAAGTGAACACCAGAGAAGATGGTGTGGCACTTATCACTGTCCCTGCTGTGGAGCCAATTATGACTTCAGGACAACCTGATGTCAACAATCAAGTCTTTTTTTGTCGATATTAAAAGACAGATTGTGGTTCTGGCACCAGACAGTGAGCCAATCCACCTTCTCTCTGTGTGACATCTTGCCAATGTCACCGATGGGACCAACTGCTGTGGTGTCGACGTGGTTTGAGCTGGATCTGTCACTGCATTTAAATTTTTATTGATTTTCTAGACAGTGACAGGTTGTGTTAATGGCTACTTGGGACTCTTTTAATGAGGAATCCTTTATTTTGATTTTGATTGTACTTAACTAAATGTCCTGTTGGTTTTCTTGATGTAGCACTGATTGCATCCGTTGCAAAAAACTCCTGTGATAATGAACTTGGGAATGTGGTTTAAGTGGCTGTACATTTGCATGGAAAACATCTTTAATGATTACACGCCTAAGTACCAAATATTTTATCCGGCAGATCGTTTCATTTATTAGAGAGGAAATAAAACATTTAGCTTTTTAAAGCAGAATGTAAAATTTACGCATTTTTCACTTCCTTGGTAATAACTGCTGTTTCAAGTTATTTTGCATTCAAATTAAACTCGTGGCAAAAACTCAATACGCAGTACATTCAGACACAATTTAAAGCCACAGTAATGCAGTACTGTAAATAATAATAATAATAATAAGAAGAAGAAGAAGAAGAAGAAGAAGAGGAGAAAAAAGGAGAATAGTGTACTGGCCAGTGGTGAGCCGGGCATTTGCTACCTGGGTCTTCAGTGGGGACCTACCCGACTGATCCACCTCTTAATTAATTTTTCGATTTTAGAAATCATCAATACTATACAAAAAAGCAATATAACATGGCGTGGCACTACAGAGGGAGAGGCATTTTTTGTATTGAGGATGAAAATCATTTTTATTAAAGCAAAAAACTTTGTTAAGACAACTCCAAACCTCCACCTTACAACCACAACTGTACCACATACATCATCTGGAGCAGTTTAGAATCAATATTTATCTAATAACATCACAAAAACATTAAACAAAATAAAATAAAATCGTCTGCACTGTTAACAAACCCTTTCCCAGGCTAAGGGGTTTGGCAACGTCTCCTCTCTGTGTCTAGCTTTTCTGGAAAAGTCCTTGAAAACGGATTTTTAAGTCCAAAACCAATTCAATTTACTTATTCTCGATTTCAATTGTATTAATGTGTGCAGATTGCAAAATCTGATTGGTTAAAGAAACAGTCCCATTGATAATATTGTTTAGGTTACATGGGTAGCACTACTGATTCTGAAGGCTTTGTCAGATTAGATTAACATGGCAGCACTTACAGACTAAAATCTGATTGGAAAAAAAATCTAACATCCACATACACATACTGAAAGCAGTGCATCAAGAGAAACACTACGAAAAAAAAAGAATAAACTTTTGGGAATAAATTAATACAATTTCATTGAACAAATATTATGTAAATTATGTATTTCTCATATATTTCATCAGTGTAACAAAACCACAGTGAGAACATTAGTAACTGGTATTTTTTTCTTTGCATATCCCATCTTAGAGTGTTGGGGTCAGATTGCAGGATCAGCTGTAATGTGATACAGTGGCCCTGGAGCGGGAAGGGTTAAGGGTCTTGCTCAAGTATCCAACAGTGTCTGACTGGCAGTATTAGGGGTTGAACCCAAGACTTCCAATCAACAACTAAGCAACCTTAACCATTTACGCCATCACTGCCCCCCTAAAATACATATCTAATAACCAACAACTCATGAAAATATATTCCAAAAAAAACACATTGATTTATCTTTAATGCATGAACATATCGTTAACAATTTTATTATTTTATTTCTTAGGAAACGGGTGAGTTTAGTGGACTGTAACAGTAAAATCATAACAGAAGTTCAGACAACCCTCGACTTACGGTGAAGTTACGTTCCAGAAAACACAACAGAAGTTGATCTATACTACGTCGAAATATAGGTACACCCCCTAGGATGTGTTCCGTCCTGCAAAATTAGAACATAATTGTACAGCGATATGTCGATGGATGTCTATTTTTAATTCCTTTTGTGATGTATGAGAGCATCATGTGCAAACAATTGCAGTTGCTGGGATCTATGTTTTATATATTTTTTTCCTTTCAACACTCCCATCCCCTCCCCAGAACTTTTTTTGGACTGATAACAAAAAAATATTGTCACATATTTTTCTTTAAAATAGTTGAATTTGAGATTTCCAGTGTCATAAACTCAAAATCCATCTATTGTCTATACCCACTTATTCCTAATCAGGGTCACGGTAATCTGCTGGAGTGTATTCCAGCTGGCAATGAGCGAAAGACAGGGGTCACCCTTGAGAGTTGCCAGTCAATCACAGAGCCACATACTGACAAACAACCACACACACACACACACTTAAGACCCCTGCTGGGAATATGAACCTGGAAACTTCTTGCTAACCACTAATCCACCATCCGGCCTTTAATGTGATTAGGCATACAAGAGAACTAATGTGCTGGTTGGTGAATTATAACATGAGGCAAAGCATTACATCTTGTCTGTTATACGTCTTGTCTATTATACGTACTATTATAAGTACTCTTGAACATAACATCAAGTTAAGTAAATTATATAAACAGCACATTAGATAAAGTTTAAAATAAAAAAAAAGAAGTAAATTTTGTAACGTGGGGTGAAGTGTTACATGTGCATTTCTGGCATTTTGGAGGCGCCCTTATCCAGAGCGACTTACATTTATTTATATTATACATCTGAGCAAATGGAGGTTGGTGGCGTTGGGAATTGACCAATTAGCAGTCCAACACCTTAACCACTGCACTACCACTTTTCCATGTGGTAACAAAGTAGGTACGGTGTTGGACTGCTAACTGGAAGATTGTGAGTTAAACTCCCAAAGGCTCAGTTTTACAAATAATAAAATGTAATAATGTCTCTCTGAAAAAGGGTGTCTGCCAAATACCATAATTGTAAATGTAAGTACAGTCGAGGTATGTAAACTTGACCAATTACTTAAGTTATAGAGGGAACGGATGTACTCAATCGATGGTTTTCATTATATAAATAAAACAGAAGAACAACCGGGGGCCTACTCTAAAACAACACAATAACACTATCTTACAATTCTGTTTTATGACTTTGATTCAACTGTTTAGAAAAATATACACACTTCTAAAATCTCACATGGGCTGACAAAAACTAATTATAAAGGGTTTCATGAAGCATTATGAAAGCTTAAAACTGAATTACCCAGCATTAGTTCTACTTTCTTGAATAAGCAAGTTAATCATTAGAGAGATCTAATACATAAAGAACAAAGTTGATAGATTAATAAATAAAAATCACACACAATAAACAGGGTAAACATTCTGACTGAAGTACTACCATGTTCGATCCTGAGAACATCACTCACACCTTTAATATTCCCTAGTTATCCTTATTTTCCACACTGGATATCATGTCAGACTCAAGCCCTAGTGCAGGATTCTGCCTATAACAGACTCATGTATAGTATCTATTTATGACCTTTGACAGTAAGTGCTCAGTAGGGATTTAATGTCTCTGTCTCTAAAAGCTGTTGCTTTGTGTCTTAGCTGCTGGGAATAAATGTCAAGCTAATCTTGTGACACAGAATTTCACAGCAAGGCTACATCTTAGCTGCTAAGGTACTGAGATGTTCTGCGTTTTGCAGTGTGTATAATGCCTGAGGCAGGAACAGCCTCCAGGGGGACTCTATTTACATATATACTTAATTTTGCTTGTCTTTTGCCTATTTCGGAATAAGGTGTATGATCTGAATTATGTGAAGGTGTCGACAGTGAACGGGAAGCTTTTCCAGCAGGAACTTTAGTTTGGTTGGAGGCAAATTTAGGAATGTCACTTGGACTATTTTAGGTTTCCCTTGGTACATAATTATATTTTATACAGTGGACTATGTGCATATTTATTTTTAAAAAGTTTACATTTACTATACAAATGCATATAAGTGATTCACTGACCAAGGTGCAATATATTTTAATGTAATTATCTTCATTTGTAAAATTGTTTTTAAGAATTAAAATAAAAAAAAAATGCATTTACTCATTTAGTTTTAGGACAGAATTTGCTAGTAGTGTTAAAGTCCTATGTTGAAAGTATGTGTGAGAAACAAACAATTCTTTCATTCATCTTTGATACTTACTTATTCGGGATCTGCTGGAGCCTATCCCAAACGTCTCTGATGGGCAGGAGGGGTAAACCTTGGACAGGTCACCAGTCCATCACAGGGCCACACACATACTCACTCCAATTTAGAATCACCAGTCAACCTAACATACATGTTTTTGGACTGTGAGAGGAAACCGGAGAACCCGGAGTAAACCCATGCAAGCACAGGAAGAACATGCAAACACACAGAAAGGCCCCTGCCCAGGAATCCAACCCGGGCCTTTTTGCTGTAAGGCAACAGTGCTAACCACTAAGCCACCATGCTGCTAGAAGAAATAATAAACTGGAATTTTAGAGTAGGTAAACATTACTTCTGAATAAAGTTCTGTTCATTTAATAGTTGCCTGGATGCAAATAATGGGTTAAACATTTTATAGGGCAGAAAAAACAAACCTAACAGGCTATCCAGCAGTTATTATGAGCAAATAGTTTATCTACACATGCTATATTAAGTAACATGTTACCAGCACACCCACATGTAAAGTTCCTCTTCTACAAACTATTGCTACAAAGTTAGAAGACACTTGTTTTAATGTCTTTAGATTTTGTAGCATTCCTTCACTGGAACTAAGAGACCTTAACAGTGTTTTAGCATGACAATGACCATGTGCACAAAGCTCCCTAGCTACAGGAAGACATGGTGTGTTATGGTTGGAGTTAAAAGATGAAAAATCCATATCTATTTACGGATTCAAATCCTCCCAGAAAGTCCATTGAGTAATACTTGAGTTAATAGGGATTCCGAGTGCTTTTTCCATGGTATTCCACTAGAGGGCATTCACCAAATCCCCTGGAAGCCACCGAATCCGCAGACTCACACACACACACCGAGTCCCTCAGATCCATCTGTTTCGCTACAGACTGTCTGGCACTGAATCGCATGGTTTAGGTGAATCGGTTACTACATGTACACCACCTGTATTGTATACACATATAGTATTTTGAGTCCCTGTTGTTTTTGACCATAAAAATATACAATGTAATAGAAAAAAGTGAACCATCTGCAGATTAGTTCATTGTGATAAAGATTCTGACTACTTTTTTCATGATCCTTCCAATACAGGGTACTCAACCAGTCCCTACAACCCACCGAATCTGGATGTTTTACTATGCGTTAGGAGTCCATTGGATACACTGAATCCCAGGGTTTAGATGAATCAGTACGTGAGTCTTTAAGGTTTTCTGACCATGCAGGAAGTTTCCTAAACAACCCATTAGCGAACAACGATTTAAAACAAATGAATGGTGTAATTATTAGTTTGTATTAATCTGCGCTGTTGTTAGCAACAAGACAACATTTACAGCATTTGGCAGACGTCCTTATCCAGACCGACTTACATTTATCGCTTTTAAACAACTGAGCAATTTGGGGTTAAAGGCCTTGCTCAGGGGCCCATAGTGGTGTCTTGGTGGTGCTGGGAATCGAACCCCGTTCTTTTTGGTAGCAGTCCAACACCACTAAGATAACTTAGGACTTAACTGATCCGAGTCGATAAAAGAAAGAGTCATATAATGAGGCGGGTTATTTAACCCAGATTAATCCAGAGTTGAAATAAAAGACCCCATGTGCCTTGCACAGCGCTAACTCAAAATCAAACAGACATGCTGGGAACACCCCAAACCTGCTCAATTAACATCATTGTCTGTACTTAAAAATACTATTGAGGCTGGAAACAGATGTTTAAAAAACACATACGGATGTGCTGGTCAGATGCCTCAGTACATTTTTAAGTCTTTTTCTCTCATCAGTACATTAAGTGAAATATGGCTGAAATAGATAGATGAAAGCTTACAAAAAGATTGCAACTCAGCTGAGCTATTCTAGCCAGTTTTTTCTTCTGTTTTTCACTTTGTACACTGAGCTGCTTGGCCCTTTGGGGAGAAGGGATGTGGAGTAGGCGGAAAACTACTGCTGACTACAAATGAGAACAGCAGCCTTCACTTTGATCCCATCAGCGACATAGTATAAACACATTTTTCCCCAGACGCAAGACTGGAACGTAATAAAAAGAATGATTTGCGCTTTTATAATGTGCACAATAGTATACAATAATAAAGAAAGATATAGTGTAGAGAAGACACATAAACAGTTCCATGTTGGATAAGCAGCCTGTTCAGACTAAAACCAGAACGAGAAACCCGGCTTTAAAAGACCATGTCTTCCTTTTTACAGTTCCCAAAATTCAACGCATTTTAGCAAGGGGGTGTATGGTACACTTTGTAAAACAGTTAATAGATAGAAATACTGACCACCTTACAATGCAGCATGCTTAAAGACACAATAAATATATTAGTACTAGGCAAATCCTACAAACTAAAAAAAAAATAACATTTTATTTGTCATCATTTTCCAATTATTTCTATTACCATATACTGTATATATAACCGTAGTACCTTTTTATAGGAGGTTGTGTACTATTTACTGCGATTTAGGGACGTTTTTGTGACTCGACCTTTTAATGAGAAGATGTCAACCAATTATTAATTAGAAATTATGAGACATTGGGTAAAGAGACACATACTATATGGGCAACAGTATGCAAAATATGAAAAACATGAGAAATATGAGGAAACAAAGGACATAGGTGTTCTTTATGTCTTGTCAAGATAAAAGACATGATGATATTTTGCATACTATTGCCCATATATTTTGTCTTTTTATCCATAGTTTTATAATTTAGTATTATTCCGATTGTATCATCTGTTTAATGACAACAGCTTAACTAACAAAACCTAGAAATAATTGACATTATAGTTTGTAATCACGTCTACCTATTAGTCTAAATCAAGTTTTAACAAACATGAATATTCTGTTTCCTTATCAAAGTATTGTTCAAAAAGTATTAAAAAAAAGTCAATTTCTGAACAGTATATTAGTATAGTTCAGTATAATGTGTAGTATAGTATAGTATAGTATAGTATAAATATAGGGTAGAAATAGTGTAGCAATATAGTATGGTGTAGTACAGTATATTATAGTGTAGTATAGTATAATATAGTACAGTGTAGTAAAGTATAATATAGTATAGTATAGTATAATATAGTATAGTGTAGTGGAATGCTAGGAAACTCACCCTGTAATGTGCGGAGACTCTGTGGTAAGAAGAACCAGCGGGGGTTTGTCTCTCTCAATCAGCCATACTTTGTAGCGGCCTTTTTGCCTGGGGTGCAGAAATACAGTCACATCCAACCCACAGGGTCGATGGAGAGAACGAAGCCATGGACTGAGAACCCATGGTCCTTCCATAGCTGAGGCGTTTACCAACACGAAGCGACCTGAAAGTAAAACAGCAAAATGTTCAACAGATCGGTTAATAAAAGTCTTATATATTAAATGTATTCTTAATTTTTCTTATTTGTTAAAGAACTATTTGTTTCCTGGAGACATCTCAAGAAAACGCTTCATTCTAGACTACTTGTGAATTTAAATTGGAAACCCGGAGCTAACACACTGAATTATGCACTCAAAGTTGAGAACATGACTACGGGGGTAAAGACAACAACAAAAAAAAAATTGCAGGGAAGACATAATGAAAGAGAGGGGGAGAAATCAAAGCTCTCTCTGTGGGCTTTGATTCACAACTCTCTCGCTCTCTCTCTGATATATTCAGCTTCTTAAGGAGGTAACTTTTTACAGAGAATGATAGGAAGAAGAATGGCAACAGGAGCGTCATTATGAAAGACAAGACAATGTACTTTCCAAAAGCTTTTAATTATTAAGTTATTTTTATTTTAGTCTAGCTAGATTTACCATAGCATATTTTATTCATATATAAAAATATATCAAATCCAATAAACATGCATATTGTCAGGATTGCACTTTCCCGTCACCAGAGGTCTCCGTCTCCTGAATACTGACGTCACGGTTTACTTCCGGTTGGCTAGCTACTTAAGCTAGCCCTTTAGACTCCATCATTGTGAAGTATTGTTTAGCTCATGCTACTTAATAAGCGTTCTTTTGTTTATGTCTGCTCGGTTTATGATCTTTGCTCACTATCCAGTTCTGTGTTCTCGTCTCACGTCTTGGAAATGTTCGCTCGGTTTTGTTTGACTTCTCAGCGGTATTGTTCTGCACTATGGATTCGTCTTCGTCTTCACACACACATAGCATATATATATATATATATATATATATATATATATATATATATATATATATATGCGAAATAAGCAATATTCTTACAATAAAGTAAAATAAAAAACATATTTTTTCCATAAGCATAAAGACAACTAAAAAGTCCAAAGACATTTACCTTTTTTTGTTTTTTGTTTTCAATTTTAAGTGGATATTATGTACCGAATAGTCATTGAATATCAACATGTATAAAAAGAAGAAGAAAAAAAACACTTATTTTAAACTGAAGAAACTGTAATTATTATGCCCATAATCGACTGGCTTCATAACCCACTATCTTCTTGTAAAGTCGCTTTAACATGCGTAATGTTATATAATCGCTTTTGGCAGTTACAGCTTTGTGAAATCGACACTCAGAAGTGCTAAGCGATTTGCAGAATTGTTATCCAGTTTTCAGCCTTTTTTCTTTTGGTAATTTATTTTTATTTTCTTAAAAGCTATGTGTGTGCGCCTCTAATAAAACTAATCCAAAATTTAAAAGAGACCCCCAGAACAATCAGTGCAATTCTGCAGACAGCCCTGCACACTCATTTGGGACTACAGGTGACTTTAGTCGGAACACTGAAATATGTATAGCTGAGGACACGACTGGGGAGATGACAACACCAAAAAAAAAAAAAACACATTTTCTAAAGGCTGTGTGTGCTTTTGATAAAATTGATTTAAATTTTTTTTAATACATCCACACATTTCTGAAGACATTTTTAATAACATGTTTGCAAATGTTTTTAGTTGTCAGATAGAATCAATATCACTGTGAAATTTGTTTCTCTGCATATCCCTAGAAAGTTGGGGCTAGAGTGCAGATTCAGATAGAGTGCCCCTGGAGCAAAAAAGGGTTAAAGGTCTCTCTCAGGAACCCTACAGTGGCAGACTGGCAGCAGTGGGTATTTTTGGTTTTCCAAATCAACAACAACTTAATCATTTGAGCCACCACTGCTTCCTTATTTGACTTGTGAGTCGAAATGATCTTCAAATACATTAAATAAACAAAAGCCCATATACAGTATACCAGTGGTTCTCAACCTATTTTGAAACAAACATGACCCAGTCCAATTCCATGCACATAATCTTAAAGACTATCATTTAATCAAACACGTTTCATTATCGGTGAGAGGTATTAGAATAAAATAGTAATTATTAAACATAGCAGCAGATTAGCATACAAGTCTTAAGTCTGTAAGCAAATTAGTAAAGAGCTCTGTGCCTGTTGATATTCTACTATTGTTTATAGATGGTAATAAAGCTGGGGGACAAACCAAAGACAATCCAGGTAATATTAGAGACATTTTTTTTTCAGCTGTACTATTTATGTCTTAGAACTGCTTAACTCCACTTTAACTCAAATTAGCAAATTAGTGAGAGCTCTGTGCCTGTTGATTTGCTATTATCATTTATAGATGGTAATAAAGGTAGGGAGAATAAAGCCAAACCAAAGATAATCCAGGTTATAATGCATTTTTTCTTTAGCTGCACTATTTAATGTATGTCTTAGGAAAACTTGGGAAATTTCTATCTAAAACTGCTTAACACACCTGTTTCTTTAGCGCCGACCATTTAAAGTAAAAAAAACAAAGAATCACTGATATAGACCATCTATATGGACAACAGAATACCTCGTGCATATTTCCTTTTTTTTTTAAATATTCTATTCCAAATTGATTTCACTATCACTTGTATAATAACCTTCACACTTACAGAAAGGCTTTCAACAATATTTGTTAATTTAGCCACAATAAGATTAGTGAGTTAAGGCAATGAGTTCTTCGGTGCAGTCTGTGTTCTTCCCAAAGGTGTTCAGAAGAATGGGGTAATAACTATGTGCAGAACACTCAAGTTCTTCCACTCCAACCAGAACACCATCTCTTCGTGGAGCTCAAGGGCTTTGTGTATGGGTGCATTGTCATGCTGGAACAGTGTTTGACTCTCCTACTTGTACCATAGTATTATTCCTTTACTGGAACTACAACATGTAAAGACATTCTAGACAACTGTGTGCCTGCAGATTTGTGGCAATTTGGTAAAGACAAAATTACTGTATTTGTGGGTGTGCTGGTAATGTCTCCACAAGCTTTTGGCCCTAAAGTGAAATTTGCATCGCTTCCTACATCCTCTGTCCTTTGATGATGCATATTGTTTGCAGCATTATCCTAGCTGAGTATATTTATCTTTTATTCGATTTGTCTTAATGGGCAGCACTGTGGCTTAGTGGTTAGCATTGTTGCCTCACAGCAAGAAGACCCATGCTTGTGTGGGTTTACTCCTGGTACTTCTACTCCTGGTATACATCCTTATGGTTTCCTCCCATAGTTCGAAAACATGTACGTTTCTAAATTGCCCATAGCAGTGAGTGTGGCCCTGAGATGGACTGGCGACCTGTCCAAGGTGTACCCGTCCTGCCTTTCACCCTTTCAGAGACGGCTGGGATAGACTCCAGCAGATCCATGTGACCCCGAATTAGGGAATAAGAGGATATAGAAGATAAATAAATGAATAAATGATTTGTCTTACTATTTTAGCATTTCTGTGGGTTTTCCTAGCACATGTATGTGGTGTAAGTAGTAAAAAGCAATGTTATGCAGTTGATTATGGTTTAACTGTGTAACTGTTGCTGGCTTCTTAATCATTCTATTGCGATCACATTGTGAAATCATGTCTTGCATTAAAAAAATATTTTTCTTCCCCTTAATTGCTTGTTTGTTGTCTGAAATCTTTCTAAATTCTCTTCAAATGTTTTTATTTTGTAACCTTTCTCACTTTAGAACTTGTTATTTTGGATAATATTAGTTCGACATGCTGACATTAATTTTGTTTGAAGAAAAAAAAACAAACCCTACAGAGTGTTTCTGATCGCAGTTTATACCAAGCTAAATCTATTTAAGAAAGTAGAGAACATTTAATTATCCCAAATACCACTTGTGTCCTAAGATTGATTCGTACACCTTACAAGGTGCCCTCTGCTTTGTGCCCCGGATCCCATAAGAAAGGCTTCGGGCTCTCTGTGACACTATGTAGGACAACCGGTAAAGAAAATGGATGGATAGATGGATAAATAAAAGTAAGTTGTTGAACACACAGGAACTCAATTAAGAAGAGCAGATCGGAGCAGTGCAAATGCAAATGCCCATGTTTCTGGGGAAAAAATAAAGTGTGTCTATGAGGATTTTACACTGAATTTTTTTTAGTCCAGGCTCCTTAAATGAGGCCAATTTGTTAATCTTTGTGAATCCACTTCAGGCATTTAGCAATTTTAATGCAGACTTTTAAATACAGAATGGAGGGATTTTTAAATTGGCTGGTTAAACCAAAAAAGAGATACTAAATCCACAGCTATAGAAGTGGCTGAATAAAAATGCTGTCTAAAAGGTAGGAACCGTAGCCTTAATTGGACTTTTTAAAATAAGGAATTATTTCACTTTTTAAGGATTTTCTCGGGTTGGCTCTTATTACTACTTGCCGCTAAACCCATTAAAGGCAGAGGTTTTATGTGTATAATTCACTCTAATAAATCTGTAAGCAGAAGCAAGGGCTTTATTTTAAGAAAAATCCCCACATAACAAAATTGGTTTTGCCAGTGATGAAACACACAACCCATTTTCACTTGGCCCAAATACAGCAATGAATTACAGTACATGGCTGGAGCAGGCCTGGTTGCCAGAACTCGGGCTTGATATGGACCATGGCATAGCCATATTTCAGACAAAGGTTTAAATCTAACTGGCCCTATTTTGGTTTGTAGGACCAAACCAATTAGTTCTAAATGTCAGCATCAACAAAAGCGTTTTCTTGTTGCTTTTTTTTATTTTTGCCCTAGCCAGGATTTAAACCAGGGTTGCCCATAACATAACAGAACCACCTATGTCAATACACTACCCACTACACTGTCACACTCTGATACAAATAAGGGTGACTGATCGACGATCATTAAATAAGCTATATTATAATATAACAGCTATAATTATACATTGTTGGCCACATCACATAACATTTAACCTTCCGATGATGTTAAATAATTAACTCCACAATCCAAAAAAATACAACTTTAATCTAAATATATCAAAATGTTTTCATTTATTATTCTGGTTTGTGTACAGTGTTAGACTAATGGTGTCTTAATACTTTGTCAGTTTGATTACTTCTGTTGTTCTCATTTGTAAGTCACTTTTGCCAAATGATTAAATGGTTAAACTTCAAGCTGATAGTGTTTACTAATTAAAATGATTTGTTTGATAAAATCCACACTGCAAATAGAACTAGGGGAAACAGATGTTTATGAACATCAGCTTTCTCAAATATATCTCTAAATTACATTTTAACTGTGCGATAATACTGGCCACACATACCGCAGTTCTATAAATTACATCTGGGCCAAATAATACACTTAACAACTGGCCTATATCTTGTTTGCCACCTTAAAGATGGTTTAGTCTACAATACCTGGGCTATATTAGGTTCACATGCCTTACACCATTGCTAACTCAGGGCCAGAAGTCTTTGCTACCTGGAAAGTAACACAATTTAGTCTTAATCCTGGATACATAGAGCATCCTATAATACAAGCTTTTAGCCATAACCCAAGCTAAATCATAACATGTTAAGACTGCGATAGACATCAGAAGAAGAATTTAGCACATCCACCTTAAAGCTTAACATGTTATGTACTCTGAGATGTTTTTCTTCTTATTATTGCTGTAAAGCATGGTTGCTTAGGTTTTCATCGATTTTCTGTCAAGCTAAACCAATCAGGCTATTTTCCAGTAATCTCTCATAGCAATATCGAGACATTTTAGTCATTAGTGTTCACTACTGTATGTGTTTTTGTTGTCATTTTTACACCATTGCATTTATGCTCCACAGATTGTTGCTCATAAAAAGTAAATGGAATCACCAGTTTCAGATATACTCAAACCAACATATCTGGCATTAACAAGCATACCATGGTCAAGTCAGTGAAATCACAGTTCATCCCCTATTTCGGTATTATTTTATTCTTTGTGATGCTTCCAAATGATGCCCTGACTGGATTATTGTGTGAATGAACAAAGGTTTTGGTGTTGTTACAAAATTAGCTACAAATACGTACTGTAGATATTTATTGCTATAAAATAAAGCATTATTTTATTATAATTTCCAGTGAAATTATTCACAAAAAAACATGCTTGTAAAGAAATAAAATATTTTTTTACCTAAAATCTGTTTCTAGAAATCTGTTTCTAAAATTGCCCGAATTCAAACAACGTATTTAGCTCAAATTCACAGAAAATAACTTGATACGAAAGGAACTAACATTAACCTTTACCACAATCTTGTACCTACCACTCATGTCTTTTTAAAATGCAAATTATTGTGCATTTGCAAGCATGGAGTCATGTTTACTGTGACAGAACCATTAAGTTCTGATGCTATTTTTCACAGCAATTTACAACCACCTTCATCATAAGGTAGGTAGTAAATCACTTACATACTATTAGTCAACTTTCTCAGGACATTTTTTATCCTAATAGTTAGCATAAAAAAAGATAAAATTAAATACAGTTAAAGTGTTTTAATATACTGTATAGAATATAGCCAACAGCAAATCTACAAAAGTAGACAGTCAAACAATTCTTAAAGTTTAGAAATATTTGCTTCCAAATGCAACACGTCACTTTTTGTCTCCTCATCCCTAACCCCTAAAAATTGCGCACCTGGGATATCTGTCTCTCCACCCTTCTATGGTTGGCAAGAACCGGGCCTGAGTAGCATATTATTTCCCATATTTCTCATGTTTATAATAAGGATCACATAGATTTTTTTCACAACCTCATTTTAATTCCAGGAAAAACAATTAGCGGAAGCATTACGAGACAGTCAGTCGCAACCATCTCATTCTGGTGAACCTAAAGCCAAAGCTTTTAAAAATGTGTTGTTATTTCCACGTAATAGCCCAAATCAATTGCATTTTTTTTTCTGAAGTCTTTGTTGTTGCCTAAGGCAATAGACAAAACACTCGGGATAGACAAAACAAGCCAAGTACAAGGTTTTATTTTATTAAAAGTAATTTGCACATTAAAACTTCCAAAGACACAACATGCCAGTAATGTTGGGGTACTATATTTCCTATACTAGTCTGTCTATTTACTGTTTTATTGTGCCTAAAAACACAAATTGAAAGACATATTAACACAACGTGTCATGTATTTCTAAATCTTTCTCTCTCTTCCTGTCTTTCTCTCAAAATTCTATCCATTTATCAGTCTATAATATAAATGAGGACTCATACTGGAGACTCCTCCGGAAAACTTCAGCATGTCAGCAGTTACCCAGGTTTGTAATAATTTATAGATATGACAACATCAAGTGTTTCCTTCACAATTAATTCTTTCTAAATTGTAAGAGGTGTCAATCAGCCCCTTCCACACTAGCACACACACTGCAATAACATCAACACTAGGGGCTGACCGTATTAAGTATTTGTATGATTATCGGTATCTTTGCAAATAAAATAATGTAATTTTAAAACACGTTAATTGGCCTTTATGAGTATCCATCATTCCCTAGTGAGCATGTCCTCGGTGAAGGTTCTGCAATTTATGACACGATAAGTAGTAGGCTTACGAGAGAACACACCGAGAAGTTCTGATTGCTGTACCATTACCTGGTGCTACTGGATTGGAACTACCATGTGTTACCCATTTTTTTATTTAAAAAAAAACTTCAGGGAGCCATTACATTTATTTGACCATCGTTTGTTAATTTGTTGCTTGTTATTGTTTATTTAAAATGCAGTTTAAAAAATGCAGCTTTTTATTAAATGGTATTGTTAACAGTTATCATAATTAAAGATATGTTCGAAAGTATTTAAATGATAGTTTTTGTCAGAGCCTTTGTTATTCTTAATTTTAACAATAACTTGCATTTTTATACCAGACGGTCGAACCTAATCAAATAAACAGTTGACCTCTGCATATGTAGCAGACACATCTGCTGACTTTCAGCATTAGGGAGAAGCCTTACAATCGACTTACATTTGTTTCTTATACAACTAAGCACTTAGGGATTTAAGGGCCTTACTCAGGGGCCCAGCAGTGGCAATCGAACCTTGATCTTTCAATTAGAAGTCCAACACTTTACCCATCCTTCTTTCATCATTGTAACATTACATGTGACAATGTTCACATACTGTACACTTATAAATGTGTCTTTTCTTTTGCATTCACATCTTGTGCGTTTATAATGTATGTCGTAGACTACTGGGTGGATTAAATAATTAAAAATAACGATAATAAAAAGATTTAAAAAAAATTTGCTGCACAATTCAATTATTTTATTTATGTTTGATTTCTTTTGTCTCTCCGTCTATCCGGTGAAACAGACAATATGAATCATTTACAGATGTAAAAAATGTTTTGCAAAAAACAAAAAAAATTTAAAAAAAAAACTTTACAATCCCCACATCTCTCTTTTTTTTCTTCAGCATTTAAGAGCAAGTATTAATAAATTAAAAGTTACAACATGTATCTGCCTGTGGGCTACCAGGGCAAAAAAAAATGATTAAATCATGTTCAAGTGTTTTAGATGTGAATTAGTCATTTAAAAAGTAATTCAATTACCCTCTTTCATGATTTTGCAAAAAAAAGTGTTTCTCCATCTTAAATCTGATGGAATTAAGGAACACATAACTAGAATTATCCAGAACTATCTATTCCAATCTCTCTCTGTTGCTCTCTCTCTGTATATATATATATATATATATATATATATATATATATATATATATATATATATATATATATATATATAATATATATATATACAGTGAAGGGAGCAGATTGCTGCAAGTTTTGAATGAAACATTTACTGCATTTGGCAGACGCCCTTAACCAGAGCGCGAATTACATTCATCTCAATACAACCCGAACAATTGGGGGTTAAGGGCCTTGTTCAGGGGCCCAGCATTTGCAGCTTTGGTGGTGCTTGGAATCGAACCCCGATCTTTCAATTAGCAGTTCGACACCTCAACCATTGCGCTACCTCATATATATAGTTATAAAGCATTGAGTTTTAAAGAAGCAGAATTGTGTCTTCATTCTCCTCAAGCTGACGTTTTATGGTTCTGCTTTCAGACTCCTCAACACCTGTTTGTCTGATTTTTTGAGATCCGATTGTTTTTTTTTTTTTGTTTTCTGGGAGGGATTCAGGATTTTGCTGCCTGAAACCAGGAAACTTTGATCTTCATCTGTCTCTGTGATGTCCGAAACAAAAGGCCATGTCAAGCACAACAAAGAACAGCAAAGGAACAGCAGCAAAAAGCATTGAAAAACACTCTCGACTCCATCTCCTGAGCTGAAATAAAAAAAAAAAAAAAGTCATGTAGTATCAGAGCAAACAAGTAACTGAATGTCGATGGGACGTCGTGTTCAAAGCCTTTATCTCTCTAATGTTTCCTGAGACTATACTGCTTCCACAACTACTGTGTGGTACACATTTTGTTGGAATCTGCGTGAAACAATAATTCACTGCAACAGTAAGATGGAGCTGTACTGTTAGATGTTAATGCTTTATTTGTTTATTACCTTACTTGTTTATTGATAGTGAAATCTACAATACGTTAATGGGAAACATTTAAACTTGTTAATAAAATCTTTAATATTAATATTCAATTTCATTGTGCAAGGTACGTGTACAGAGCCAATGAAATGCATCTTTCGCATATCCTATATTAGCAAGTTGGGGTCAGAGCGGAGGGTCAGCTATGATACAGCGCCCCTGGAACAGGAAGGGTTAAGGGTCTTGCTCAAGGACCCAACAGGGGTTGACTTGCCGGTGGTGGGGCTTGAACCCAGGCGTTTCTGGTCTTCAGCTCAGCAACGTAACCATTTGAGCCACCACTGCCCCTATAGGTTTATAGGTTATAAATGTGCAATTTGCATTAGTTTCTGCGATTGTTGCTTGTCAGACTGTACAAACATGATCTCTATGTCACACTGTAAGATCTCGGTTGTAAATCTCAGACTGTACGACTATCAAAACACATTAAAAACAGACGCACACAAGAAAATTTGTCTAAAAATTTTGGGCTTTAATCTGTAATGTTCGGCTACCCGAACAGGAAATATGTTTAGTTTATCTCCTGAGTCATTTGTTCTTCACATAACAGCCTCAGAGACTTCAGTTAAACAGTCTGTGGCGGAAACAACTGATTAGTTAATCTCCTGAGTCTTCGGGTGTGAATCATTTATTCCATTGTCACGTAAACGAAAGAATGAAAAGAGGAAAAGAGGACCTAACAGACTACATCGCTTGAAGATCCTGCTAAGCAGTCAAACAATCATTTCTGTTTGCTATTTTTTGGCCTTGGTTGATAGTTTATAATTTTGTTTTATTAACTATAATTAACATTTATGTAGGTAGATGTGTTTAGGTCACTGGCTAACATGTAAGATTGTAAGTATATCCTGCAGAAGTGGACGAAATAAAGGAAACTACTTAAAAAAAAATCTCCAAGTCAGTAGAATGATCGAAACGTTCTATCACTAGCTACCACTTGCCTTCACTTGCCTGTGATATTTTATCATGTTGTACATAGAATTCTCTAGACTCATTTTTCTCTTTTGCAATACATTTAAAGTTTTTTATGTTTGATGTCAGATAAGATTGGGTCGCTCTTAAACGATTATTTTATTTTGAACGAATCTTTAATGTAACTCGGGGAGAAGGAGTCATCTTGGAGAGTGATTCGTTCAGTCGCGCATGCGGTTCGTCTTACACTTCATTGGTTAACCATATTGGGTTGTCACAAAATACACCAACGACTTAAAGCTGAAGACTGGAGAGGTGAATTAATCAATTCTCTTTCTGGCTCAGAGGGCATTGGTTTAGTTTATGGGGCGTCACATGATGAACGAATGCCTCAAACCCTAAGACTTGTCAGATAACAGGTGAGGTGAGCTAATCATATAAACTAAGTTTACCAATCTTAAATCTAAATAGCTATTAAAACAAACTTACAGAAAATGCACTGCAAATATAAACTTAGCAACATGATCTTATTTATCATATTAATTATCTATCTATCTATCTATCTATCTATCTATCTATCTATCTATCTATCTATCTATCTATCTATCTACGTATCTGCCCATCTACACATCTATCCATCTATTCCCTTGCAAGTCAATTAAAGAGCGTGGCGTCATGAAATGAGTCTTGTTCGTCACATCCCTGGGGTGAGACAGCTGTCTTTTGGTGTCTGTGCAGCTGGTGGTTCTGTGGGCTGACAGGTTGTAAAGCTGTGTTGTGAATAGAGCAGCACTGAATGTGCCTGTAGCTAAAGTACCATGTTGTGAGGAAGCTGTTTATTGTTGTCTCTCTTAAAAGCTTGCTGAGAGTCATTGTGTTGAGATCAGTGAGACACCGGTCTCCTGAGATTGCTTTTATAGGTCTCTGTTTTAGGGTACAAGAGGTTGTTAATGGTAGAATTTCGCTTTAGTTATTTGTCCAAATGTCAATGCATACGAAGGCATTGCCATTAAATTAGCTTTGTCACCTTTTTTTTTTTTTTTTTTTAAAGGGGATGATACCTTCAGAACAGGCCACATAAGTGGATGCATTTGGCTTTGGGTGTTAGTAATTTAAGCAGGAAGCAAATCAGGATTTATGCATAATCCTAAATGTCATTCTTAGTTTTTTTTCATGACTTTTATTTTTTCCCTAATGACAGGTGCAGATTTCTTGTATGAATTGCAGGCAGACATAACTTTGGCAGTCCTAAGGCAAATGTCACTGCAAGACAAATCTGTCACTGCAGGGCCCTTAAGCAAGGCCCTTAACCCTCAACTGCTCAGTTGTATAAATTAGATGAAAAATGTTACCTCCGCATGATAAATGTGTTTGCCAAACGTTAAAAAATATCAAACGAAAGGGCAGTTTGAATAGTAAAGGGCAAAATGTGCTATGATTGGCTATTTTGTTACAGACACCGTGAGTGGTGTGGTGGGGTGGGGTGGGGTGGGGGTGGGCGTGGCGGTGGGGCGTCTTCTGCACCCACATGCACAAGTGGGTGCCGGCGTTCAGGCCCCAGTTCGGATCCGGCTCGGGTACTTTCCCTGTCCCACCTCTCTATCTCCCCCATTTCATTCCTCTGTCTGTCCTATTAATAAAGGCAACAAATCTTGAAAAAAAAAACTCCACAGGTATAGGAAAATATATCATCTATATAATAAAATTCATAAATAACTATAATTTATTACATTTAAGGGACATCCTAAACCAAATTAAAAAAACACTGGGTGTGATGTGGGAATACATCCTGGACACATACGATATATTCACACACTTGCAGGCAATTTAGCATAGGCAATACAGCTAATGGCATGCTTTTAGGAGTTTTGCATGGAAACAAGATAAACCCACACTAAAAATTTGCACAAGCTGCAACCCTGCAAGTAGTGACTTCGAAGCTGAAACCTACCAGGTGCACCATCATTTCACCAATTACACAAGTAATTACCAAAATTGCAGTTTTTAGGTTTGGATTTTAAAATTCTAGACACAAACATAAAAAATACTGTTGTAAACGAGTCTATAAAAAACATGTTTGGCAGTAAAACAGTCTGGGAATCTAAAGAGGAAAAAGAAATCACTCCGGGAGACTCTATTACTTTGTAGGATGGTATTTTATGGGTGCTGTCACAGCAGATGGAGGAGGAATACTAAAATCATATCTACCCAAATGAACATAGTTGTATTCCCAAAGTTCCAAGAAGATTGGTTAGTTGTTTAAGTTCAGTAAATCACATTGCATAAGTACAACAAACTAAAAATAGTTCAGTAGTTCATTGCGTTTGCTGGTGTCTCTTACTTTCGACAGAACCAAATAGATCAAAGAATTTGAGAAGGCGTATTACAACAAAACAGGCTTCTTTTGGAAATCTAAACACTAGTCAGCAATGCAACACGCAACACACAATATATATACACAATATGTCCATTTGCAATCACTGTCTGAACACTTTATTTCACTTTAAACAAACAACATGTAAAGTATGTGGAACCTGTAGTGAAGGTGCAATAATATATGTGCAATAATATACACTATGTGTCAACGTGCAATACTGTATCTCTTTATAAAGTAAAGAGGCTTTGTGGCACGGTGAAATTTGTTTCTTTGCATGTAATCTAAGTAATTTGGGGTCAGAGTGCAGGGTCCACTATGATACAGTCCCCCTGAAGCAGGAAGTTTTAAGGGTCTTGCTCAAGGACCCAACAGTGGCAAACTTGCGGCAGTGGTGCCTGAACCCAGATCTTCCAATCAACAACTTAGCGCCTTAACAATTTTAGCCATCAGTACCCGCAGCTTACTGTGCATATCAATGAGAAAGCTAACGTGCAATGCTATAAATGGTCAATTTACTCACATTACTCATTAGGTACATGATGACAGTATTTAGTCATATTGTTATTGTCTGTGGTTATATATTTTTATAAACACCAGGCCCCTGTAATTTAATTGGAGGCAAAGGAATACAATGACAATAAAAAAGTTTAATTCAATTTAGCCAGATGTATATTCAAAAGTATTGTGGCACATCACACCCAGATGTGTGATTTTGATATTCTTTTACAGATAATAACTTCTGGATTTACGCTGACAATTATATCTGGAAATGCAGTTTTACTACAACACGGAACTTTGCTGGGGAGATTCGACATAGAGTAGGATTAAAATATTTAATTAAATCGTGTTGCTAGCTGATGACCCGTTATAAAAACCAGTCCTATCTACGATGTTATGGGCATGCATTAAGTAACATATACGCGATGAAGTAATAGCAAACTTAAGCTGAACTCCACCCCACTCTCCCAAAAAAGGGCAGCACAAACTGCAAAGCCCCTTGGTTGGTTAATTAAAATATATAAATTGATCATCCTTATGATTTAAATAGAAAAAAAACCCCAAATAGGAATTCTTGATTATAGTCACTTAATATATACACACCATTATATACTATGCAATACACACAGTATATTTTATTTTATTCTAACTTTTTCTGCATTTTTTTTTTTTTAATAAATTTTTATTTTATTTATTTTTTTATTCAGAAAGTCGTAAAGAATATTTTACTTTATCTTTTACTGTGTATGACCATGCATGTGATAAATAAAATTTGAATTTAAAATTGATTACTTAGGCAGCATTTCTGCATTTCCTTTTTTTTCCTGATAGTTAATAACGATGTTTTTGGGTGAACAAACAACCCTCCAGGCTACTAATAGAATAATAGATGGTATTGTTGTTGAAAAAAAAAAAACCTGATCATGTTTTAAAGGTGTAAATTCCAAATCCCCAGACTCTAAAAATATATATTATTGTGGCTAAATGTTAATTTTAAAGTAAGGAAAAATCCATAAGTAATGTCTTCAGGCTGAGTTATTTACTGGAAGTCCTAATGGAGTCAGTGCCAACACCTAATGTGCTGAAAGATGGCACAGCTCAGCACCAAAAAAGCCAAGCACTAGGCTGCATTATATACAGCCTCCAGTTCAAGTGCTAGAGCAAGAGTGAAACTCATTTCGTCCCTTTTTTTCTGTTCAGTGGACAGAAAGAAATCAATAGGTAATATGCCACCTCGTTTAGGGAACTCTACGATTATATAATGATGGAGATCACATATAGTAGGGCCAAAGTTCTCCACATTGATCCACACCTCCAAATGGAGAATGACTCTCCTGCTTTAAACTAGAGAAAGAAGTGATGACAGTTTCAATCTTACAGGTTTTTATTTATGTGTCTCTTCTTTAAATGATCTGTTGCCTCACATCAGGTCTCTGGGATTAGTCTGCAACAAAATATAGGAAAGAGGTTATCAATACTGACTGAAAGTCATGCTGACTTTAATGGATGGACCACCATAATTACTATGTGTGTGTGGCATGTGGTAAATGGGAGGTTGGGGTGTAATACATTTACACCATTTGGCATACATCCTTATCCAAAGCAACTTACATGTATCTATTCTATACAACCAAGACGTTAGGGGTTAAGGGTCTTGCTCAGGGGCCCAGCAGTGGTAAATTGGTGGTGCTGGGAATTGAACTCAGATCTTCCAATTAGCAGTTCAACACCTTACATTTGTGGCATTTGGCAGACTCCCTTATCCAGAGCGATTTACATTATTCACTTTTATACAACTGAGCAATTAAAGGTTAAGGGCCTTGCTCAGGGGCCCATCAGTAGCTTTGTAGTCCAACAGCTTAACCACTGGGCCGCCACTTCACATGGTGAACATGGTCCTGAATGCAGGTTCAACAAAAATATATATAATTTGTAGTTATAAGGCTACATTCTGATAATCACTGATTGGAACATTTAAGGGGGTCACGCTAATAAACCGAAACAGGAAATAAGTAAAAAGCATTATTTTTCTAATGTTATCACCAGAATTCTGATCTGACACTCTTGTCCCTTTTACGTGTATGTGTGTGTGGCACCTTCTTCCACATGTTTGCTATGTCCTCTACATGGCTTGTGGCCAACTGCAAACAGGACTTCTTATGTCTTTCTTTCATGGTTTTCTTCTTGCCACTCTTTTTTGGAGTACACTACTTATAGCTGTCCTGCGGACAGATTCTCCCACCTGAGCTGTGGATTTCTGAAGCTCGTTCAAAGTGACCATGGACCTTTTGGCTGCTTCTCTGACTAGTGCTCTTCTTGCTCAGTCTGTCAGTTTATGTGGGCTGTTTATGTTTACAGTTGTGGCATACTTTTCCCATTTTTGGATCATGGATTGAACAGTGGTCCATGAGATGTTCAAAGCTTGGGATATTTTTTTATAACCTAACCCTGCTTAAAACTTCCCTACAACTTTATTCCTGACCTGTCTAGTGAGCTCCTTGGTCTTCATGATGCTGTTTGTTCACTAGTGTTCTTTAACAAACCTTCACAGAACATGTGCATTAATACTGAGACTAAATTACACACAGGTGGACCTACCTACAGGTGATTTCCGAAGGCAATTGATTGCACTGGATTTTATTTAGGGGTATCAAAGTACAAGAAATTGCTTGACATTTTAAAATAATGTATAATTTTTGTTCCACTTCACAATTTTGTGCTACTTTATGTTGGTCTTTTACAAAAAAAAAACTAAATAAAAACTTTTAAGTTTGTGGTTGTAAGGTGACAAAATGTGAAAAAGTTCAGGGGGAAATACTTTTTCAAGGCACTGCATTGCTATCGAAGCACAGCAAGCTTAAAGAAATACTTTACCAGCCCAAACACCAGCCCAAAAAAGCTGTTCTAAACCTGAGGAATGGCGGAGTAGCTCTATAAATTGTGAAAAGAAAACAGAAGGTGGTTACTTTGTAGTAAGGGGGAAAAAAGAAATGCATCTATAAATCAGTAACATTACAGAAGCACAAACATCTTTGGTTTCGAGCAATTCCCCAACAGTGACAGATCCATGGCCAGATAACACTCCTGTTGGAGTCTTTAATCACGCTAAAGAACCAGATTAGTGTAGAGGATCAAGGACTGAAAACAAGTCTATCACTCTCTAAAGAGACCCTTCCCTACAACTATCCCCTTCACAGCAGACATATTACCTGATTAGCTAGCATCACTGGAAGTTAATAACTCCATTAGGGGTAAAAAGACATTTTTTTTACTTGTGATTGTTGGAATGGCTTTCTCTCTAGGGAAAGGGTGAAAAAAGGAGAAAAGAAAAGGAAAAGGAGGAGGGTTACAGGAGAGGTACACTCCTTACACCGAGCAAACACTGGGCTTAAATCGTTAGGGATGTCCAATAGCCTCCTAATAATCAGGCACTTGTATTAAACTCCAGTTTACAACAAACACTGAACATGATCATACAGTGGCCTCCACAATTATTGGCACCCCTGGTTAAGATAAATAAATAAATAAATATAGAACCACAGTGCAAAAAAAGAAAAAAATCCAAACTTCAATTAAAGTACATTAATTTATTGGGGAAAAAAAACCCACCTTAAGATTTTTTTTGCTGGAAATCATGTGTGCCACAATTATTGGTACCCCTAATGTTAATATTTGTACAACCCCTTTTGCCAACAAGACAACACTTAATCTCCTCTAACATTTAACAAAATTGGAAAATACAAAGAGAGGGACTTTGACTATTCCTCTTTGCACAATCTTTCTAGATCAGTCACGGGATGCACCCTCTTATGCACTTTCCTCTGTAGCGCTCGCTACAGGTTTTCAATTGCATTGAGGTCTGGGGACTGAGATGGCCATGGGAGAAGCTTGATTTTGTGTCTGCTGAACCATTTTTGTTTAGATTTCGCCACGTTTTGGGTCATTATCCTGCTGAAAGACCAGTGACAACCCATCTTCAGCTTTCTGGCATAGGCCATCAGATTTTGATTTAAAATGTCTGCCATTATGCCATGCACCTTAACAAGGTTACCAGGGCCTTTGGAAGAGAAACAGCACCACAGCATCACAGATCCTCCAAAATACTTGACAGAGGGCATCCGGTGCTCTTCTGCATACTCATCTTCAGTTTTCGCCAGACCAACTCAGTGTTTGTTGCCAAAACGCTCTATCTTAGTCTCATCTGACCATAACCCACGGTCCCAGTTGAACTACAGACGTTTACGTTTGTGATTGTAGGTGAGAAAAGGCTTTTTCCTTGCATGCCTCCTTGTTGGCATGTGGATAGATGCTGATGGATGTTATGGAAACTTTGTGACCCCAAGATGCCACTCTTTTATGAAGTTCTCTAACAGTGAGCTTTGGAGCTTTTACTATCCTCCTTACTGTACATGGTGGCAAGATACACTTGGGTCCTTGTACAGCATTGTTTGTCACTGTTCCAGTTGTTTTGAACTTCTTAATTATTCCTCTGACTGTAGATTTGGGCAAGTTTAGGCGAGTGGCTATTTTTTTGTTTCTATTGTCAGACTTATGAAAGTCGACACACATCTGCGTTACTTGAATGGGGTGTTCTCTTGTCTTTCCTATGTTGAAGAGTGGACAAGAGAAATAGGCCTCACGTGTCAGGCCTCACGTATACCACAGGAAAACAGGAGGTCATGAACTAAAATTCCCTAGATACTCTTAAAAACTACATTAAATATTACAAAAATACTTTAATTACATTTATTTTATAGTAATTTTCAGGGGTGCCAATAATTATGAAACATGTGATTTAATAAAAAAAAAACAATTAATTTTATAGTCATGGAAAAGATTAGATTTTTTTTTTACATTTAAGTGTGAGATTATGTTTCTGCAATAAAAATTGAATGTATTTTACAGCTTTAAACACATCTTAACCAGGGGTGCCAATAATTGTGAAGTGCACTGTTTTTAATAAAATGTACCTGTCAAATGAACAAGGTAAGTAATTAGGTTCTATGAAAAGAGGGAGAAAAGCATACGTATAAGAAGATAAAGCTCCTCTCATTAAACTTTTCACAGGGCCAACAATGAACAAGAATTCTTTTTAATAATATGCAAACATGGAGATATTTTAACACATCTAGAAAAATCAAAGACAGTCACACTTTCTTGTGTAGGTGAAAACACCACTTCACAAATCTTAACTAAATTTCCACATAAGCTGTGACCTTTTTTTCCATAAGGTCTTGGATCTGCCTGTCACTTGCCAATCATTCATGTTCTGACACCTCAGGTTCTTTTTCAATTTGTGTCCTAGCACCTATGGAAACATCCAGACTCCCAGCACTATTTTTCACTCTTTATCACCACTTTGGTTGGGTGGCGAGAGCGCAGTTTTGATGATTTCCCAGAAGATACAAATTGACGTTTTAAGTTGTTCAAATCCTTTTTTATTACCATCCTCCCTCTGTAATAAATACAAGTCTATTCAGAGCAACCTACATTTATTTTCTTTATACATCTGAGCAATTAGGGGTTAGGGGCCTTGCTCAGGGGCCCAGCAGTGGCAACTAGGTAGTGCTGGGAATCGAGCCCCAATCTTAGAATTAGCAGTTCAACCTTGATAAACTCCATCCTTGCAGCTTTAGAGAAGCAGTACCTTCATTGAACTAGAGATTAGACTCTGGACTATTTATAGTTACATTTCAGGCATTTGACAGGTTCCCTTATCCAGAGCGACTTACATTTATTTCATTTTTAGAGCTGACCAATTAGGGATTAAGAGCCTTGCTCAGGGGCCCAGCAGTGGTAACTTGGTGGTGCTAAAAAATCAAACCCGGATCAGTCAAGTCCAACAGCTTAGCAGTCCACACTCCCACTTTAATAGAAAGGAAGTAACAGACCATTTCAATATGTGTATCGATATTTTATGCTGCACTAACCTGAATTTTTTTGGTAACAACTTCCAGTTACTGAAACTGCTGGCCTTTACCAGGACAGAACTAAGTCAGGATTTACCAATTGAGGAGACTAGAAACTCTACCAATTCAGAAGACCAACAATTTTATCAATTTGGGAGATCTTGCAACTCTATATATCAACCTTACTAACACAAAGGACTATCAAATCTTCCATTGACGGAGATTAGACAATATACTAATTCAGGAGACTAAAACATTTTAAGCAGCTGTAGCAAATCTGTAAATTTAGATGATAAGCAACTCTGCCAGCTCAGGAGATTAGACTAGCAACTCTAACAGCACCAAATCTAGAGACTATCAAATATAGTAACTGTAGCAACTCTGCCAACTCTAGAGAACAGCTTATAGATTTGCAATTATTTATTATTAATGAAAAACTGAAGATTTCTCTTTTTCCCCTTTTTTCATGCCCCTTGGTACCTGACATGTCTCGACTTTTCATCCAAAGTTTTCCAAAACTTGTTAGTGAAGATACACTGCTTAAGTGCTATCTAAAAAAATGGCTTATAGACTGTATTGACTTCATGTGGGTGGTATAATAGAAACATAGTTTAGTCATCGCTCTCCCACTCCCTTTACTCTCTTTTCCATTAGAGAAAATTAAATGCCCTGTGCACTTTACTCTATATTCTACGCAAGTTCAAAGTTACACGGTTTGATGGACCTATATCAGTTTGAATTTTACAAATTTAGCCTTGGTTCTAAAAAGATGTAATCTGTCACATTTATAAATTTAAAGCTAATTAAAATGTGAAAACTGTAGCCAGCAGAATACAAGGCAAAACAAATGGCAATAGCAGTGGAGCAGGGCAACAGATTTTTTTTTTTCTGTCTGGTTAATCTAGCTAAAATCTAGGTGGTCTGGGTGAGCTTATCGGCTGGTGCAGCACAAAATCACCCCCCCCCCCCCCCCCCCCCCCACAAGCATGTTATTATCGGCAGCATCAACGAATTATACGCCGTCTGTAATTTTAACCCCTTACCAAAATGGCCTGGTCTTTGTGGGTACGCTACGTGGCCAAGATAAGCCATTGGCTTAAAGTTCTCTAGATTCAAATTTGATCATTGAGCAGAGAAAAACTTCTGCCCTGAGAGTCCGGAAGCTTGGGGCAGTGAGTGCCCTGTGCTATGAGATGTTAGTGTGTAGCTTTGGCAAATAATTTAAATTGAGTGTTTATGTTTTTTCGTGTAGATGTGAAATTGCTGTAGCTAAGCAGACACTCTTGATGTGACTCTTAGCTCAGTGGGAGCAGTTGGTGTGTAGCAAAGGGAAGCCAGACTTAGCCCAGCAGGTGACTGCAGTAATCTTGAAGCATGAGCCTCATTTGATTGGAAAACATTTCTGTTGCACTCGCTCATGCTTAACAACTCTCTCTGAGCAAGCAACACACACTTCTTTTAATTTTTCTGAAATTAAATGTACAACAATGACACCACATCTAGGATTTTAGCTCAAAGACCAGCTTCATTAATCAATCCACTCCCATTCAAGTAACCAGCTCTAATTTTCTTTTTATGACTCTGTTCCGGATCACTTGTTCTAAAAACTACAGCTAATTTACATAGTCAAGGTTGTGCTTGAATTATTTAAGGGCATAGTGGGATTCAAGAAACAGGGCACAGGATACAGTAATGATCTGAGTGTACTCAATATGGAGATTACAGGAAATGACCTCTCAATCAACCATTCATGTTATTACAATGCTTTGCTGCTTTCATAGTTTTATCAGTTGTTCAGTGTCAACAATAATCTGCAAATCTAGATTAATAGTAGATCTAAGATAAACCACAGACTTCAAGTTAAATACTAAAATAAAGAAGAAATCTGGTTAATTACGATTCTTGTAATAAAGCTATAACGAGCTAATTATATATTTTGGAACTCTATTTTTCTTAAGTTATGTTGCTGTTAAATAAACTGATATGCACAACATTTAGAAAAAAAAAAACCCAAAAACACTTTATGCCTAAAAGTGTGTAATGGCTAGTCGCATAGTCAGACTTTTGAACCAACGGCAGAAGGTCTTGGAACCTTGGACACTTTTAATGGCTAAGACCAGTCCAGAAGAATGTATGACTGACAGATCAAGAAACCAGTGATGTTTCGTTTTATGCTGCATCGTGTTTAGGGGTTTGACATTGACCCCAAAATAACAGACCAGTGTGTAACTGGTAAAACCTTTAACAATCCAGCATTTAATCGATGCAAACACAACAGCTTTCTTCTTTAACCAGATGGCTTTGGGTTGTTTCCAGGTGGACCAGTTGGAACAATGCGACACACACGTCTCCTGGAAGTCCTGTTCACTTCAAGCAATTAGGGGACGATATTGAAACTCCTTAAGTCTCACAGTGGGTGACACAGGATACCCAGCAGTCCGTCGGTATAACGTCTGAGGCTCAAACTAGTAGACACCTAACCAGCACACCCATGAGTTTGTTTTTCACAAAACTTTGCCACACAGTTGTCTAGGGTGTCAAAGAGACCTAAACACTCTTCCAGCACGACAAACTTTGTGCACTGAGCCTGAGTCCTAAAAAGAAATGGTGGGTTATGATTCAAGCAGAAGAAATCAAGTGTCCTGCACAGTTCTCGTCGTATTACTACTGAACTTTGTTGGAAAAAATCTAGAACGCCAACTGCACCCACACTCCAAAATCTAGTGAAATTTCTAGGTTATTTTATGAGTAAGAGTAAAACAAAAGCTGAAATAGGGTGTTAAAAAACACAAATGGTGATAACCAAGTAGCCTAATACGTTACACCTTAAACCTTACAGTTACGCTTGAATTTTAAAAGGTAAAAGTCATAAAACACTTATGTATCTGTCCCAATACTTTTGTCCATATCTAACATTAAAAGCTTTCTTAGGTTTTCAGTCATACCAGGGCCTGATTCAATTCACATAATGACTTTTGAAGCAAAATTATTAATCTATACAGGTTTAAGCTAATAAATACCAGAACCAAAATTTTATACTATGCAAAGCAGCTCCTCTGAAAATTACAAGCAAACACAACTAAGCGACCTTATAAGACCTGAGTGGGAAATTTCCTATATTAGTCATTCCTCAGCCAGTGGAAAGAAATACTCATTTATTTGAATTACTGTTAGGCAGACTGACACAGATGGAGTGATATGGTGTAGGTCATGAAATTGCCTGAGGACAAACTCCGCACCACCACTCTGGGTAGACCTTGCCTCCCCAAAAAACAAATTACAGGCAGTGGAAAGAAACATCTGACCCAGCCATAAATATGTTCAAGTGGACAAACCTACTTCTTTGTTTAATAATTGTTATTCAAAGGGACTTTTTATCTCAACTAAATTCGGGTTTGAACCTGACTAATCTATTATAATGTTGCTAAACCAACTTGTCCATTTAGCCTTCTATTTTATCCCCTGACTGCATTTTAACACCTAGGGGCCGTTAAAGATGGCTGTAGACAGTCAAATAAATTGTGCATGGACTGTTGTTTTTGCAGTGTGTCCACACAGATTACACTAGTTGGTCTTGTCAAAGCTTAGACCAAGGATAGTTTAGTTGTATCCTTCCCAAACCACATACTGCCAAATGTACTATCACACACCACTGTACTGATACTTATGGGTTCTGCAAGATAACTGTAAAAAGTCCTCTAAAAATTCTAAATAGAAACTAAAATGGAGTGTTCCAAGAACACTTCAGTTAGAACATGTATAGGAAAGCCATTTATGACCCCTTAGCAAATAGCATTTCAAAGTACCATTAGATACCTTGTATAGAATATTAATAGCGTTTCTGTCATAAAAAGGTTGTAAGCCACTTCATTGGGGTTGGCGAAGGCAACATTACTTCTGTTCTATCAAGGAGAAAATCTGTATAAGCAGAAGTGGTAGCACAGTGGTTAGGGGGTGGACTGTTAATTGGAAGATCGGGGTTTGATTCTCAGAACCACCAAGTTACCACTGTTGGGGCCGTGACCAAGGCCTAAACCCCCAACTGCTTAGTTGTAAAAAAGAGATAAATGTAAGTCGCTCTGGATAAGGGCGTCTGCCAAATGCCATTAATGTAAATGTATTGTATAAACTGTCATAATTTTGTTTGCGAAAGCATCATAATGTCATCCACAGTTTACCTACATTGCTAAAATCAATCGGTTTTCAGTTTGAGACTTAGGAAATGCAATCGCAAACGGTTTGCAGTTGCGTTTGGATTATGTCACAAATATGCATTAACATATAAAAAAAAGCAATTGCAAATACAATTTGCTGTTTCTTTTGAAGATTTGGTTTTAGGGTAAGACTTAGAAAATTGATTTTTGTGTGTTCACGAAACAAAATGCGATTGGTTTGCATTATGTCTCAATTGACATTTACAGAATTTGGCATACGCCCTTATCCAAAGTGACTTACATTTATCTCATTTATACATCTAAGCAATTGGGGGTTAAGGGCCTTGCTCAAGGGCCCACGATGGTTGCTTAGTGGTGCTGAGAATCAAACCCTAGTCTTTCTGATATCAGTCCAACAACTTAACCACTAAGCCACCACTTCCCAATGTATGTGTCCACATAATGAAAATGCAAGTGCAAATATACTTAGCAATTCCTTTTCACAATTGTCTGCAACATATTTCTATAATACAGATAAAACGATTAGAACCCTCCCCCCTTCTGGTTTATTTTTAGATTTATAACATGTGGCAGACACCGCTATCGAGAGAAATATTAAAAAAAAAAATTATTTGGTTTATTTCTAATACACTTTTTAAAAAAGAGGCAAAAAAATGCAAATGTATGTATTTGTCTATAAGAAAAAATAAATGTACATTTTACTTGACATTATTTTTTTCACTGTGGCTTTAGCCTTAGGCACAATTTTCTAGTCAGATTTGAGGAAATATGTAGCAATCCCAAGTTAGCCTTGGTTTTTCATTGATTAGGGATTAGGTGTGTAAGGCTGCAAATGGAAATATGTAAAAAAAAAAAAAAAAAAAAAAAAAAAAAAAAAAAAAAAAATATATATATATATCTATATATCTATATATATATATATATATATATATATTTGAATTAGAAAACTGATATTTGGAGATACAGATCCATGACCTGAAAAACAGTACCACACAGAGAACAGTAGGAAAAACAATCCACTTGTATTCATGAGACACATAGCACTCTTCCTGAGCTCTTCTTGAGAAGTATTGCATAAGCCAGCGTGGTTTTTCTATTCGAGCAGGCAGACAATTTCCCACTTCATTTTACACCATACATGCATGTCAGCAACTGCTATCTGAGCAGCAACCAACCCTAGTGATCATATTACAAAATTTAATCAATATTCTCTTTGTTACCGAATTAAAAGAATCACTGGAATGCTTTAAAAATGATTTTGAGGCTAACTTTCACTGACTTACTTTGCCTTTGTGTGACTGATGTTAGTCTAGCTGAGAACCAGGACAATCCTGCCATGGTTTTACATACATATTGTATCATACCCCAACATAGTCTCTCGTTATTTCTCTCGCTCTCCCTCCCTCCCGGCTGCTCAGATTGCATTTGCCTGTGTATAAACCCTGCTTTTATTGTCTCCATTCTCTTGTCTATACGGTATTCCTGTCATTGCCATCATATTGCACACGATATATTACCATGCTTAAAATCTCTCTTCCCTCTTAGCTTCTTCACATCGCTTACTACTTCTCTTCTCCTCTCTTTTCGTCTCTCCATTTCTTTTTTCCCTGTTTCTCTTCTCTTCTCTTCTCTTCTCTCTATTTTCTCTTTTCACCATTTCTGCTCTTCACCTATTTCTTCCTATTTCTCTTCTCCCCGTTTCTCTCTTCTTCTTCTTTTGCTTTTCTTCTCCCCATTTTTCTTTTCCCAATTTCTCTTTTCCTAACCCCTTTCTTCTCTTCTCTTCTCTTCTCTTCTCTTCTCTTCTCTTCTCTTCTCTTCTTCAGAGGGGCTTTTTTTGTTTATATTCATCAGACATTCAGCCAACAGTTTGTAGACATGACATTTGGAGCTGAGACTAGCAGAGATCTAATAGTTTGTATTTGGGCTAATTGGTTTTAGTCTTCTTTAGTGACATCCATAACATTTTAAGAGCAATGATTATAAAAGTGCAGAATTAAAATAGTAATTAAAATTCAAATGAACATGGACTACTTTCTGTTTGCTATGCGCATTCATCAGTGAAGAAACACTCAGTTACTCTACTCTAACCAGCTTCACTACACTGATGCATTAATTTAGGGTTTAGAGAAGAGGAGTACGCAATGCACCAACAATGTTTGGTCAAAGTGACAGTGAAAGCTTCCAGACATGAATCTTGGGTATTTTTCTGTTAACAATATTTTTAACAAATGTTTGCACCTTCTATAATAGTTTTGTTTGACTCCCTAAGTTGCCCTTATTGTATAAAGGTGGACAAATATGGAAAATATGCTTAAAAAGCAACAACATGCAAGACCAATTTTATGTCTTAGGTTATATAATTTTTATTGTGTCCATAAAGAGAAATTTATCTTGATCATTAAAGAGAGCAGACGTCTTGCACATGCACTATTACATTTCTCAATTACTACATTTTCTGCCTACACATTCCTTATTTCATTTACATTTACAGCATTTGGCAGACGCCCTTATCCAGAGCAACTTACAATATTCCTTGTTATACAACTGAGCAATTGGGGGTTAAGGGCCTTGCTCAGGGGCCCAACAGTGGTGGCTTGGTGGAGCTGGGAATCGAACTCACAACCTTCGGGTTGGTAATCCAACACCTTAACCACTTCCTATAATAATTTCCTATTATTACATAAAGTAATTGATACTGGAATAATCAAGAATTTAGCCCTATTTAACCTGCAAGTTGGTACTCTATACCCCCTACCTGAGGGAATCACCAACAATTTTAAGGCTCTGCTTCCTTACAGACCTTTCAAAAAAAAACGTAAAAACATAAAAAAAACTTAGTTTAAAGAACCTAACTGTATTCTACGAGCAGAACATATGGCAGACTCAATAGCAGAGCTATAGAACGAACAGTAACATAAGACGTTTGTTTACCCCATAGACCCTAATGCAGACAGGTTATGCGCAATTGCTGTCAGTATCTCAACCTGCTAATCTAATAATCAAATAATCTATCTGTTCGAGAGGCAGACACACTCTGTCAGTTTAAAACTCGATTAAAGACCCATCTCTTTAAATTGGCTTACACATAACACACTTACACGTTTTTATTATCCAAATCCGTTGAAGGATTGTCAGACGGCAATAATCAGGTCAACCGGAACCAGGAAACACCACCAATAACACACACACTGTATTTGTCTATCGTAAGTAGAATGGCATCTACATTAATACATCTGGGTTTTTTTTATATTCTGAGCTTGCTTTTTCCACCAGATCCAATGATGACCTTATCTTCTAAATGGTGTTGTAAATTACCCAACGAAAACCAGTAGAAGGCAAGGAGACTTGGAAGTATGTTGCAAGAATCTTTTTATTGAAGATTTAGAACACACTGCAGCATTTCTGGGGTCATCAATGTCTCACTTGACAAAAGACAAACCTCTGCTTCTTATACACATTTTGGAGGCTGTCCTATCAAGTTATGCTAATGTTAAAGCTTTAGATCTTTTGTTAAGATTGCAAACTTCTCAACTCTGTCACCTACTTCAGACCTCCCGACTTTGTCACCTACTCCAGACCTGCCGACTCCCCTTTGTTAAAGTTACTTTGATATGTTGTGATTAAGACCATGTTAACACAATTTGCTTGTCAAATGCTTACCCAAAAATATGTTTTCCCACAATGGCCATCTAGAAAAGACCACAGAAACTTTGGTGCAGCTTGGAATAACCTGAGGAGAACTGTAATAGTGTTCAAAATTAAAAATTTGATTGTACCAGGATTGAGATTGTAACAGGATGTTGTAACTCCAAGGGCATTTTGGTATGAACATCTAGGATTTACTGTGCCATAGAGACTCTTCTCTCCGTGTGTGGAGCCACCCGGTCGGGGTCAAGCTGACCTTTGTGTTATGCACACACACACACACACACACACACACACACACACACACACACACATAATAGGTAAAAGAAGGTCGTTCTGGGGGAAGATTCTTTATCTTCTTCCTGATATTACTTGTCAATGTCTCTGAGAACATCTTGAGCTCAATAAACTTTATTCTTTACTATGTCTGTCTCCTAAATGCTGAGATAAATGTAAGTCGCTCTGGATAAGGGCGTCTGCCAAATGATGTAAATGTAAGTCAATGCATGAAACTTGTAAACCTTTAACCGAAATGCACTTCCTGTATGTGCCTAGAATGTCACAGACAGAGGAAAAAAAGACAGTTGCTGTGTAATTATTCTCCAGGTTGATTTTCCTTTCTGCCCATCATCAAAGCCCTCGACTCAATTAAACAGCATAAATGGATCTCCTAAAGAGAGAAATGTGCCTCTCTGTCACCTATGAAATGCAAAAACAAGCCAAAGCAGACAGGTTCCTCTCAACCAGGCAGATTTGCCTTGCTTGGCAACACACATGCAATAGGTAGCACCTGCTTTCTTTGAAAATGGGCTGCAAAACGAATTTGACAACAAACAAAGTACAAAAAAATAACACAATTTTGTTTTCACTTATCATATGGAGTGCATACATCTGCAGGCAATTGTTTACCTAGTTTTAAGGCACCTAAGGAAAGTAGCGTATAGTGGGTATAATCCATACAGTCTGAGTGCCATGAGGAAGAAATGGTCCTGCTTTAAGTACAGTGGCTGAATATCTGAATAATTTGCATTAATATGGCAGGAATTGCCCAGGGAAAGCTTTTAGAAGTTTTCATTACAGGAGCCTCAGGAAGTGTAGAAGTGCCTGAGTGCTATCACAGAGGAGTACAAAAGTCTCAGGTTATATCAAGAGCTCCATACAAAATGCTCCCTAACAAAGTTCTACCACCAATACGATTTTTGTTTACCGTCACCTAGAAAGCTGGATTTTAGCTCAAGCTGTACGAATATCTATGTGCTGGTACAAAATAACTATAACAATGAAGGGATATCTAATAGAGGTTTTCCCTCCCAATCATGATATTTTACTATTCCACACTGTAGCATACAGTTAATACATATATTTTTTACAATATTTGGCAACCTCCGTTTGTGCGGACCAAACTTATATTTGTTTCATTTATTTTCTAACTGAGGGCTTTAAGGGACTTGCTCAGAGGTCCAGCAATGGATGATTGATAGTGCTGGGAATTGAACCCATGGCCTTCTGTTCACCAGTCCGACACCTTAACTATTACTCAATGCTCAATAGATCAATACTGATTTAATGGATCAACAACTAATTGTAAAAAAAACCCCAAACTGTTGAAAAAGATCCACAATTTAATTACCTTAAAGAAAAGGTATTTCAGGAAGAAGTAGGTCTGCAAATCTTCAGAATCAGCCAGTGGCTCGGCTAATCTAACTTTGGAGCCAGAACAAATAAAAATATTTAAATATAACATAAAAATATATAATGACTGATTTAAGTTTATAATATTTATATATTGTATAACTTAGCTGCATGTTACTACATTACACTATACTACACAACATTACACTTTACTACACTACACTGCACCGCATAATGCTACACTAGAAAACACTACACTTGACTGTATAATAATACACTACACCCTAAAATACACCTGACAACACAACATTAAATAAAACTACACTATACTACACTACACCACATTACACTGGACAACACAACACTATATAACACTAAATTATACTACACAATACTACACTACACTTTACAGTGCACTACACTACCGTATGCTACATAAGACACAACATTATAGTACATTAACTACACTACATAACACTACACCACACTACACTAAACTACACTAAACTACACTATGCAACAATACACTGCATTACATAGCAGTTCACTACACTAAACTACACCAAATACTACCACACTGCACTATATAGTACTTCACAATATTACAAAACACTACACTAAACTGCATTACACTACGCTAAACTATATGTCACTACACTAGAGTACATGCAGTTCACTTCGCTAAACTACACAAAACTATACAGCATAATACTACCCCGCATACTACTACACTACACTACATAGCACTTCACTTACACTAATCTACACTACAAAAAACTACACAACATAATACTACACTACATAATATTACACTACAATACACTAAACTACACTGCAGAGCAATACATTATACAGCACTTCACTTCGCTAAACTACACTAAATTATACTATACTACACATTTTCTAACTTCCTGTTGCCCTAAGAATAAAAGCTTGCATTAGACTAAATATCTGATTAAAGTGTCTTAAATGTGTGAAATTAATGCTATTTTTAATTACCAAGTGTATCTAAAGCTATAAATGAAATAAAAGACCATATGCGGCCTTCGCCAAATAAAAAAATCAATAAATAGTGTCACACACACACACATGCGCACACACACAAATAAAATCCTTTACTACTCTTTAATAATGCTTATATAATTGGTATATTAAAGACGAGCTTTTAGCTAATGAGGTCCACTGACTTTTCCAGGCATTCTAAATAAGCAATTCATCAAATCCACTATATACAAACATTTATCATTTATTTATAAGATCATTTTCTAACATTGATCCAAACCACAGCCCCAGCCATCACTCACCCGTACGACAGCCTTAAGCAAGTATGTATGTAACTATGCTTACTTTACTGGATAAATATTTTGTCAATAATTAAAATGGTTAAAAAATTCTAGAATCGATAATTTAATGAGGAAACACAATAAAAATCACTACAAAATGATCCTAGAGAATTATTATTTAGCCAGTTGTCTGATTTGTTCATCAGGTATTTATCAGGTAACCGAAATTCACAAGTGTCAAACCAGATATTCACCAGGACGGAAATACCAGTATATTGGGCAGAAATGATCACCTAAAGATCAATAAAGAAAAACAATATAAAAAAAAAAGAGGCAATTTATCACCCACAAATAATATTATTACAATAGCAAGTAGTTGACTTTCCAGATAAACTGGAATAGTAATATTACACTATTAAATGTTTAAAATATTGAGTAAAGTTTAACAGCTTAGTAAATTGCTTTATCATTATCATGTTGGCTCTAAATTTATTCATTGGGCAGCACAGTGGCTTTTTGGTTAGCACTGTTGCCTCACAGCAAGAAGGTGTCGGGTTCGATTCCCAGGCAGGGGCCTTTCTGTGTGGAGTTTGCATGTTCTTCCCATGCTTGTGGGATTTGGGTTTGCTCCGGGTTCTCCGGTTTCCTCCTACAGTCCAAAAACATGTATGTTATGTTGATTGGTGATTTTAAATTGCCCATAGGACTAAGTGTAAGTGTGTGTGTGGCCCTGTAATGGACTGGCGCCCTGTCCAGGGTGGCCCCCCCTCCTGCCTTTCGCCCTTTTAGAGAAAGCTGGGATAGACTCCAGCAGATCCCTGTGACCCCGCCGAATTAGGAAATAAGCAGGTATTAATGAATTGATTTATTAGTCAAGTTAATAAAGTACAATAAATATCACATATTTTTAAAACTTTGACTTAATTAATATTCTAAATGGTGACTTCATTCATACATTGTTATTCTTCAGTAATTATACTTATTAATAATTACACTTTTAGTAAAGTGATGCTTTTGGGTTACTGTGTAAACCTTGGATAAAAAAGACACATTTATGTGAGTGAGTTGCTGGTAAAGTGTCCACAAACTTTTGGAATCTGTGATGGAATTAAGTTCTTCTCTGACCAAACAAACCAGCAGGTTATTCTATAACTTTTAAATTAATAAAGTATAATGTGATATTGTAACACGTTGTATATATTGTATTGTTTGAATACTCTAAATTTTGTAACAACATCCTTCCCAGGGACTTTAGATGCAAATTAGCTTTATAGCTAACATTGTTGTTTCAAGATAAATAAATGAAAAATGAAAAAATCATGCCAACACAGACTCGCGTGTAAAATAAAATGTTTTACCAAATTGTCCATTAAAATGTAATTTCTGGGTTTGATCCTATACCGTCATTTGAAATAAAATAAAAAAAAAAGGTTATGGATTTACTATACAGCCATCACATGTCATCATCTTTTATCGGCTGTCAGTTTGCATTTATAATTCAAAATACGATGCTAGGCTCTTGCATAAGCTTACACACATGCAATTCCTCTCTTCTTGCATACGCCTACACACACACACACACACACACCAAACACTAAGACTGAGGACATCCCCAACGTGTAGGCTGGGCTATAGAGCAATTTGTCCTGCTGCTTGGTAATTATCTATCACACTGCGTCTTTAAACAAAGAACGTGGTAAATAAAGACACCCGCCCACAAACACACACACATTTTAGAAAAATAATAAAATATATTAACCCTGAGTGAATATTTTAGAAATTGTTAATTTCCTAAAATTTACATAAAACACTGTAAAAAACTTTAAAAGATCATCAGGTCTGCGAGGCGAAAACATATCATTGAGTCTGTTAACAACACTACAGTAACTCAAAAACCCACATTATACCAACATGTTGAGCAGAAAAGCATCTCGAATGGCACCTACTGAACCTCGAGAAAGATTTGCTACAATAGCAGACAATTAGATATCGAGCTCCATTTTATCTCTGCCAAAAAAAAGGGAATGTAAAACCATGCTTACAGAAACAGTTCGAGTTTCCTGGTCCAATCAATTTAGGATTCTTCTGCGACAGGCACATGGTGCGTTCAAAATTTGGCATTGAGGGAAGAAATGCAACAAAAACAACCTGCTTTGTGATAACAGTTCAGGCTGCTGGCGTAATAGTGTGGGAATTAGTTTCTGGCACACATGCTGGGCATATAATACCAGTCAAACTTCGTCTGAATGCAACATCCTATCCGAGTATGGATACCGACCACGAACAATGTTCTTATCTTATAACAGCTACATCCAGAACAATATAACTGCCTTTACAGTATACAGAGAGGTAGACAGACAGACATACAGACAGACATAGACATAAATACATAAAGAGATAGAATTTACTGTATATAATACCACTTAGAAACCAGCAACAATACTTTAGTAATGAAAATGAAAATCTGTTCCAAAAACGATAGTATTAATCGGCTTTGGATGTGGTTATTTTCAAGTTTTAAGTCGTTTCTTCCATGTTTAGGGATCTGATTATGGATTTACTGCCTTAAACTTAGAATATTTACCAATGACGCACGCTCTGTACATCGACTATTCAACAGTGTGGTGATATTTTAAAATATCAGTAAATAATCTGTAAAATAAACAGTAGAGTTATCGCACATTTAAAGCCTTAATGAGACTATAATTACTGTTATTTCTTTATAATAGCAGCTATAAATGTTAAATTCTTTACTAGCCGCTTCAACCTTCTCATATTAATACATACACATAAAAACAACACATCTTGGCATATTACTGAGACACCATCAACATATTTGGATCTACATTTGGCAGACGCTCTTATCCAGTGCGACTACCTTTTACAACTAAGCAATTAGTCGTTAGAGGCCTCGTTCAGAGGCCCAACAGTGGTATCTTGGTGGTGCCGGCTATCAAACCACAATTTTCCAAGTGGCAGCCCAACAGCTTAACAACTGCGCTACCACTTCTTCATATCTGCTCTGAAGTCTTTATTATAAGTGGAAAGATAACACTGGTAACATTTTAGCACGTTTCAAAATATACCAAAAGTTTTCACATAGTTATGCCTGTTAAATAAGAATGTATGATTTTGGCCATGTGAATTCGGAGTGAATATAAAAACGCTAATATATTCCAACAAGCACCTTAGTGACATGTTGAAGGAAGTACTGGGAGCACCTTTTGATCAATCATACTAGACAGATCAACAATGGCGTGGTAAATAAAAACGACTTTGAATGCTGCACTGGATTGCAGTCTCCGGTGAATGGTGTACCTTTTAGAGAACAGTGCCAGTCACTGTAGTGTTCCTTTCACTGATATGCCATTTGTACCATGACTATTTAGAGATCACATAAAAAAGCTCATGTAGTTCCTGTCTACCATTAAAAAAAATATCGAGGTACAAAAAACAATCTTCCCACATCTATTTTTAGTGCAGTCCTCATTCGATATATATATATATATATATATATATATATATATATATATATATATATATATATATATTAGAAAAAACTATGATGCTTTTTGATGATACAGTTAGAAAAGTAGTTTGCCCTTTGCTCTGCCTGTCTTTTATGTCCGTTCCCATCTCTCTCTCCAGCCTGCATGCATGGCCAGTCTCACGCTGTGTGATCTCAAACAGAGGATGACTGATTGTTAGTGCTAATGAACTGTGCGCCTGCCTCTATCTGCTCATTCGAAGCTAATGCCATTAGAAGAGATGCATAGCAATGCTAGCTGATGAAATTAGTCCTGCTGCTCTGAGCTAAAGCAGCGACGCTTTAAACGAACACAACCCGATTACCATGCACAGCTCCGCACTGACAGCCTCATCAGTACACATCAGGATCCACTGCGTCGAGGCTGGAGACAAACACCATGCGGTGGGTGTGTCATGCGGCCCCGTCATTTCTGCTGCATGTGAAGTAGCATGCAAATGTATAGCAGCTGCGAAACTATTATAAAAAAATGATAATTAATCTTACAAAACATATTTGCTATTTTCTTCCAGGCAATACTTAAGTTTTCAAAATTTCGCAGGTAAACTTATAGGTTTTTACTGTTTTACTGTATTTTACTGTTTATTCCTGCTATTCATTTACAGCATTTGGCTGAATTAACCAACTGAACATTATGAAGCTCAGAGGCTTTGTGCGCAGGGGCATTGTCATGCTGGAACAGTGTGTGGGCCTCTAAGTTCTAGTAAAGGAAAACCTTAATGCTATAGACATCCTAGAGAACTGTTTGCTTTTAACTTTGTGGAAACACAAAGTTTTGCTGGTAAGATTTCACAAACGCTTAATAACCTTGTGGCCTAAATTTATTTACAATTTTTTCAAAGTGAGAAATGATAAAAAGGGGAGGTGGCAGTCAAGGTGTTGAACTGCTAATTGGAAGATCAGGGTTTGATTTCCACAACCACCAACCTCCCACTGCTGGGCCCCGGAGCAAGTCCCTTAACCCCTAATTGCTTTGTTGTATAAAAAAAAAAATAAGTGTCTGCCAAATGCAGTAAATATAAATGCATAAAAATATATGCATTAACCGGAATTAGTGGGATACAAACAACTCATCTGAACTCATTTCAACCTCTGTACAATTACAGCATTTGGCAGACGCCCTTATACAGAGCGACTTACATTTCTCTCTTATTATACAACTGAGCAATTAGGGGTTAAGGGCCTTGCTCAGGGGACCAGCAGTGGAAACTTGGTGTGGCTGGGAATCAAACCCCGCTCCTCCAATCAGGCCAAAAGTGGTTTGAGGCGATTTTATAACAATTGTAATGTACAATATAGTGTAATGTATCTTTAAATATCATACTTTTTTATTTACATATGTTTGTTTACCCCTCAGTTTAAAATGACAGAGAAACATAACTAAAAAAAAAAATGGAAAAGGTTTTTCAGCCACAGTGAAATCATAGACCAGATGGTCAGTGTAGACCAGTGCCAATTCTATTAAAAGCAGAGCCAAACCACACACACCAATCTGTGTTAGTAGCTGTTCGAATTAGGATCAAAATTGCTGTAACAAGCACAATGAGCAAATGGACACTAATATAGTGTAATCGATTAAGCTATAACTCTTAATAAACGGCATGAAACAGATCACTGCTGTATGCATTATTAACGCAACTGTCATATATATATATATACTCGATATATCTATATACTACTTGTTCTGTGAAAAAGTTTAACATTAACCCATGTTAAAAAAAAAAAAAAAACAAGACTGAATATAACATTTGAAGCATAAATATGAATCGTGACTGGTCAGTATAATAACCTACAATTATTATTATTATTATTATTTTTTTATATTTTGTTAATTAAAGACTGTCTGGACTAATCAATATCAACTTTTTATTTACAGACTTGATTGCTTGATGATTTAATAGAATGCATGTGGGGAAGTGGTAGTACAGTGGTTAGGGCGTTGGAAGATTCGATTTCCAGCACCACCAAGTTGCCAAACTGGACCCCTGAGGAACTCCTCTAACCACCAATTGCTGAGATGTATAAAGGAGATAAATGTAGATTGCACTGGATGTTTTTTCCTGGAGATGTAGGTTTCAAGTTTAAAGGGGTCATAAACTGAGCGATCAAAATTCTCTTGATCTTTTGACATATCCGAGGACATTGTGCTAAAAAAAAAAAAAACCATCCTGTAAGTTTAGGAACTCAAAACTTTGTCTTTACTCAAAGAACTGATTATATCAAAAGCAGTCGGCCAAAACTACAGGTTTGGGAATTATCTATTTTATGACTTAATAGTGTGGGTAGGCGCCGTATCCGCAGAAGAAGATACGCCTGCTTCGACATCACTGTCCAAGCCCTGCCCACTGATTCGCACATACATGTGATGGGTGAATATCATTTAATGTGTCATAAATGACTCAGAAGATAAGACACTGCACAGTTACAAATTGTAAATAAAAACAGTCTTTGCGTAAACTTCCATTCGGATGCCAACATTAGGAAACAATGGATTAGCTTAATTTAAAGACTGTTTCAGACGGTGTCAGTAAACGCTCGGTCATTTGCTCGCTGCGTTTTACAGTCTGGGTTCTTCAAAAGACTAAAATTAAAGGAAGATGCTGTGCCAAGTCTATGCTGCAAGACTGTAATGTTGCACCACACAAATATGAGCCACTGTTTTTATTAACGTGCTTATGACCCATGCTTACTGGAAATTCCTAAATCTAGGGGAATGTAATGCAAAACTGTTAGCCAATCATCGGAATTTATTTTTTAAGACAACAATGATAAGGAGGGTCAAAAACAGGACAAAATAAAAACCCAAGGTAGTTCATGACCCCTTTAACACTTACAAAAGATCAGCTAAACATTTTTGCAAATGATGTGATATTATAGACGTATTATTTTGCATGACTCTTTGAGACGTCTGTTTGATTAATGAACATCACTTTTACATTTCCACACCCCTAAACATGCCATTTAACAAAACCACTGGTGACTGGTTGCTTTGCATGTCACTCATGAGATCCAGACCTTCTGCAGAAGAAGAAGAAGAAGAAGAAGAAAAAGGTTTATTTATATAGCGCCTTTCCATTGCTTAAGGTCGCAACTGTTCTGTGGTTAGTCTGAAGGTGCGGTAATCAAAAAGAGGGGAACCAGCATGAAACTACATCTACAGTATGTCATTATGTGTCTGAGAAGATGACCGAGCAAATGCAACACACAAACTTTACACAAATCTTAATTAAAATTTTAGTTTAAACCTCAACCTGCTTGATCTCTCTTTCTTATTCTGTTTTGTTAGTAAAAATCATCCTAAAATGGACTGGCGTAGCAAAGGAAGCTATGAACCCAAAGGTATAGAACCCAAAGATCAGTCAAAATGTACCTGTTTCTTGAGTCAAATAGTTATATGTATGTTGGATAAATAGATGTGCTAGAATGTAAACGATTCGACTCAAAGAACACAAAAGTGTTCATTACACCAATATCCTTTTTTAAGACCACAGACTGTGTGGCCTCAAACATTTGAATCATCCTCAGATGATTGAATGTAAAAGTAAAATAACAGATGATAATATCGTTGTTGTTTTTTTTTTATTCATTCTGATAGAAAAAAATGTGTTTATATGTATTTATATTATTATAACAATTTTAAACATAATACATTTGTGGAGAACTTAATTTTAATTTTACACAACGCACCACATGCTACAAACATGATCACTCTTGTTTCCCCGTCTCTATCTCTTATCATTGATTTCACCGCCGTTTAATTGGTATGTTAATTTTAACACGGTTTATAGGCACCTGTTTTTCAGTTGGTATTTTGCCAAGTAATTTGGTTCTCTTGGGTCAGTGATGTCTCAGAGGCCGCCTGTTTTTTCAGCTGACTTTGTATTTTCTGCTTTTTTGGGGCAATTTTTGCCTTTATTAATAGGACAGAGGGATGAAATGGGGGAGATAGAGAGAGAGGTTGGACCAGAAAGAACCCAAGCTGAAAATCGAACAAGGGTCACTGGAGTGCAATGTGAGTGCTGCCGCCTTACATTTATCACTTTTATACAATTATGCAACTGGCAGTTATAGGGCCTTGTTTAGGGACCCAGCAGTGAAAACTGGGTTGGTGGTTTCCATTTAGCAGTCCAACATCTTAACCACCTAACTTTATAAGCAACATACATGGGTTTAGAATTTGATGCCATGCAGGAATAGAGGCAGTTCTGAAAATGTGTCATTTAATTATTTACAGACATTTTACAGAACTCACTACGTCCTACAAACATGATCGCTTGTCCTACTTTCCAAGCATCCACCTGTATTCCCTTATTCCCTGTCTTCATCCTTCTAATTAATTTTACCGCTGTTTAATTAGTATGTTTAGTTTAACATGGTTTATATGTACCTGTTCAGCTGGTATTGTGCAAAATAATTGTTTGGTTTTGTTGTGTCCATGATGTCGCAGAGGCCGCCTGTTTTTTTCAGCTGACTTTGTCATTTCTGCTTTTCTGACCACAATTTTTCCTAGACTTCATTGTCCAGTAAGTTAAACCACTGACCTGTGCCTGTTTTGCTGGAGCCATTGCTAACATTCTAACACTGTTGCTTATAAACTAACTTGCATTTATAGCCAGCATTTTTAAATCCTGTATTATTAATTTAAAGACAATTTTTGCATACTGACAAAAAGATACAATCGAATAAGAAATGGACACTTTCAGAAGATTCGATATGTCTGCTCAGTGTTTTGCCTTCTACTAGGTATAGAACCCAAAGATTAGTCAAAATGTACCTGTTTCTTGAGTCAAATAGTTATATGTATGTTGGATAAATAGATGTCCCAGAAATTTCGAAATAGATGTCCCTAAAATTTCGACCTAAAATTTCGACCAGAAAAATGGTCATCATGAAGTAACATATCAGGGCTAGTTGAGATGATCAAAATAGCTGTTTATTTAGAATTGTGTCATCATTATTATTATTATTATTATTATTATTATTATTATTTTTAAAATATTTTTGGGGCTTTTTATGCCTTTTTTGATAGGGATGAAATGGAAGAAATAGAGATAGAGGTGAGACCAGAAAGATCCCAAGCTGGAAATCTAACCCAGGTCGCTGGAGTGTAACAACTTACACATGTGGGTGCCTTACATTTATCACTTTTATACAACTTGGTGGTGCTGGGAATTGAACCCTGATCTTCCATTTAGCAGTCTAACACCTTAACCACCTAACTTTATGAACAACAGACATTAATTTGGGATTTGATGCCATGCAGGAATAGAGGCCGTTCCCAAAATGTGTCATTTAATTATTAAAAGTGCAGTCGACCTTCATCCAATTCTGTCAAAAGAGGAAAAACTAGAAGAAGAAAACATAAAAACAAGGTAAAATGCTAAGACAAATATGTAGTAGTACTGTTTTAATAACTGTTAAGACAATTCTGATATGAGTCAAATATGACCTGAAACAGCCTCAATTGTACCTCCTCTACAAAACCTCTCGCATCGTCACTCTTCGCCACCAGATTCAGTCTGCATCCAGCCCAGTTGGTGGATCAGCACAGAAACAATAAGCCCCAGTGGCAGTTACCCAGACAAAACCATGGAAACTTTGCTGCAGCATGGAATAACCTGCTGGTTCGTGTGATCAGAGGAGAAGTGGCCCCCTGACTGAGCCTGGTTTCCCAGAGTTTTTCATAAATTTTAATACTAAGAGGATTGAAAACCACTTCCTGACAGGGCATGCTAGTAATAAGAGAAATGTGGCTTTTATTGGATCTTATTGAAACCAGGCATTCGATTTCCTTTAACAAACGAAAAGAATCTCTGTATTATTTTTTTTTTTTTTTGCATTGAGTGTAGCTAGCTGGCAAGCAGCATTTAAACACAACCAGGACAGACATATGTTCATTTATTAATCTTCTATACCCGCTTATTTCCTAATTCGGGGTCACAGGGATCTGCTAGAGTCTATCCCATCCGTCTCTAAAAGGGCGAAAGACAGGAATGGTACACCCTGAACAGTTCACCAGTCCATCACAGGGCACATTATTACTTTTAATACATTATTAGCTGTGTAGTATTCTAACCTGTGTGCTTTGCTAAACAAAGCTTTGAAATTGTAATTAAATCTTGCATGGAAAGTTCAAACACCAGAACTTTTCCTTCTAGCTACTTCCTTGAACTCTCCTTCTGTTTTTCCTCTTTTAATTTGTCTCTGTAGAGATATTACAGTGTGTCAGGAGTGAGCACAGAAGCTAAATTCATTCTTTACTCAAGCTTACGTGCCCAAAAACCAAAAACAGTAAATCCTACACTGACAGAAAGTTTCCCTGTTTCCTGTTATCACCTTAATTTCCTCAGCTTTCCTAGAAAAAAAGAAAACTAATATAAGAAGTGGCAACTACTTGGAGGGTAAATTGAAAATCGTGTTTAAAAATAATATACTAAAGCAATATTTTTTTAGCTAACCAAAAATAGCATAAATCTGATCGGAAGAACATGAGTTTACGTTAACATTTACAGAAATTGGCAGACACCCTTATTCAGAGCGACTTACATCCATTCTGTACAACTGAACAATTGGGGGTTGAGAGGCTTGCTCAGGGACCCAGCAGCAGTGGCAACTTGGTGGTGCTGGCAATCAAATCAGATCTTTCAGGTATAAGTCCAACAATTTAACCACTGAGCTACAACCTAAATCCCAGAACCAAGCTTTATCTTATGGGCCCCTAATTAGGGTCTCTACCCATCTACTGCCCAGTTGTATCCATCCATCCATTTTCTATACCCGCTTATTCCCTAATTCAGGGTCACTGAACGGGCGAAAGGCAGAGGGGTACGCCAGTCAATCACACTATGTTAGGTTGATTGGTGGTTTAGAATCACCAATCAATCTAACACACACCAATCAATCTAATCTAACACACACGTGTTACATGAGTACCCGGAGTAAACCCACACAAGCACGGGGAGAACATGCAAACTCCAAACAGAAAGGCCTCTTCCCGGGAATCGAACCCTGGCCTTCTTGCTGTCAGGCAACCAGTTGTATCATTTAGATAAAATGTAAGTAAGGCTGTTACCGAATTGAAAAAAGCTTAAAGTGAAAAAAATAAAATTTAATGTAACTATTCTGTACACAATTATAAGATGCTTGAATAAGATATAAGATGTCCACTAAAGTGTTGTTGGCCCCGCCCCTCTTTCCTTTTATAAAAGCACCTTCAACGATACATTTCTGTCAATTAAATAAGCCTTCTTGCCATAGAATAGTGCATAAGTATGTGACAGGGAACACACTTTTATCTTGACAAGGATCTTTCAGTTAGCTATACTTCTGCCTGGCTCTCAAAGATAATGACAGCTTTATTCCTTCTCCTTAGACATAGAGACATAGCCTGACTTCCCAACAGTGAATAAGTCTAAAAATTTAATCAGAAAATGCTCTTGCTCTCTTGCTGATCGATGGGATTATCCTGGAGCAAGCCAAAAGCTCTGAACTCTAATCACTGATTAGCGATTATCCTGATACAGATACTGACATGGCAGTGCTGTTGCTCTTCAAAGGAAAGGCACGTGCGACCTCCTGAGAAGAGCAGGATGTAAAGAAGCAGTATAGATCTATTAAAAATAGAGATTTGGGTATGGAGTAGCAAGCATTATTATTTGTTTTATTTACGTTACTCTTATAAGCATATCTAGACGTTTTTATGAGTTTTGTTTTCATTTATTATCAGTTTTTAAAAGGAAAGAATCCCAAGATGGTCTACAAACCAATTTAAATCCAGGCATCTTGTAGAAAACATAAAAACAAGGTAAAATGCTTAGACAAATATGTAGTAGTACTGTTTTAATAACTGTTAAGACAATTCTGATATGAGTCAAATCTGACCTGAAACAGCCTCAATTGTACCTCCTCTACAAAACCTCTCGCATCGTCACTCTTCGCCACCAGATTCAGTCTGCATCCAGGCCAGTTGGTGGATCAGCACAGAAACAATAAGCCCCAGTGGCAGTTACCCAGACAAAACCATGGAAACTTTGCTGCAGCATGGAATAACCTGCTGGTTCGTGTGGTCAGAGATGAAGTGGCCCCCTGACTGAGCCTGGTTTCCCAGAGTTTTTTCTCAATTTTGTCAACGACGTAGTTCCGGTTCCTTGCCGCTGTCGCCTCTGGCTTGCTTAGCTGGGGACTGTTAAATTACAGATATTCTTAAACTGAACTGAGTGTTTTTAGTGAGTCTTCACTGTATTATCTTATTTGATTCTATAAAGCTGCTTCATTGTTAAAAACCATTATAAATAAAGGTAACTTGACTTGGATGGATGGATGGATGGATGGATAGATGGATGGATGCATTGAAGGATGGATGCACTATGAGGCTGTTATTTTGACTTCTCAACCCAAATACGACAAACCTACATAGGAATATCTGCATTAAAATATTTAGATGTATATTAAAAAAATTCTAATGTATCCAAATTTAAATTTGCTATGAGCTACTAAACTACAGATCTTCTTTACTGTCACTCTTGTCCAAAGATGATGCAACTACAGTTCACCCTAAGAAAGGAAGACAAAAAAAACAGACTCTGTAACCAGGAGGCATGGAAACATTACTCAGCCAAGGACCATTAAAGCTCAGGATCTTCTGCATTCATCTTTTCTAAGCATCACACAAACCAGGTTATCCACATTCTTAATTCACTGAACTTTTTTTATAGATATTCACTGAGCTGGAAAAAATGATGCTGCTGCTACACACAGTTCTAATAACTTCCTGTAGAGGAAGAACGTGTTTCAGGGTGTCCTGGGGAGCAGATGATTCACTTGAGATGTCTAGAACACCAGTAATATGAGTGATCTTTGGAGCCCACTTGTTATAGCCAGAAGGAGCAGTGTTATTCCGAAGGGAAAAAAAAAAGATCAAGAAGAGGCATGTTTACAGTGACTACTGGAGTAAGATGGCGGTCGATAACATTTGAAATGAATGAGACATGTTAAATGCTGATGGCAAATGGAAGTCTTTTTTTTTGTTGGAAGTAGTTTCGTTTAAGACTTTTGCGTCTCTCGTTTCTTTGTGTGATCTTTCCATTCAAGCTTTCTCATCATCTCTTTAATTGAACCGGCGTATAGTCTGCTCGATGTCTACTCTCTAGTCACCCCTCTCATCTTATCTTAGTCTCGTTCAATCTTATTTTTCCACTTCGCTTTCTAGATAAGTCGATAACACAAAGTGCCAGAACACACACATTGAAAAGTATAGAAAAAAAAAATTTCAACATACAAACACAGTTTAAAAATCACTATCTAACACACAACAAGGTCAACAAGGTAATTTGAGGCAGATCTGGAACACAAAACTCAAAATCTTGCTACAGAAACTGGGAAAGAAATGTGAGAAAATGGCTCAATAATGTCACAGTAAATAAAATGACAGGCTTTTACAGATTGTTGAGTCTCTCGGTTGTTATGAAACCTGGAAGTTTCATTAGAAATTCGAAGGCTGTAAGCAGACGTTCTGGTGGTTGCTGGGTCTTTGGCAGCCATGTTTGGTGGCTAATATCGAATCCACTATTTATTATTATGTATTGTATTTCCTATGTGTAAAACTGAGAACATGTTATAACTGTGATCAAGCCAGTAACAGGCTTAAACTTGCAGATCCCTAATGATATATATCTGCTAATGTTTTGACCTCCTGTCCATCTGCTACTGAGATATCTGCTCAGGATTAGCCCTGCTCCCTTGTGATCCCGATTGAGCCTGATTGACTGCACAACCTTTTCAACTGCAGCTTGGAATTTCTCTAATTACTGCCAGGTGGTTGATTCCATAACGTATTTAGATTTTTTTTAAATAAAGCAGTGTTAAAATGTCTGAAATTACAGTACATCAGTTGGTCATGTTAAGTCATTGAAATAAATGTCTGAAATTTTAAAGCATCGCCACAATTTGCTTCGATAAATAAGCACGATGAGGAATTTTATTTATCTGCAACTAAAGCAGCAGTAGCAATAATACCAGTCAAAGGAGTAAATATACATATTTACTTTCAACTAGTTGGTTATTTATGCGAATGTGAGATGTTTATGCGAATGTGAGATATATATGAACAGGATAGACATAAAGTGCATGTGTGCAACCTGGTGCAGACAGTGCAGTAACAGACAGTGCAATAAACAATACAAACATTACAAAGACAGTGCAAAAAAGACAATAGAGAACAGAACATTCAATAGCCCCAACCAGATTGTAAAATAAGGTAAGACATGGAATGTGCAAATTTCTTGCCGCCATCGCCTCTGGCTTGCTTGGTCGGGAAAAGTGACTGTTCTAAGGAATGTTTAATATTGTCATTTCTGGTGTATTTCTGTAAAGCTGCTTTGAAAACAATCCCAAAATATAAAAAAAATGCTATATAAATTAAGATGACTTGACTTTACTTCATATACCAGACAAATAGTAAAACAAAATGCCACATCACAACCTGGGGGAAGCGGCAGCCTAGTGGTTAAGGAATTGGACTGCTAATTTGGAGGACCAGGGATTTATTTTCCAGCACCACCAAGTTGCCACTGTTGGACACCTGAGAAAGGCCCTTAACTCCCAAATCATCAGTTGTATAAATGAAATAAATGTAAGTGGCTCTTAATAAGTGTGTCTTCCAAATGCTAGGAATGTAAATGTTAATATAAACAGCAAAGTAGGATATAGTTTACAAGTAACTCAAATAAGTATATTGCTCTATTTATAATATAGTTAAGTGAAAATTCTTTCCTTAAACTTTGAACACAATAACTCAGAACTTGCAATTTAATTAATCAGGAACTAATTAGTTATTTTAGTTTCTTTTAATTTAATTAAGCATAAAACAAAACCGAGACAAGACTTCGTGAACGTTTTATTAACTGCAAATGTGCAATGGAATGCGTCATAAGTCTTAAGTCGTAATTTTTATTTTTTTCTAGGTTTATTTTTTTTTCTAGACATTAAACTGTTTTTCTATTATCGCATATTCTTCTATACACACACATATAAGATCAAAGTTCATAGTGCTTCGTAATGATTAAACCTGCTATAATAATGTATTTATGAAAAGCAAGATCATGAATAAAGTAATCAAATTCTGGGTGCCACAAGGGCATTCGAAAATTAAACATTGTCTTCTATATAATGGAACCAACTTCGCAAAGTGGCTATGACATCACGCTTTTCTTTCCAAGCTGCATAATATTTGAAACACATTTAATGGCCCCGATTAAGCATATAGGAATTAATTCCTAAAAAATGGTCTATTAATTTCGGATGATTGATGAATAAAATTTGTAAAGCAGCTTAATATCACTTAATATTAACATGCAAGTAATGGGATTCCGAGTGAAATGTTTTGTCCTATAATTCCTTTTTTCTAAAATTGGTGTATTTTCTGATGTGGTTCAATAGTTACGTCTTTGCATTACTAACTTGTAGTTTGTGGATTTGAGTCTTAGCGCCGCAAAACTGTCACTGTTACTAGTTTTGTATACTAGCCATAGAATGTCTTTGTACAGTAGGTTGTAGCATTACATTATTTCTTTACTGGACCTAAAAATGCCCAAACAGCCTTTCAGCATGACGATGCCCTAGTGCATTAAGCTCCTGAGTTCCATTAAGACGTTATATGATGAATGTGTTATGGTAGTTGTGAAAGAAGTTGGTGAATGTGGGTTAATGAGCAAACCTTTACAGCCATGATCCAAAATCGACTGGAAGCATATTTGGAAATTCTAGGTTTTTAAAGGTTTTAAGAGAAGTATCATTGGAATGTTCATGTCTAAAAAACACATACAGATGTGAAGGTCAGGTGTTACCATATTTATATTGTCAGCTGTTACAATATTTAAGAAAAAAAAAGGCCACAAATAGACATTCATTTATCTTTTATACCTGCTAATTTCCTAATTCGGGGTCATGGGGATCTGCTGGAGTCTATCCCAGCCGTCTCTGAAAGGGCGAAAGACAGGAGGGGTACACCCTGGACAGGTCGCCAGTCCATTACAGGGCCACACACACTCACACTCACTCCTATGGGCACCAAATTAATCGAACATACATATTTTTTGACTGTGTGTTTATTGATTGGTGAACCCGGAGCAAACCCACGCAAGCAAGGAAAGAACATGCAAACACCACACAGGAAGGCCCCTGCCTGGAAATCCACTAAGCCACTTTACCCACCACTAAACCACTAAGCCATTGTGCTGCCTTACAAATGGACAAATTAGTTGCATATTGAAAAATAACTAATGATGCAAATTCGTAGTATATATTTTAATCAGCTTAATGGTCTATTTATTACATTTTTCAAGGTATTTCATTGTTCATTTGTTATATTCATTATGGGCTTCAGTGACAGTTGCTATAGCTGTCATTCTACTAGCCTGTTTTTTAATCAATTGCGTTATATAGGGGTAATTATCAAAAGATCTATTTATTTTAAACCTGCCATAGTTTCAGTATAATAAAAGCACAACTTTAAGCAATCCTTGGCGTTGCATGCTCAGACCTGAGACTCATCTAATCTTAGTCACACACTCATCACGTTATTAGTCAGCACCATGATAGATACCGTAAGATTGCTCAAGCCAGAGAGTACTTATATTCTACTATCTAAATAGCATTATTATCGCCTAAACCTTAGAACATGATAGACTGGCTGGGAGTTGATCCAAAAAATGGTACCCTTGGGCCGAGGCCAGAGTTTCTCACCCTTAAAAGAAGTCAAAAATGAAAGTGTTTTTCACTTTACTTCATGCTTATGGATAAGCACCATCATCTCCTGGGGGTTCCTTCTAGCTCCTCAGCCTTAGCTTATATATGTACATATGCCCTGTACATCTGTCGGGAAACATAAATTACCAGGAAGATCTGAATTTTGCAAAAGCAGCTCAAAATAGCAAAAAAATGTGAGGGGACGTCAATGTGATTATATATATATATATATATATATATATATATATATATATATATATATATATATATATCACACGAACACAAGATTTGTTTTGTTTCTGCGAATAGCAACAAGTTTTTTTTCTGGAACAGTATGTGATTCAGAAGAGAGAACAAAGGCTTAAGGGACAGAATTTCACTAATGTGATGTCTACATGTGTGCATTGCTTAACACCCCAATACACAAAAGTACAGAAACGCAGTGTGTCAAGCTACTTGGTAGCTAAGCTATCAGTTACTCTGTGTTAAATGAAGCCTCACTATCCTTAAGCTACTCCCCAGGAAAATGCAGCAAACTACAACAACATGGTAAACGTAGCTTAATACATCTAATTTATTTAAAAAAATCTTTTTTTTATATAGAACCAACTTCAGGCCCCGGCAAGATCACAGACTTTGCTATTTTTATAAGGTGGAAACACTTAAAATTCTTAGTGATTTCGGTCATACTGGACGAGAGTAAGCATTAGCATAGGATGGTGGCTCATTGAGAAGATCGTGTGTCAGCCTGGTGATTGGTTCGTGACATTAGCGCTTGAAGGTGGCAGTAATGCAAAAAGAAATCGGTATCAGTGAAACACTAAGAAGAAGAATAATCGTCATACGGAGGTACTTTTGTACGCCACACAGCGTTGGGGGTGTTTACTGATCTAGGATCGTTAAATGTAGCTTGCGTGTTTGTTGCTGTACTACTTAAACAAAGGAGCTTTTTTATTTTATTGAAAAGCTATTTTATTATGCTATTTTATTATGCTAATTATGCTACCACCACCACGCTACTGAGAAATGTGTGTGTCCTAAAACTAGTGCCCAACATGGCAAAAACACTGAAATGTGGCAAATAAACTTAACAATTGCAGAATTTCATGAAAAATTATTTCCTATACAGTGTTATGTTATCAATTAATAACAATTTTTATATTATAAAAATAAAAGTTTTATATTAATACATATATATATATATATATATATATATATATATATATATATATATTCAAAGTATAATATAATGAATATAATATTCATGAGGAAAGTTTCATAATAAGTCTATAATAATTCAAAAGGACTTTTCTCGTGTAATAGCTAGCTTTCACAGTCAATCACTGACAATAAAAAAATAAGACTTATGACATTTCAGGCTTTCTTTTCTACTGAACTTATATAAAGCGATAATAGCTTATAATATAGGCTAAGTGCGTAAAGGAGGTTAGGAACAAGAATTTACTACATGAAAGGTTAAGATTAAGACAATTATAATGGCATGCAGTCATGGTTAGCAACTTTAAAGAATTGGTATCAGGTGGTGTTTGACTGGGTGGGCGGTAGACGGCTAGTGCCTGTACATACGATAGTTACATTTAATATTCTTTTAATTCTTAAACCAATGAGACAAAGAAACATTTGTAGAGTTACCACTTTTACATAGTTATCAGTTGTGGAAAAATCATTTTCACAAAATATCGTCTGTCAAAAATCATTTCAATAAAAGCCATTACAGTCTTACTAAGTGCCATTCAGTAGCAATATGTTTTTCTGGGGGTGATTTGAATGGCAGCTTACTAGCGCTGAATGATTTAAATTCTGGCATTAACTACACATTCACACTGTATGTTTAAACTTGTAATTTTAGTTCAGAGTAATTTTCCTAAAAAGTAGGCACAAAACCCGATATGACCCACGATGAGCAGCTAAAAAGCACATGGATTCTAGGAATCAGATCCCATTAAAATGTGGAATTAAATCGGATACGAATCGGACTTGTGCATTAGCATCTGCCATGTAGGCAGACAGATCAAATTTTTATCTGTCAATGTGAGTCAAACCTCACTGAATAAGCAACAGTGGTGCATGGCGTCCACTTGAAGCTACCAGGCAGAAGACAAAGAGGAAGACCAAAGAGGAGGTGTATGGATGCGATAAGGACATGAAGTTAGTGGGTGTGAGTGAAGAGGATGTAGAGAATAGGGTTAGGTGGAGACAGTTGATTCGATGTGACGACCACTGAAATGGAACAGCCAAAGGAAAAGAAGAAGGTGCATGGCGTCAACTCAAGTGGACACCAACATCGTCCTATATACTACATACGCTACATTCGCCCAGGCTGCAACTAGTTCTCTCCCCTCTTTTTTCTGCCCCTAAATAAATTATTGTTTTGCCAACCAAAATATTGCATCCATTTTTATTACAACAGTATGTCTACCTTGGGTTGTTGGGCCATGTATAGTGTAAATGCAGATACCGAAAACGGGTCAGTTTTATAAGATTTAATCGGGCTGATATAGTCACAAAATCAGAATTGAACATTCAACATTGAAGACCTGCAGTGTAAAGAAAAGTAATAAATAGAGGGCAGTGGAAAGCTAAGCAATTGAAAACACATGACGTTATCGCATAACAGTTCTGGTGTGAAAATCTAATAAAGGGAGTCAAATAAAGACCTACGTGGTGCAAACATGCTCTGATGCAAACATGTGACCAGTGATGGACTTATTTTTACACTGTGGTCTGGCAACCTTGAAATGAAAATAACAATGTGGAATTTATAATAGCATAACTACACAGACACACACACACAAAAACATTATACTTCTGTCAGAAGCTTGCTAATTGGACATAGCGCAGGCGTATGTTAATTACATCAGTCCGAACAATATGGGAAATGCAATCAATTTCTTATTCTTTGAAGCACATAGTATGTCTGTAATTAGGGTTATAGCAGTATTTATCTTGCACTGCGTTGGTTAGCTAAAGCCATTCAGGGCACGGATAGACACGTCTGTTTATTCACTCATGCTAGTCATTTAATTAGTAAGGCTGCTAAGAACAAGAGTTGGGCTTGACGAAGGCACAGCGTCCCCCTCTGGAAATGGACAAAAGTACAGATACAAATACAGAAATATATGGACAACAGGATTTGACCACCTGATTATTTAGTCCTACACTATAATAACCTTCAAATCTCTGGAAAAGTTTTACACTGGAAGTGTAAAGCATGTGTGGCTGTGGGATTTTTTTCGATTTGTATACATAATGATGGTGAAGAGGTCTGGACCTGGGGTTTGCCAGGACAACCTTGGCAACACATGGAGCTCAGGGGTTTTGTGCACAGGGACACTGTTATGTCTGGAACGGTGTTTGGGTCTATTAGTTCCAGTGTATAAATAATGAGGTTCGACAACTCACAAAGACGTTCTAGACAAGTGTGTGCTTTTAACTTGATGGTTAATGTGGGTGTCCTGGTCCACAAACCTTTGGCCAGTATGGTCAATATGGAAAAAAATACTAATTAATATGCTGGGTCTTCCAAATAGCTCCTAATTTGCCTTAACTATGAAATAATTTGCATTTTTTTAAATTAATAAATAAACAATTAAAACATTTCTTACTTTTTGCAAAGTATTGCTTAGTTGTTTAAAAGAAATAAATGTTAGTCGCTCTGGATAATGCTGTAAATGTAATATAGAAATACATTTTTAATAAATAGCCAACAACTTGTCTGAGATAAAAGAAAGTTCAAATAAGACTTATTCAAAAGTTTAGCATAGGAGATTTGTGTGGTTATAATAGTTTTTTTTTTTTCTTTTAAATTGTTGTCTTTTTAATCTTGCTAACATTTTCCAAAACTTCCACTCATCACGTTAATAAACTTGCTTTTAGTGATGGCGTGTAGCTTTTTACTTGCAGCTGTGTGAATCATTAAGCTTTCGCACACAGCTTGAAGGATATGTCTGTTGAAACATCCTGTTCAGCTATAAAAACGTGATGGGTTTTTGGTTGGCTCATCTTAGTCCAACAATTCTGATTTTATTGCGTAGCTCAGTTCGTTAACTTGGCTCTGGAATTATCTGATACAAAAAAAGAGTTCCTCGGCAGAGGGCAGAAAGCATCTGTAGCAGCGGAGAAAGACGGGGCATTATAAAGTCATGCAAATTTGGGCATTCGGAAATGACTTAGGAAGCTTATAAAGTGCTACATATTCATATGCGTAGAACTCCAGTTCCAAGATCAAAAAGATTTCATACATCCTGAGGAAAATCGTACCTTCCAGCTGGGTCTTGCTATTTGGAAACGTCAGAGCAGTAAGATCATTAGAAAAAGGGAGAGAAAAAAATAGCACCATTTCTGTAGGCTTGTGCTATATAACCTCAGATGCTGCTTTCATTCAGAATCCAATTATGCACATAATGGACCGTATTCCAAGCCGGCAAATTAAGTTCAATATTCACGCCAGGAAAGTTGCATTTAGTGTTGACTTGTACAGGTTGATTATCTGGAGGCTTATTCAAATTAGTAAATTATCTGCCAAATATTCAAATAAAATCTAATAGGAGTTAATTAGATACATAACACCAACACATTGCCAATATACTGCTGCATCAATATTCTGAGTCATGATGAAGTTAATTATTGCAAATATGATTAAATTTTACCATATGGCTTTTACCCTGAGAATTTGTTTAGCTGAGCAGGAAATGCAATGATTAACAGATGATTTCTCTTATAATGTTTACAAATCAGAAGAGAAGAGAAAGACGAAATGGCCAAGTTAGACAAAGACATAAGACTGTAGGTCAAATGTCAAATTTGTTCAAATAAGACCTGTCTATGTCTTTGTCAAACTCAGTGTCCAACTGAACAAGTAATGTGCAATCATATCTAAGCTCTAAGTTCTATTTGTATTAACTTACAATGGTGGGATCCAAATATTGCCCATAATGTGTATTTTGGACTGTAGCCTATGACCAATCACCGGGCCCACAGAAAACAGTTTTGATAAATCCATCTCAAACTGCTCAGAGCAAAAAATTGTTGGCAATGCATGCAGGAAGTACAAAGGCCCAATTGGAGGCAGTTGTAGTCTGTTTTGGCACCACACTGCCATAAACTAACCTTATGTTCAGCAAGATACTTGAGGCTGCTTGACTGGCACAATATGAAACTCTTAGCAATGACGTTTCCTGCCATATTGAACTGAGTAAATATTCGCTTGGATAACGGCAGTTAGAAGAGCATGTGTGCCTCGCCACGCTGCCATTTGAAATCCTTTCCTGCCTACTATATCTCACAGACATGAAGGCACAAACTGCATATAGGCTGCCACTGCAAACTGATAGACGCTGTAGGATAGAAGCTATGCACAAATTATTCTGACAAATGTACCTATGTTTAAATAGCCTTGATTTGAAGAGGTGCCAATTTGACATTTTGCAAGCTTTGATTTAAGCAAACTTGACAGCTCGGATCGTGTGTTTCTCATTTTTCCACAAGTTCACTTTTGTCGACATTATATGCCAACCACAGCATGACCAGCAAGAAAGATAAGCTTGTACTAATGATACCTCTCATAAATATATCAGAAGCAGCTGTCAAAGCATTGCCTCAAGCAATGTCAAAAAGCTACCCTTTGGTCTAAATGTCAACACATTTTAGCATGATTAGTCACAACATTCGTTCAATGACAGTCATTGATTGCCAAAGCGCAGCCAATGTGTCTAGGTCTCCAACAGATGTCCTTATAATGTCCTCAGTTGCACTGTTATATACTGCTGATCAAAAGTTTAATGACAGCTTCTCGTTTTTTATATTTAATATGCCCACTAAAAACATATTAAGGCATTGAGGAGCATCACAAGGTCAGAGGGGGGTGTGAGAAAGCCAAGTGACATCCTCAGCCGAGCTAGAGAGCCAAGCTAGGGAGCCGAGAGACATCCTGGGCAGAGACGGAGACCCCGGCGACATCCTGGGCGTAGACGGAAACCGCAGCGACATCCTGGGTGGAATCTGGGGACGGGGATCAGGTCTTGGACATAGACAAGGGGTGTTTTAGGGTCTGGACAGCGCATAGGAGCCAGTTGGATGCAACAGGTCTTTATTAAATAGTTAAACAAAAGAGAACCTCTTCAGGAAAACAAAACACAAAGGAAGGAAAGGAAGGACAACACTCGAAATAACAATAGAGATTAGCATTAGCCTTAGCAATAGCGATTAGCATAAAACACAGATATACCTGAAACCAGGTAAAACATAGGAATTTAGAGTACGCAATATAAACAACGCGAAGCAAAGACAGGAGAGCAACACAGGGAATTTCTATACACACAAAAGTGAACAGACTAAATGGAAAACACAGTAAATGAATAAAAGTAAGACCATATACAGGAACAAGAACAGAAAACTGGAAAGAGTCCTTTCAACATACAAATCTGTTTTCCAACATAAACGCAGTCTTTCTCATCTTGCAGTCTCGATGGGGAACAGCACCTTGAAACCGTGACACCTCCAACCGTTTTATGCATTAGGACTTCCCATAGAGCCCTTAAGTAAGGTTTCTTTTCCCTCAACTGCTCACTCGTATAAATATAAGCTGTAAGTAAGTCGCTCTTAATAAGAGTATCTAACAATTGCTTTAAACGATAAAAAGGATGCAGGGTCAATGTGTTGGAAGGATGTGGTCACCTTGACCCTTTCCAGTTAATTACTTTAGTTAGAAAGTTAAAGGCTGGATGGTGGCTTAAACTTGGCAGGTGACCAGTTGGAGTGGGAAATACTGTAAAAGTAAAATGTATACCAAACTAATCAGCGGTGACTATTCCCTTTAGGAAGATCTGAACTTGCCTGGCATCCACCCACAACAGTGCCACCATAAATTTGTCAATAGCTGTCACCTCAATCCATCTTTCTAATTTCTTTAAAGCAAAATCCGGAACATTGTGCAGTTGTTTAAGTTTTAAACTGCAATTGCTCAGCACTTTTATTGTTCAGAGTATCTTAATTGGTCTAAAGTTGCATGTGTGGCAGGATCCTTTTCTTACAATTATGATCTTTCTCCTCGCTTCCAAATATGTCTTAGTTCAAGACAGTTAAAAAATGTGTCAATTAATTATTCTGTTTAATTAATTATTATTGTCCTTAAAAGGATTTGTCAACTTAACATATTAAACAACCAGGCTTGCCATTTAAAATTGTGCTTTATTTTGGTTGCTTGGTTTAGAAGTTGATAAGTAAAACCCAGAGGTGGACTAGGTTCAGCAGAGGGAGACAGATCCTCTGGTATGTCACTAATTAGTCTGTAAAATTATATATAAGAGCCAAACATGGCAGCATATATATATTTATTTTTAATTTGATAAAGATTTGATGGAGTTTGTCAGTTTTGGGGAAATGGTAGCACAGTTTAGGGTGTTGGACTGCTAATTGGAAGATTGAGGTTCGATTTTCAGCACCACCAAGTTGCCACCGCTGGGCCCCTGAGCAAGACCTTAACCCCAATCGCTTAGTTGTAAAAGAAAGAGATAATTGTAAGTCACTCTGGATAAGGGTGTCCGCTGTAAATAAATAAATAAATAAATGTATAAAATATATTAACTTGCTGTAAGTGATTTTAAAGACCCCCTAAAAGAAAAAAACTACTTTAAAAGGTATTTATAACAGCACCAATTTTGTTACTCGGGGCAAAAGCGCTGCAAGCAATTTTGAGCACTTATTAAACAATATGACGTTGGGCCCCCTACCATACCCAACATCCTATTGCATTACTGCTAGTACTGTGACTACTAATTAATCAGATCTCTAGGGCCCCAAAAGTGTGTGATCCCTTCTTTCAACCTTTTATATGTTTCGGATGCTTTTTCAATGCTTGTTAAATGCTACGGCTCTTTGGTGATAGGTTCTTGGTGGTTTCTGGCAGAATTCCCAACTGTGGAAGCTTTCTTTCTTGAACCGACTGAGGTTGCAAATGGACCATGTTCATTTCCTCAACAAGAACCCAGCTGCTGAAACCCTTGTCCTTACAACTCAAGGAAGTGCATCCTAACATGATTGATTAGGAAATCCATCAAGTTAAAGAATGTTGCCTTCTCAGAAATGGTCACTGATAAAGGTCATCGGTATGGTGGTGCCTGTGTTGGACCCAGATCTCTCCTGGAAAGATTATATATCTTTTAAAGTGAAGGAATAAATTTGTGTGTAAGGGTATATCAAGGTGTTTTGCTGAGGTTTTTGGATTTTCCAAATGCATTCACATTTCTAGCATTTGGCAGACGCCTTTATCCAGAGTGACTTACATTTATACAGTTAAGAAATTGGGGATTAAGGGTATTGCTCAGGGGCCAAGCAATGGCAAATTGGTGGTGTCAGGAATCAAACCCCGATCTTTTAACTAGCAATTTAACACCTTAAACTTTTTTAAGAATTACATGGGGAAAATAATGGCACAGTGGTTATTTGTTGAAAAAAACAGGAGCTTGCAAACTTAAATAAAATTAACTAAATATGTAATCATTTCTCTTGAATAATAACCGGTATTACTAAAGTCAGAATTATGCCCAGCATGTACTTGTTACATTTTTATTAGTAGGTTGTACTTACTCTGTGGAAACACCACAGCATGTGGGCACAAACAAATACACAGACACTCACTCTCACAGCCCAGAGCTGGATATGGCTGGAATCACGGAGAGTAGCACACTAGTGCAGCCAGCAAATAAAATGAAGCCAGTAGGCAGAGGACACTCAACCTTCTAATGCGTTACCTTTCTTTGCTTTTATTCAGCCATCTGCTGCCTTCTGGGCTCGACACGCATGATCAAAAATCAGTCTGTAATTATTCGGAGCCTTATTCACATACTGTATGAGTGGGAGCAAATTATCCTTAAGCAACTGAATACAGGAATAAAAAAAGAAACAAAAAAAAAACCCCTACATTTTCAAACACTGCTATTGCAAAAAGCTCATAGTGAGTATTATGACTACTCATCTCTTCACACACATTGTGAACTTTTACCTGGCTTCAGGGCACTTTTATTCACACTACAGACATCCTCAACCTTCGATTTGGCAACAAAATTAACCACCACCCCTCCCTTCCACCTGTTCAATCGCTATGCAGAATAAACACTCTCCAGAACCCTGAGATGTCCTGGAATTAATTCCCCCATAATCAACCCCAGCATCTGTTCCATCCTTTTATCAATTCGGTTTCCCACTCACGCTATCGCAGAGAGACGGTTGAGACTCTATAGGGCTGCCATTACCGGCACTAAGCATGATAATGTAGCTAATTGGCACAAACTGGGCACCTGTAGGGTTAGAGAAAGCTGTAATATGAGCACCTGTGAGTGTTTGTGTGTAAGAGAGTGTGCTTCACATTACAATACACTAATTCCATAATATCAAGTTTCGAGAGATTTTTCGAGATTACCCATGTTTAAATGTGAGACTCTGGTTGACAATCTCTACGTGCGTGGCGTGTTGTCTTTGTCAAATCGCAGCACATCACACAACAAATCTATCTATCTATCTATCTATCTATCTATCTATCTATCTATCTATCTATTCATCCATCCATCCATCCATCCATCTATCTGTCGGTTGGTTGGTCTGTCTGTCTTTATGCCTGTCTGTCTTTCCTTCCGTCTATCAATTTCTGTCTGTGTGTCTGTCTGTCAACTACACATTCACTCACTTCTGTCTGTCTTTCTACCCTCTGTCCGTCCAACTACAGGATCACTCAACTTGCCTTTCTGCCTGTCAATCTATCTATTTCTTGGTCTTTTTTGATGTTTATCACGTCGATCAGTAGTGATTTTTCATTCAGCATCTCTATTAATCAGTTAGTGTGTGAGGACAGAAGGAAAGCCATATTTTCAACCAGAGACCAACCATGGTTGTAGACTCTCACATTTTGAAAATCTTTCAAGTTTTGTGTGTACCCAGCATTACTGGATCATTTGCGGCACACCATAATTCAGTCTTTTAATGAAATAATGATTTTTTTATTGGTTAAACCGTAAGCTAAAAACTATTATCAACTGCAAAGATATTAGGAATGGGGATCTCCAAGCACCTTACGATTCGATTGGATTTTGATTCTGAGGGCTGCAATGCAGTTGTTTTTTTCTCTTACCGTTTGACAGTTAAAACATTTGTTTTTGTAATGACCCATAATACATTTAATTCCAAGTTTTTTTATTAATAATGGAGATGATTTGGCAAGTCAACAACAAAGTTACAAAGAAATCACCTGCATTGTAACTTGTATTTATTTGTAAGTCACTTGTATTTATTTGTAAAATGGTTCTGTACATTTATTGTCTGTCTTATGCAAATATAAAGTTGTTATTAAAATTAAGTGTGCAATGAACAATGTTTCTTTTTCTTTAATTAAAACACTTGAAAAGTGCTGCCTCGCTGCTTTTCGTCACATTCGTTGTGTATGACAAGTCGTCTTTCCCTCATTGCATAGTATCCTTGCTGGAGTAGGTCACTTCAAGTGCTTTAAATGAATACATATATTAAAAAAACATTGCTCCTTAAAGTTAAGTCAACATCATACATCTGTTATAAGCACACCAGAGATTGTCCGGGCGCTACACTTACACATTTTAAAGTTCCGCCTTTTGCGTTTAGTCTATTAGTACATTACATTATTAATAATATTTAGAAATACAAAACTGATTTTTGACATTTTTGAATCGATTAAAAATCATCCACGTTCTGCAAATGGAAGCATCGAAGAATCGAATTTTCCCCCACCTCTAAAGAATATACACTTACATTAAAAAAATGTAACAATCCAGTTAGATAGACAATGTGTCTTTTCAAACAAATCCCAAAATATTGACTCAAATCCTAGAAACAAGCTCATGTGACTGTGTGGACAATGTGTTATAGTCATAGTTCACGAAGGCTAATAAAGGCTGTGTTTGCTAACAAATCTAACAGGTTGAACGGTACTTCTAAGCTAACTCGCTAGCTTAGTTAACATATAGAATGATGGTAATGGTGCATTGTAATTGATATTTTAATTATACATTTTTAATTTTTAAATTTATCAGTCAGGGTGTGAGAACAGAAGGAACGCTCTCTGGGAGAACCGGTGAGAGGTGAGTGAAATTAACGTAGAGAGGAATAACTTTGTTTTTCTTTGAAGTGCATGAGTGGTGCCTGAAGAGCATGCAATCCCCAAACCTTCTTTCCAACCTGACTATCTAATGAGGCTTTGTTAACACACTTATCTCTGATGCATACATTACACTGCTTACACAACCTCTATTATGCAATTGTTCGGCTGCACCTGATTAAACCTTTATCTGGGGTTTCATAATGTCTTTCATGCTTTGTATTAAAAGACGAAATTATTTCTAGAAAGTGAACTACACCAATCTTCACTACTAAGTCACCTAGTGAAGCGGAGTATCCCTTAATCAATTAATCACTGCTCAAATCCCTACGGTTTAAATTTCAGGAAGTAGAACAGTGAAAGCGTATTAGCATGTTTTCCTCTCTTACCTTCCTCCCAGCCCTGAGAACTTCCTCGTGCCATATCCATGACTCCATGAGTTTCTGCCCAGACCTCCTCAGCTGATATCAGACTCCATGCAAACTCTGGATAGTTGCTTTTAGTCTTGTCAAGGCAAAATTTTCCCTTTAAGGGACACCGCAATCCTGACAGAGCAAAAAAAAAAAAAAAAAACATTACTTGCAAACAAATGAGAAATAATGGATTCCTGAACACGATGAATAAGGGATAAATAAAAAAATATAGTTAAAATCTATCATCTATCACTCAAACATTGTCAGCTGTAAAATATTTCATCTTTATTTCATATTATAGCCTGAAACCACTGCAGCTCAAAAATATAATATTAACCAAACCTCTTTGGGGACTCGGTAAATAGCTCTGCTGTTCTTTTGTTGAGGCGATTAATTGCTAAGGACAAAAGGGCATCGCTCCAGAATTAACCAAAGCAGCAGGCCAACAGAGATATCTTTTTCAAAGTGTTTTCTCCCCGTTGTATGCCATTTTTTTATTACTAGGCTGGGATGGCTAACACAGTAGGAATTATATATCTATATGTATATTTTCAGTATAAATATATATATTGTGTATAATTAATTATATAAAGGGAAAGAGAGAGAGAGAGAGAGAGAGAGAGAGCACAGTAATTAAGGTGTTGGAATGTTAACGGGAAGATTGTAGGTTCGGTTCCCAGCACCACCGAATTACCACTGTTGGACCCCTGAGCAAAGCAATCAACCCCCATTTGTTCAGTTACATAAATGAGATAAATGAAAGTCGCTCCGGATAAGATGGCGGAAATGTAAATGTAAATTCTTATGTAGAGTGTGAGGATTATAAAGTGGAGGCTAGAAGGTACACAGAAACTAAGATTTAATTAAAGGTTCTAATCAGGAGAAACATAGAACATGGGTAGGCTGTAGTAAAATGGGACAAGATCATCTGACTTTTACCAGACACCATTATGTGGAGCAACAACTTATTTTTTTATAATTTAGTATTAAAGGGTTTGGGGACTTTTGTGTCAAGGTGCCAGGAGTGAAGATTCTCACAATGTAACAGCTCCACTGAGATGAGTGGTATAGAACCCAAAAGCAGTTTTATTTGAAATATAAACACATGGCAAACCAACAAACATAAAACTTGACTTGACTAACTTGACTTGACACTAACAGACTTGACTCAACATTAACAGACTTGACTCAACACTTACAGACTTGACTCAACGCTAGCAAACTTGACTAGATGCTAACAGACAAGACTCGATGTAGCAGATAAGACTTGACGCTAACACACCTGATTGGACGCTAACAGGTTTGACTTGATGTTAATAGACCTGACTGGAAGCTAACAGATTTGACTTGACGCACTACAAAAGACAAAGCAACAATAGGGCTATATACAGTATATACTAAACTCAAAGGGGAAACATAAACTTAAACCAGACGCAGACCAGCTCAACCAATGACAAGACAAGACAACATAAACATTTATCACCTATACTACAACAATGACATTAAAAGTCTCTCAGTTGCTCTCCAGTGGCCCAACAGGGCAACGCGCCCGGCTAGCCTGACTAAGCCACCTGACGCCCAAACTTCCAATCAGAAGTCCAAAACTAATTACTAAGCTAAAACTTCCTTTATATGATATGCAGGGGTTGATGGTATTTTCATTAAATGACAATATGTTAAATTATGCTGAAATAGCTATTATAATGAAGGGTTATTAAAAAAATTGATGTTTTAAATAATTTTCTGTTCCTATTGTGAAATCAAACATTTAACAATTTACTAAACGATTAAATATAAAATCAAAAAATTGCTTAAGAGTATTAAACCAGGGTCAAATTACTAAACTTTAACTGTGAGTAATCGCTGGTACGGTAAAGTTTGCTGGAAGGAAAACTGCTGTGCATTTAAAAAGTTTTTGGATGAAGTCTCTTGTGTCAGTGCTTTGTAAGCTGTAGTTTAATTTCTCTGCCACGGGCAATTTATCAGGTTTTAGGGCTTTTTGGTAAAGGTTGGAAGCGGCATTTTTGTTTTATTAATGTCAACAGAAAAAAAGTGGTTAGTGTAGTGGTTAGTCTTTTTAGCTGTTAGTGTTGATTAGTTTCTTATAACGGCATGTCCATGTGGGCTCTACTGATTCCACATTATCTACAGTTTAGTAACTATACAAAAGGTTGTATTTAATAATACAAATTACAACAAATTCTCAAATTGAACTTAAAATGATGTGACCACCTAGCCAACAAATATATTCAAATGAACAGCTTGTGCCTAAATTATAGGGTTATGGAAGGAAGTCAAAGCTGTGTGCAATACAAAACAGGCAGAAGTCAAATATCAGGCAAGAAGAGTAATGTTGAGTCATCCAAATCAAAACGAGGGGCAAAGGTAAAAAACTAGGAATAATAAGCCCACAGGAAACAATGATTAGAAAACGCTGACGAATAAACTGATATCTGGTAAAGGCTAAAGGTGTGTAGACACACACACATCCTTAAAATGTGTCTACTGTATCAATTATGAAGGCAAAAAAATCAGCGCAATTGGTGGATCAGAACTTTTAAACATTAACCACTAGAGGCAGTTTCCCAGCGATGACCTTGTCTTCTAATTGGCCATCTAAACAAGACCATGGAAGCTTTACTGCAGCATGAAATAATCTGCTGGTTTGTATGTTCCGAGGAGAACTGACCCCCTACTGAAACAAGTTTCTCTCAAGGTTTTTTTCTCCATTCTGTCATTGATGGAGTTTTGGTTCCTTGCCGCGGTCGCCACTGGCTTGGCTAGTTGGGGATTTGTAGTTTAGAGTTGTGAGTTAAACTGAACTGAGTGTTTTTAGTAAGTGTTTACTATTGTCGTATTTGATTCTATAAAGCTGCTTTGACACAATATCTATTGATAAAAAGCTCTAAATAAATAAAGGTGACTTGACTTGAATCCTATACTGTAGGACGTCTCTATTGGTTATGGTCTAAAAATTCCTCTTTATAGGACCTAAGAGGGCTAAAGACATTAACATTTACAGGATTTGGCAGATGCCCTTACCCAGAGCGACTTACAATTACCTCTTTTATAGAAATTGGGGGTAAAGGGCCTTGTTTAAGGGGCCAACAGTGTCAGCATAGTGATGCTGGAAATCGAACATGGATCTTACAATCACAGTCCAACACCTTAACCACTGTGCTCAAGACTGTTCCAGCATGACCATGTCCCTGTGCACAATAAAGGCTCCATGAAGACATAGTGTATTAGGGTTGGTGTGGAAGAACTGATCAGTAGAAATCCTGCACAAAGCTCCGACGTCAACGCTACTGAACACTGTTAGGATGAAAACAAATTTTAGCAATATACAGTAGATGTTTCTTAAAGCTTTATCCAGGTTTAATTAATAGTTATTATTTTTTTCTTTTGCATTAACATTTATTAATGGGTGATGAAACGCTAAACAAAATTTTGTAATAGATCTATGTGTGTTGAACATTATTCAAGACAACGTTAGCATCTGTTAGCTTAATTTGTAGAAACAAAATTGGAGGGTTTTTTTGTCTTTCAAAATCGACATAATAAAAAATGATTATTCGAGGATACTTTAATCTTACTATAAAATCTCACACACTGACTCCTTAAAATTTTTACACATATTTTATGTAGTCGATTGTTAGTATTTTTCCTGGATTTTCCTTTCATTTAATCAAATCCAAACTAGTAACTCTACAGGAGTAATCTTATCTTTCCGAACTTTATTACTCTTTTACTCAAGTCACATTAAACAGTAATACTTTTACTATTTATTCATTCATCCATTTTCTAGAAATGCTTATTCCCTAATTCGGGGCCACAGGGATCTGTGGGAGTTTATCCCAACCGTCTCTGAAAGGGCAAAAGGCAGGAGGGGTACAACCTGGACAGGTAACTAGTCCATCACAGTACTTTATTATTGCTTGAGTAAGTAAGTAAGTAGATGTACTTGTAGTTAAGTAAAATTAATAGCTACTTCGGAGGGTTTCCTGTATTTTAAGTCCTCCTGTGTTTTTTTTTTCAGATTGGTTGATTTGAATATTCAGTGTAATACAATCTAACTGAACACTTTTTTTCATACTCAGTGGGGTTTTTTAAATGGCAAGTGAGATTTTGCTGCTTATCAGAGAATAGAGGGCCAAAACCCCAGGTGGCTTATAAATGTGTGCCTTCTGCGGTATATGTGTCTGAGCTTAGACTTGTTTTCTGGCTTTTTGTAACTTGCCGAGTGAATTATTCTCTGCTCAGCGAGTGCCAGTATAGTGCATTTGTCTTGTCTTCATCGTTGCTTCGCTAGTGCTGAGAAGTCTAGAAAGCTTTCACATTCATCTGTCTCACTGCGTGTGTTTGGAGAAAAAAAGAAATCGCCTGCAAACAAAGGTCAACAGAGGTAAGAGCTTCTTCAAAACAAGTTACGGCTTTCATTCAGCTTGTTTTTTGTATTAAAGTGAAATATTTATTCATTTATTCATCTTCTGTAACATTTTGTCTCATTCTTCGCTTTATGCGTTTGGTCGCAGCGACTCTAATTGTGTTTCTGTTTATGCATAAATGTGTATGTGTGTGTCTCAGGCAATGTTCCATGAAGTGATCTAGGTCATCCGGAAGAACGTCTCTGACTAATGAGCTGTTCCTGTTAAGATCCAGCGCATCCGGGTCTGTTAATGTTGCGTGACTGTTATACTGTGGGAAGCAACTACATTTATAGGCAATCTAAGAGATCATCTTCATGTGAGTAAATGTAAATTAACTCAATTTTTTTTAAGGGAAAAGGTGATATTAAACATTAAATCAGAGAGTGAGACCTCGAAGTTAGTGTAATGAAATGTAAATGCTTTTATTGGTCACATATACTTTTTAAAGCAGAGTAACGTTTGTGTCTTTGCATATTCCATGTTAGTAAGTTGGGTTTAGAGCACAGGGTCAGCTGTTATACAGCGCCCCTGGAGCAGGAAGGGTTAAAGGTCTTGCTCAGGGATCTAAAAATGGCTGGCTGGTGGTGATAGGCTTGAACCCAGGTCTTCCTGGTCTTTAGATCAGCAACTCAGCGCTTCAACCATTTGAGCCACCACTGCCTAAAACAATTGAATTAGATCGGCGTGAGAATTAAAGCATAGCTTAAATCTTAACTAAAATAGCTTGAACATTAGAACCGCTTAGTAACTAGGCTAGCTAGCAATACTTCGCAATGTGGTGTCAATGATGCTAGCTTATAAAGCTAGTCACCGGAAGTAGGACAGGAAGTGGTGCTAGTATTCCGGTGAGGGCGTCCTCTGGTGGTTGGGAGTTTGAATCGTTACACATATATTTGTACAATTATATAAAGAAATCTCTTTTTAGCTTTGTTTTATAGTACTGACTTTTTCTCCAAATTAGAATTTTATTTATTTATTAATGAATTCATTTATTTTTCTCTATGTATAGCTGTTTTTTAACAACATAAGTAATAATTACAATTATTATTGTGATTAAATTACACTTACACAATCATTCATCTTTTATACACACTTATTTCCTAATTCGGGGTCACAGGGTTCTGCTGGAGACTATCCCAGGCGTCTCTGAAAGGGGGAAAGGCTGGAAGGGGAAAAAACCCTAGACTTAAACACTGGTGTATAAATACTTAACCTAATAGGGAAAACAATCAACTTAACGAGAAAAATAAACCAATGGAAACATGATACATGGACAGAGGAATCACAAACAAACATTGAGCATATGGTCTACAACATAAACGATGAAATCTCTCTGTTCCCTCCGGTGGCCCAGCAGGGCATCGCACCTGGCAAGCCAGACAGAGTCCTGACACCAACATATTAAATTTCAAATACAGCACATATAATCTATATAGGGATTTTTCTGTCCTTTTATTTTATTTTATGCCACATCAGTTATAAGAAGATATGTCTTAACCATAAGCTGTGACTAAACTATGACGTTGTAATTTCTTTTTATGTTTAATGAGAAATTTTAATTCACGCTGTTCTCTTGCAAGAGATATCCATCACTTTACAGACGGATTTAGTAGTACCGTTTCAATAACCTTTCAATAAGTACATTGTAAGGAGGACATATTTACATCTATGCATATGAGGAAGGACATGCTAAAAAAAGAAATTTCCGAAGAGGAAAAAGCATGTGTATAAAAGCAGGTATAAATCCACTATAAATTCGAGTCAAGATGTTTTCCCTAATGTTTTTGTTTCTCTTGCCTGTTTGATGGGGCTGAAAGTGTTTGACATGATTCACAAGGATTTTTGGGGGAAAAAAGGTGCTGCTGGTCTAATTTGGAGAAATCAAACACTTCAAGCCTGTGAAAGCACGGCATTAAAAACTCTCAACTCAGGAGCTTTAAAGAGAAACAAACTCATGGAACCAAAACCCATGACAGCTTCCCTGTAAGGTGGAATGGATTATATGTTAGTGTTTCTCACTCCATTTGGTGTTGACAAATGACTTCACTTCTTATTTGGTTAAAGTTAAATTTTAGCTTTGTTTTGGCCTTTGCTTTTCCCACCCAGTTCCAAACGTCTTTCGCTATTACAGAGGAGCTGAGAAAGAAAAAAAAAAGCCCTTTTTCATTTTATAATCAAAGCAAAAGCGACCCAACAAAGCTTGCAACAATTTTCTTCGATTTGTCTTGCAGTTCCTGCTCTTACAAATTAGAGCTCACGAAGCAAGAATTGATGACTTAGTAAATGAGCGAGGACAGAGGTTTTATTGCCCATTTATTGTCATTTACACCCCTCATTTATCCTATGTCTTAATAGCCTGGAATGTGTAATAATATTCTCTTAGATATCAGTCACTAGGAAACTGTTGGCCTATTATATAATATTTCCGTCAGTTTAACCTTTTTTTTTTTCTTTAACCAAAGATTTCTCATTCATTCATTCATCTTCTATAACCGCTTATTCTCTAATTCGGGGTCACAGGGATCTGCTGGAGTCTATCACAGCTGTCTCTGAGAGAGCAAAAGGCAGGAGGGGTACACCCTGGACAGGGCCACACTCATTCCTATGGGCAATTCAGAATTACCAATCAACCTAACATACATGTTTTTGGACTGTTAGAGGAAACCGAAGTACCTGGAGTAAACCCACGCAAGCACAGGAAGAACATGCAAAGTCCACACAGCAAAGTCCCTGCCTGGGAATTCGAACCTGGGACCTTCTTGCTGTAAGGCAACCGTGCTAACCACTAAGCCACCGTGCTGAAGATTTCTCTTTATAACCCTATAATATTTCCCTGGTTACTCAAATTGATGGCATTTAAATAGCAATTAAAAAAAATCTGTTTGTTTTTAAGAACTTACTGATTATATCACACCACTGCTAAGCTAAGAATGATTTCAATTATTCAAGGCAATTGTACCTTAATGCTAAATGTGGATTCCAAATAAAGATGAGGCGTCGATTTTAAAGAGCGGATCCATGTCGACTGATTTTCTGCTCAGATGTGTATCAGGGAAAATGAATGGGAACATTACATTTGACAATTTCAAGGTGGCCGACAGACGAGATAAATTATTTGGCCAGATAAGGACAGAACCAAAGGCAGATAAACCATGAAATTAAAAAGAAAGTCATCTGTAATGGTTTCTCTAAAAAAAAGTCTCAGTACTTCAAGGAACAGTCCAGGACTGAGTAGTGTTGTTACTGCTACTGTATAACAGACCTGGTTTAAATAGACAACATTTGAGTTAGACAATAAGCTGCCAAGTGGTGGAACAGGAACCGAAAATGACTAACAAAGACACAACGTATTATTCGATATTTGATAAGATTTTATATTGACACAAAAGTCAACAGATATCTTTCTTTTCGGGCTAACTATATTCACAGTATAGTGATATATTTTTATGTTAAATATGTAACATTGTTGTAATAAGACATTAACATTACATTTACAGCATTTGGCAGACACCCTTATCCACAGTGACTTACATTTATCTTTTTTTCATACAACTGAGCTATTAGCGTTGAGGCCTTGATCAGGGGCCGACAGTGGTTGTAAGTCAGTTTAAAATTTAATTTAAATATGTATCTGTCACGAGTCTTAGGTGGGGGTTTGGATGCAAATGCAGTTTTATTAACAAGGTAAACAAACTAACAAACAAAGAAATTTTAAAAAACATAAAACTAAACTTAACACAAGACCCGACATGACATGACTAGACCATAAACATGAACCTGAGGAATAACATAATAGCTGTCAACCGTGACATACAACAAAGCAAGACAAATACAGACTTAAACACAGGGGTATAAATACCTAACCTAGGAAACAATCAACTAAACAAGACACACCTGAACACAATGTGGAACACATAACCAAAATAAACCAATGAAGACATGACACATGGACAGAGGAAACACATGACAAGGCATAAACCAAAATGGACTAGAACATAAACACAGAAAGTCTCTCAGTTGTTCTCCTATAGCCCGGAAGGACAACGCACCTGGCAAACCAGACAGAGTCATTTTAGTATCGATACTAGAGGTTAAAAAAAAAACCCCAAAAAAGGATACACTATCATAAAAAAAAAATATTGTGATAATTAGCTGTAGCAATATTTTTGCAAAGTCCCAAGTTACTGTGTATAAATGCAAACGCAGAAAAATCTAAAACAGTAACTAAAGACGTATACAACAGTTTGGGGTCTGAAGACATGCAAACAGTATTCAGAAGCCAAGACTAAAATTCTTACACAGGACTAAGCAAATTCAAACACTAAATAATTCAAAAGTGCAAGACAAAAGCTTATCATCATGTAAGAATTAGTGTTTACTTACACACCTGTGTACAATCAGTAAAAAAAAAAGCGAGATTGCGAAAGTGTGTGTGTGAGTGTTGAAAGCTATAATTCTCATGTTTGTATTTCATTACGATTGCTGTGATTCTGTGATCCTTGTCAGACTTGGCTTTGTCATAAACACAGTGACAACCATTTCTTACCCCATAATCACACCTAGATACTGTTCACACGTACCCAAGAACTGCTGCTCTTCTAATTACAATTTGTTAAGGACAAGCATGGATTCATTTACAACATGGCTCATACTACAATTACAGCATTTGGCAGACGCCTTTTATCCAGAGTGACTTACATTTATCTCTTTTATACAACTGAGCAATTGGGAATTTAAAGGGTCTTGCTTAGGGGCCCAGCAATTTGGTGATGCTGGGACTCGAACCCTGATCTTCCAATTAGCAGTCCAACAACTTAATCACTGCTCTACCCACTTTCCCCATACTAATCGTAATTTTTTTTAAACACATGGTACAGTTTAAAGTTACAGCACATCTTTTGTAGAAGAGAAATGATTTCTAACCCGTTCTATATCAGAGTCCTTTTAATATAAGGGCGTTCTTTTTCCCACTGCCACATCTGAACTGGTTGTTATTAATATAAATATGTTGGCGAATAAAATTGACATTTAAGCAACATTTGGCAGACACCCTTTTACAGAGTGACGTACAAGAGAGCTTTTTTCAGTATTGTCAATAAAAGCATTATTACTGTCTCGCTAGGTCACAGACTAGGGATCGCATGAGTCTAAAACTCTGCATGACACAAAGACTAAAAGCAAGAAATTGGTGGTTATTTACCCACCCCACAGTGATGGGAAGTTTATTACACATAGGATGGTCCTAAAACATATCTACCTGATATGTACTCTATGAGTTGTTGTAAACCAGTCAAGCTTAAAGATGTAAGAAACTGATTTCTGATTCATTTGCATTTTATCAGTTCTTTAATGGTGTACAGCTGCTTTGTGACAATGACCATTGTAAAAGCGTTATAGAAATAAAATTTAATTAAAATCAAACAAACATTCAAAGTATGTATACTGTAAGATAATGGATGTCTGGTTTAACCTTTGTCCTACTGTCTACAAGATATATATATATATATTCTCTGCATACATGTGAGGTAAGCTGAGCACTGTGTTTGATAATGATGTTTAAACTATGATGTATGTAATTGATGTATGAGAAGTTTGCGTGGGAGCAAGAACAGAAAATTTGTAGTGGAGGTTTGCAAGCAATTGATTGGCCTTTGTCCAAATCCCACAAAACAGGACACGTGAAGGATACGCTCCTAAATGCTTTTTCTTGTGTGCCAATGGTATGCGTGTGAGAAAATATCTACCTTGATGAAGTGGTCATTGGAAGATCGGAGTTTGATATCCAGCATCACCAGGTTACCACTGTTGGGCCCCCAATTGCTCAGTTGTATAAAAAGGATAAATGTCAGTCAGTCTGGTTAAGGGAGTCTGCCGACTGTTGTAAATGTAAATGTAAAGCAAAACCGATATAGAAGTTTAATTTTAAATGCTTTATGAGGTTTGGTTCTTTGCAGTCTTAAGGGAATCAAGTTTTTTGGTATAGTATTTGTTAGTGTAAAACAGGTGAATAGACCATCCTTTGGTGTTACTGTAGCTCCACTTCCCAATACCAAGCCTGCAGCTTCTGGTTTCCAAGATATAAATCCATGATTTAATATAGAGCTAGAGAATGGAATAGCCTTTGCTTGTTAATAACGACCAACAAATCACTATGTAACGTGACTATGTAGTGTATTCTATACTATGTAGGGGAAGTGGTGGCTCATGGTTAAGGTGTTGGATTACCAACCCAATGGTTGTGGGTTCAATTCCCAGCTCTGGCAAGCCACCACTGTTGGACCCCTGAGCAAGGCCCTTAACCCCCAATTGCTCAGTTGTATAACAAGGAATATTGTAAGTTGCTCTGGATAAGGGTGTCTGCCAAATATTTGCAGCAAATACTGCAAAGGTAAGGTAAAGGTATTCTTCAAAGTGTACATATGTTTCTAGACTATAGTGTGTTAAAGGACATGGACTAAGTTGCCTTGTTATTATGCAATTTTATACTCGTACTATTGATCTGTAAAGAAAGTTTTGGTCCCTAAAAACTGGTGGAGGTCTGATCGGGTGATCCTCTGGATAATTTTCCTCTGAAGGTTTATATTAAAAATACGAAAACAAAATAAACAAGTTTTCCATTGAAGCCACTGTAGCTATCTCTGGGTTTCAGCAAAAGCTTTCCTGAGCTCGATACACAAAAAGCAAGCAGGCAATTAGAGGTTTGTGGATATCGTGACATAAGAGTTGCGGCTATAAAGCATTAGGGAACCTGTAAATGGCACTGGCACAGATCTTTTATGGGCCATAAATTAGCAAATTCAAAAATGGCAAACGATTCCTCCTGCCTTTATGTTCCACTCCAATGAGGGCAGATCATTAGAAAAATGAGGCCAGGATCTTAGATGTTGAGTGCGAAAATGCCTGCCAAGGAAGTCCCAACAGTGGCAACTAGCAGCGCACTGCTAAGAGATGAAGGTCATCATCATAAGGTTGTTTAATGGATTTTGTAACAGGTGCCTCAGTTTGGCTTTTTAAATATATTTGGACAGTGTTTGTTTTACGAAATTTTATGAATATTGTCGGTTGTACATGTAAAAGCATTTTGTTTTGCCAAGGATGTAAATAACCATCTTCGAGTGAATTAGAGCACAGCAGAAAAAGATTATTTGTAAAGTAATGATATTCGCAATGTGGGTTGGCATTACCTAAATGTAACTATCCATCCATCTTTTGGAATATCCATTGTCTATACCTCCTTATTCCTAATCAGGGTTAAAGGGATCTGCTGGAGTCTATCCCAGTTATCATTGGGTGAATCAAGAATCAAACTGAGGCCTTCTTGCTAAGGACTAAGCCACCTGCTGCCCTGCCCTAAATTTACATTTACAATTCTAGCATTCGTCAGACACGCTTAACCAGAGCAACTTACTTTTATTTCCTTTATAAATTTACAACTTAGCAATTGAGGGTTAAGGGCCTTGCTCAGGGTCCAAGCAGTGGCAACTTGGTGGTTCTGGTAATTAAACCCCAATCTTTCAATTAGCAGACAAACACCTTAACCACTGCGCTACCCCTTCCGTCAGGTAAATTCAAAGTAACTCATCTGCTTGATAGGTGATACATAATGCCAGCTGATTTATTGCAACAGTAATAGAAAGTTCATCTGTGATGCTGTGGTCTAGGTGATGGTAAGGACCTATAAAGTGAGTCCGCTTTAGGTTGATGAGCCTATAGTGTCACATTGACCCCTTACCTCATTTATCATGAGATTAAGCACTTGGTTACCTCATCGTGTCACAGGGGCCGGCTGGAACCAAGCCAGGTGTGGTTGGTTTCTGTCTGGAATACAAATAACTGTGCTGCTGCTGCTTTACAATATCGCCTGGCTTCAGCAGGAGAGCAAACAAAAATAATTGCCTTCCTGATTTGCATACATGCCTGGCCATGACAACCTAAAGTTTGCTACATTTGCACTAATAAAACCAGCTTGCTGCATTCCCTGGTTAAGAGCAGCAATAAATATGTTCGTTCTTCACCAGTATGTGTAAAATATTTGTATAGTTTATGTATTTTCTAGACTGCTTATACGGATGATGCTGAGCCTGAGCTGACGTGTCAAACGTAAGAGAAGAAATGGACAGACGAATGCATGAGTCATGATAGTGTTGTGACAGATACAGAAGATGTAGAATGATGTGAGCGGGCTAAATAAAACAACCGAAAGACACTGGAGCTGCAGTGTGGACAGATATTAATCAGCACTGCTTCCTCGGACCGCTTCACGGGATGGACTTTAGGGTAGAATTCAATCTCTCTCTTATTTTAGTGCAGACCGAATTCAGATGCAGCGTGAGAGCTCATGAAGAGGATGCATGCTTTTGAAGTACAAACAGAGCCCCGTGTGGGTCTGTATGTGTGGGTGTTTTTTTCCCACAAAATGACTGACTCTGTCTATCATATTTTGACCTAAACAGAAGAGTGTTAGTAACAAAATGTCATGAAAGGATACAAAAGTCCCCTAAATACAGTACATAATGAAACAGAAATACTGTATTAAGAATAGACTGATATACAAAGTAATAAAACTGGGCAGTTATACATAAAAACACTTTTGGGACATAAGCTTTCTTTACCATGCATTAGCCCCGACATACAGCAGTGATTCAGCAGAACCAAAGCTTATTACCAAAGCTCTGCAGCTGTATTTGTTTAAGCAAAGTGATGCAAGTGGATTAGGTAAAACATCTGCACAGACTAAAAAGGTAAGCACTGCATTGATTGTTTTAAGTGAAGGGAAAACAAGGGTTAAACTTACTAGTGCAGTGAGCGCGGTAGTACTTACTCAGCATCCCACCCACATAAATGCGTCTTTCCAAACTGCTACAAAGCTGAACAAAGAAAGTTTTCTAAAATGTCTGTAGACACTGTAACGTTAGGGGCCGTTCACATGCCGCCCCGCGCATAGAAAACTCTAGGCACGCTGCTTTCTAAAGCACCCGGGTGTTTGCGCTGTATAAGAATCAGTCGTTGCTAAGCAACCATCATCTGCGTCCTCCATTACAACAAGGAAATTTTAGCAATGGCTATCCACCACGGGAAAAAAAACCCTTTGCTGTAACTCTTCTACAAAATTCATTTACAAAGTAAAAAAACAAAGGATGGGGTGCATCTCTATACTTCTGATGAAGTTTCAATGTAACAGAAAAGTTAAGGAATCTGATTAATCAGCTCTTGTCACCAGACCTGCTTTGTGCTTGTGAAATTCTGAAATGTTATTACCTGTTGTCTGAAAAAAAATGTGTGACAGCACAATCTCGTCCCTAACCATGTCGTTCCTATTAGCTTGCGCTTACTGCAATATGCGAACGGCCTCCTTACATTTTTTTTTAATTAAAACTAGGTTTTACTAAAACATTGTTCCAGCAAGACAATGCCTCTGTGCACAAAGTCCCCCAATCTCCATAAAGAGGTTATGGTTGGGTTGGGAAAACTCCAGGGGGCTTTCCACTGAAGCACAGTGAAATTTGTCTTTTTCGCATATCCCATCCTAAAAAAGTCGGGATCAGAGCCAGCGTATAAATCCTGCTATGATAGAGAGCCGCTGGAGCAGGAAGCAGTAAGGGTCCTGCTCAAGGACCCAACAGTGGCAGACTGGCAGCGGCGGGGCTTGAACCCAGGTCTTCCTGGTCTTTTAATTAACAGTTTAGCACCTTTAGCCTTTGAGCCACCACTGCTAAATGATGTAAATGTAAGTAAGAGTGAGACAAAAACTGAAATAACATCTGACAGTCAAGTCTCTGGAACTACTCAGCCATATAAAGTATATTTTAGCAAGCAGTTAGCCATATGAAAATACTCAATTGTTTCAAGATAAAAATGCTAATGTTCTACAACAAGCATGCTAATATAATTTGCTATAGTATACCATCTGACCTAATCTGCTTTAGCCAATAAATCCAAAAGTGTGATCTGAATGGCATGGTATAAGGCCACAAACCAACAACCCCAATTACAGCGATTTTGATATATGACTTTAACATGAAAACTGCTGACGGCAAAAAAAGCACAAGCCCATCTCTACCTTGTCCTCTTTTCACAAACAGATGCCAGTCTGCAGTTTTCTGGCACACGACACTGCCCATACTCCAGATGGGGCTCAATCAGAGCAGCTCTCCAAACAAGAGTAAGCATTACTTCTAGTGTCATGGTTATGTAGGAGGAGATCCATCTCGATTTGAAGTGCGGAGACTTTGCCCTCCTGCCTGCGGCACCCAGCCAAGCTTCCCACCGCCGCTCATAATAAATGCCAGCACACAACAGATGCTGAGAGGACACTGGTCATACATCACCATGCTTGGAATGTGGTACACATCATGCTAGCTACCTTCCTCCTGGTCGCTCATCTTTCACCTTGTATTCATGTTCTTTTTTTAACAGGTCTTCACAAAATCTCTCCAATAGAATCAAAACTCATTTGAACACATTTTTCAAGCAGGAAGAAAGGATTATTATCAGATGCTCAGGGTACATAGGGCTGTTTATCTAGCATTAGATATTAAAAAAACATTATAATGGCTTTATTACATAACAGATATTTTTTTTCCAAAGCCGGACTTATTCAGCTTTACCCGATTATATGAAATTAGCACATATACGGACTGCTTATATGGAAGCAGTCGGGTCAGCTGTTCCACATCCCACCTTGTCAGAGTGAGTAATGGGAAAAAATATTGGTCTTGGTAACACTGACTGGTGGGTTGACCAGTCTGGCATAAATCAGGAAGCACAGCATCATCACAGTGACACCAATTACACAGCTGTGAGAGATTATAGTCATTGAGGTCCCTGGGTTCTTTACGTCAATCAACACTCAGAGCCTTTTTTTATGCTGTATGAAGCTAGGAAGCAGGAACATGTCATGATGCTACAGAAAATCTGTAGACAAGCTAACCTCTGACAGGAGTGCTGATAATCCGAGGACACTTACATTCACTGAGTGATCATATGTCATATGGGCTAATTGACTAAGGGTCTGAGAGTCAATGACATACATATACAGGGTCTTCCTGCCATATGGGGGAAATGGTAGCTTAGTGGTTAAGGCATTGGACTACTGAGCATAAAAACTGGAGAAACGTAGGTTTAATTCCCCACACATAGTGAACAAAGAGAACATGACAAGAAACAACAACCAAGTTGCCAAGCTGGGCCCCTGATCAAGGCTCTTCACCCGTAATTGCTCAGTTGTGTAAAAGAGATAAATTTAAGTCGCTCTGGATCAGTGCGTCTTCCAAATGCCTACATGTAAATGTAACGGAACAGGAAGTGAACAAAAGGCATGAACAAAAAACTCAAAACATAAACATAATATAAACAGGAAACACAAAACACTAAACCTTACACTGGAACGGAAATAGCAAAAATAAAAAAATAAATTACAATATATATTTGCAGTCTTAATTGGCAGCGAGGCAAGAAGAAGGCTTTATTTCGTGTTCCAAGGTCTAAAGCTCAGTAGTTTGGTTAATGCTGAAGACTGATAAATGAAAAATATGCCAACATGTCAGAAAAAAATCAGTTAAGCGGGAAAGAACAAATTATAATTACAAAATAAATCATAAGCATGGCTGAAGATCACATAATTATAAAGATTAATATGCAAGTCGCTCAGGGTGGGCTTTTCCTTCGAGGGACATTTCCTCCTTTGAAATTTCTTATCAGACTTAAACCAGCTATGACTTTTTTAATCATAATAAGACCATCATTTCTCAGATTTGGCTTGCTCATACTGGTAGCAGCTTCCCACCTTCCTTCTGCCATTTCAATTTTTTGTGCTTTTTTTTCCCTTGTAAACCATAGAATCTATGCAAAACTATTTGTCTGACCACAAATCATTTGTCTTTTGGCTTGAAAGAAAAGGTCTGAAAGAAAAAGTTTACATAAATCAGCTCTATGCAGTGAATCACTGTCAGAACAAGCCGAACCAGTATTCGCTCTTTGCTATCTATTTTTGGCCAAAACACTGCTGCTGCTTCATTGGGTACATCAAGCACATCAAGTCCACTGCGGTTTGACAAGCAACACCAGCTGGTCCGGGAGCTGCTGGAAGAAGCCATTGATCATGTCCATTTACAAAAAGATGGAAAACAGCATGATAGTATACCAAATCTGTACATAGTATTAATAAAAAATCCTTATTCCTTGTTTTAATTATCCGACTAAATGTTTTTTTTCTACCATTTCTACTAAATACTTTTAGTTTTTACAAAATTATTTTCTAGGATCAAATTGCTGCTCTTGTAGTTAAAGTAGCATAATTAGTAGGGCTGTGTAAAACTATTGATACAGCTAACTATTGCAATTTTTTTCAATATTTAACCAATACTATCATTACATATTTAAATAGCCTTGGAAACTGATTTACGTTAATATTAATATTTAATTAAACCTTTTAAAACTCTCAAACGACTTCCTACTCCACTACTGTGGTTATCACTGACTCATATGGCCATTTTCTCAAAAGCAAACATGGCCAATAAAAAAAAGGGCATCTCCGGCTTTGTATCTGTTGTATTTTTAACTATTTATTTGACATTTTTTAATATTGTTTTATTATATTGCAACGTATTTTAATATTTATTTTATTGCAATATATCGTGATACATTGTATCGTGACCCTATTATCATGTATTGTATCGTGAAGCCCTGCAAATACACAGTAAATTTTACATTTACAGCAGACGTCCTTATCCAGAGCGACTTACATTATCTCATTTATACAAGTGAGCAACTGGGGGTTAAGAGCCTTGCTTAGGGGACCAACAGCGGTGGCTTGGTGAAGCTGGGAAAGCTAAAATGAAAAACTAAACAAATCATTGTCACTTAATGACATCCAGAACAAAAAAAATCTACAGTAGAATTTTTTTCATAAAGATTTTTATAAATAACTGTGAAATTATAACATATTGCAACTCAGACTAACATATTACAACTTAGATTTAATCATTTTCTATTCCATGCCTTATAAACGTTTAAACAAGGCAGATAAACTGTAACATCAGGGGGGGAAATGTTGCATATTTGATAGGATGACAAGATGAGGGTTAAATTATCTGACCTCCTGAGGCAACAGAAACACCTGTTAGCTTTTTATTGTAAATGACTTTAGTGAAAGTAGGGATTAGAGCACAGGGTCAGCTATGATACAGCACCCCTGGAGCAGAAAAGGTTAAGGGTTTTGCTGGGCTCAAACCCAGGCCTTCTGGGTCCTCCAATCAACAACTTGGTGCCTTAACCATTTGGCCCATGACTACCCTATTACATTATAATTATATAACTATTAAGAATATCAAGTGTAAAAAAATGTACTAAGGAAAATAGGCTACAATTGTGTGTTTGATGCTAAATTAATGCACAACTAGTAGAGACATGTTAAAACAGCATATAGCCGCTCACGAGGAAACTAGCAATTAAATATACAGGATGGGTCTTAACCAGCAAACCACTTAGACTGCTACAGTTAGTTGCCATATATTGCATGTAAAATATGGTTGAAGTCCAAATTTACATTTATGGCATTTGGCAGATGCCCTTAACCAAAGCAACTTGAATTTATCTCTTTTATACAACTGAGAAATTGGGGGTTAAGGGCCTTGCTGGTAGCTTGGTGGTGAGAGGAATCTAACTCTGATCTTTCAATTAGCTGATTAACACCTCAATCAACCATTTTCCTCTTACATTCATTAAATACATGAAGGAAATTTTTCATCAATTCAGCCTGTATCAACTGTTAAATCCTCAAAGCATTGCGAACAGTCCGTTTCTCAGCTAGGTGAAATCTTTCTGTTTTTCTCATGCCTGTCCTTTTGTGTCATGTTTACTCAAAATGCTTTTTTTATTCGTTAGGCTAAGTGGAAAAGCATGACTTGTATATTGATCGGATCAGGTACATTCCACACATGCCAGCTCAGACCTGTAGTTAGAGCTGTTATACTGAGCATTTAATAAAGCAGAGCTGCAAATACATGTCACATCCTAGAAAATTTCTTTCTTCTGTATGCAGGAGTGCTGCTAGAGGGGCAAAAAGCTTGAACGATTCTAAGGGCCCGTGCACTTTGGGGTTTGCCCAGTAATCATTAACAGAATATACAGAATTTGGCAGACGCCCTAATCCTAATCTCTTTTATACAACTAACAGGTATCAGTGCAACACCTTAACCATTGATCCACCACTTTCCCAGTAGTGTGGCATAGGGCTCAACTTTATATTCTTACTTAGGAGCCAATAATGTTAGCGACACCCCTGTCGGTTTGACTTACCCGAAATTGTCGCTGTGTCCTCTGGGAACCTGAGAACATCCTCAGATATCCAGGAAAAGTTCCAGTAGTGTGGTAAAACGTCATTTTTTTAATTTTTTTGTGTTTGTATTTTTAGTTAGTTTTTTTTTTTTATTTTTTTTTTTTAAAACGTCAGTGTTCCCAGTATTTCTGGCTGTTGCAGGCCCTGCGATAAAAAAAGGTAGAGCATGTATTGATACATATGTCAATATAATATAAGTTTTGCAGCATCATTTGCAGCTTTAAAAATTAAAAAAGACTGTAGGAGATACCTTCATATCTGGAATCCTAACATTTTAGGAATTGTTTTTTTTTTTTTTAATAATATTATCGAATTTACAGGTGAACATTGTAAAAAATAATTACATTTACATTTACAGCATTTATCACACACTCTTGTCCAGAGCGACGTACAAGAAGTGCTTTAAGTCACATCAAAAAACAGCTCAATACTGATATAATAGTTCACAAGGTGCAACAACAAAAGACCTGTTGAAAAGAGTAAGGTTTTTTTTTGAATTCATTAATTTTTTAATTAAAAAAAAATTATTTAACATGCAGACAAATAAAGAAGGAGGCTTGAACACCTGCCCTTTATCGTTCTTGCTCTTTTTTTAAATACAATAATATGTATATATACATCATGTGTGTTACTGTTTGTGCAAAGCTTTTCCAGTCAAACTAAAAATATTTAAAAAATATTAAAAAAAAAAAAAAATCTATATATAAGATCGGGTTGGAAAATGCTAAGACTCTGTCGAGTGCCTTTTTTCTTGCCGCGTCTCAGGTGGGCAGCACAGCGGTGTAGCGCACATTGATCAGCGCATAACAGACAGAAAGATAGCTGCAGAAGTGAAGCCCCCCTCCTTCCCTCCCGCTTTCCTTCTTTTTCAGCTGTATTTGTCTTGGTGTGGAGCTGAACAGTGACAAAAAAAAGATTTGGCTACCTGTGGCACACATTTAAAGCTAATCATCCAAAAGACAAATAGTTAATAGTGACTTGCTAACATCTATGACACAGCATGTAGTAATAGGACTGACTATTTTGTAGCCATCTGTTGGCAATTAAAAAAAGTAAGATGGAACAATTAAAAGTGTGAAAGAATAAACAAGCAAAATAGTAAGTAAATCAGATTGTATTAATATATTTAACATGTTTATTAAAATAACAATGACAAGTGCCCCTCCATTTGAGCCCCTGTCCCTCAAAATGTCAGAACATATGCGGAATATTATCTATCCATTTAAAAACATTTTAAACCTAATTATTTACGTCTCTAAGATTAAAATAGATTTTTAACTGGAAACAAAGAAAACAAACAAGAATGTCATTATATACTGGGCAAAATGACAAATCAAGAAACTAGCATTAGCATAGAGAAACTGAGGATCGGCCAAATCACCTAACAAAAAAACAAACAAGAATATAGCTCAAACCGGTAGCATGGAACACCAACTAACCACAAATCACAAGGCATGACAGCATTAACGAAAACAAGATAAAGACACACTAAAACACCATACACAACATATATACTGTACACAACCTTAATGGGGCAAAGCAATCAACTAAACAAGAAACACCTGAACAAAATAGCCAACATTAGAAAAGAACTAATCAAAAGACATGGATGAAAAAGGTACAACAAAAGACTATTCAAAAGTCATATGATTGCCCTCTGGTGGTTGGCAGAGTAGTTTCGCACATTTCCTTAAGTAAGTAAGTAAGTATATTCAATTCATTGTCATTGTGCAAGGTACATGTACAGAGCCAATGAAATGCATTTTTTTCGCATATATCCCATCTTAGTAAGTTGGGGTCAGAGCGCAGGGTCAGCTATGATGCAGTGCCCCTGGAGCAGGAGGGGTTTAAGGGTCTTGCTCAAGGACCCAACAGTGGTTGACTTGCCGGGAGGTGGGGCTTGAACCCAGGGGTTTCTGGTCTTCAGATTAGCAACTCAGCATCTTAACCATCTTGAGCCACCCTGCCACCCATTTTATTTATTTAATTTTATTTATTATTATTTCAATTTAATAAACCATTTTACCTTTATCATAATTAATAATAATGATCAAAAATGAAATACCATTTAAATTACCAGCACTGAATTCATGGTATGCATTCTTTAAAGCATGTCATCCTAATATAAAAGGTTCATTGCTCATTTTTTAAAATATTAGAACATTTCTATTAGCAGGAAGTAGAGCCCTGGGCTTTTATACAGTATTTCAAAAATGAGTGTGAGAAGAAAGAGAAAAAGATAAATGCTGCATATACACACACAGCTAACATAGACATGTAAACCTCTTTTTTAAAGCAATTAGTCAATGAATGAAAAAAAGGCAGACAAAATAATAAAAGAGGTTTGTTCCATTAGCCTCAAGAACACCGACTGCACCCCAGACCTTCTCATCCATCATTTACGCTTAACAATATAGTGAAAAGTCTGAAGGTTAACATTAGAATTAGAAGTTATATATCCTAAACACTCTTTCATTTTTCAAAGGACACATAAGAATCTGTTCAATTGTCCGAATAATTTTGTCCATTTAGTGTAGCTTTAATAGTCATATAAAAACGTTACTCATATAAAGAGGTTTTTTTTTTTCACTTGGCTACTCATAGAAATAAAGTGAAGCTTAGATCAAACACAGCTCCTGTTGCTATACATCAGCTTCTCTTATTAACAATGTATGACTTTTGGCCACTTGGCTGTGTGAACATTTGGTAAAATGGTAAAAAAAAAAAAAAAGAATGCAAAATAAATGCAATCCCTAAATGCTGCATTAGATTTCGAAATACAATTGCACTATTTTTCATTCTGACACTCTGAAGTGGAAAAAAAAAATCCAATGGATGCTATTTTGGCTGATGCATGTTATATAAGTTCTACAAATATTTGCCTGTCTGCAATTTCTGTTGCGGTATAAAGTGTTAGATTAAATGGATCAATTTGAAACAGAACTCGATTCGACCATGTGACCTACATAAGTTAGATTTTATGGCTGAAATAATCTACAGTGATTTAAATGACCATATGGTGTAAAGGCATGCAATCTAACTTGATGCATTAGGTAATGTTCTTTCAAAGCGTTTCCTTCCTGATATTATTCCTATAAATAATACTTTAACAATCCATACATTTAAAAATAACCCACATGGCCTTTTGGTAAGTCTATGTGCATACAGATTATATAATTGAATAATTACACGCAGACCCTTTACAGTCTTTCCCACTTAACGACTTTGCAGCTTTTATTTGCAAAATGTTAATATGGGCTGTACTCAAACACAGGTCGGCCAGTGTATTAGAGGCTGCCAGGGGTTATTCTCTTTTCTTTTAGAGAGTAATGAACAGAGTGTGTGCGCCAGATCACTGGGACCTCTAAGGAATTTGGACTTGCCTAAACCTTTTATTCATTATAAATTACAATTAAGAGAAGATCAATAGTAAACACAGCTTGAGTTTCATAAGCACTGAGCCAAATGCAGCGTGAGGCTGATGCGCCGTGACGTTTTCACCTGCTTCAGCACTCTCAGATGACGACGAAGAGTTCGAAAAATCCTTGCAAATGATACATTATGCACAACTTTAGTGCAAAAGATGCACCACTGTTCTCTGGTGACCTCAGTTACCTAAATCTGATATTTCTTTCCTCTTTGTTCAACTGTTTTTCTTATAATCTTACAGCTGCCCCAAGCTTGATTGGTGTCTATCTGGGAAAAACACACCAGCACTTTATCATCTGATCACCCAGGTCCTCGTCAACTCTTTTCCTAGCACCCTATTTCCCTTAAAAGCTCTAAGCTCCGACCCGATCAGCTGCATCGACCTTCCTCTGGTTGAAAGAAACAATAAAATAAAAAACAAACAATTTTACTCTTTATGTGCGGAGCAAAAACTGACATGTTTGATGGAACATGGTGTAGTGCTTCGATCAGAAGCTTTGTTTGGCAATGTTTCAGTGGTTGAGTAATAAAGTTGTTACCCATGAAGAAGTGTGGGGGGAAAAGAGCTGATTTAGAGATGATTTATTAGAAATCAAACCACCTCTAAAATGTCAGAAACATGATCCAGGGGCAAATCAAATCATCTACAGTGCATAACATCACCAAAAGATTCATAGAACCTGGAGAAATCTCTGCGCGTAAGGGACAAGGCCGAAGACCTTTGTTGAATGCTGATCTTTAGGCTTTCAGATGACCTTGCATCACTCATCGGCATGATTCTCTGATGAACATTACTAAATAGGCCCAGAAATGCTTTCAGAAACCACCGTCAGTAAACACAATCTGCTGTACTATCTGCAGATCCCAACTAGAGTTCTATCATGCCAAAGTCATATGTGAACATGGTCCAAAGGCACCATTGTGTCCTGTGAGCAAAAGATCATTTAAAATGGACTGATTTAAAGTTTAAAAGTGTTCTATGGTCAGGCGAGTCCAAATTTAACATTCTTTGTGGAAATCATGGATTTCCGTACACACGGACTGTGTAAGAAAAAATACGTCAAAGACAAAACCTGTAGCAGGCAAGAAAAGGACCAAATTCCAACACCAGAAACTCACAATCTCGATGTTCCAATGTCTTTAAACTGGTTTAAAAAAGAAGAGATGCTGCAGCACGATAAACATCTGAGATCTGTAGCAGGCATTAAATATAAAATTAGCTCATTTAGTGGATAGAAGTATAGAAAAAAGTCTTTTAGTTTCTTTCTTTCTAAATCTAAATAATGTGCCAACTTTTCCGGAGTTGGGGTTGTATATACTTGCTGTGTGTATTTAACCTCTCCAGAATTTTATTTTATGTGCAATAGGAAAAAAACAAAACAAATGATAGGTTTAAAAAATACTATTTATTAAAGATGGAAGATCAAATAACCAATTATCCATCAAATTGTCACAATTTTGCTTCACGAATAGTCATCCAATCATCCTATCAATCACTGTTAATTAGCTTTATTATAATAAGATCACTTGCAGATGCGTTATTTAATAATATTACATTCTTAGAAATAATAAATCTTGTTTTTTTCAAAATGCATCTTAAAAATTCAAAGAAAAAAAACGCTAATTCCTTTTTTTACTCCAGAAAACAAAATAAATAAATAAATTCTGGTACAATTATTTATTAAAAAAGCACGCAACTGCAGTCTAATATATTGCAAATATACAAATATTGATTTGAGGATAGTTTCTGCTGCATATCTGATAAGTCACTAAAAATGTAGTTAAATTTAATAGGAACAGTTTTGTATCAGCAGAAACAAAAAAAACTTTGGGTGGAAAACAGAATTGGCGTAGAGACTTGTTACTCTGTGAACCATTTATTACTTCACAGTGTTAGCTGATGTACTGTAAGCTACTTTTACTTTAAGTTTGCAGCATTTGGCAGGGCATCCTTATCCAGAGCAACTTACATTTATCTCATTTTATGCATCTGGGCAATTGGGGGTTGAGGGCCTTGTTTGGGGGTGGTACAGAGAATCAAACCCCATCTAGCAGTTTAACACCTTAACCACTGCACTACCACTTACCATTTATAACGTACATTTATCTTATTTATACAAGTGAGCAATTAGGGGTTAAGGCCTTACTCTGGGGTCCAGAAGTGGCAATTTGATAGTGATGGGAATCAAACCCAGATCTTCCAATTAGCAGTCCAACACCTTATTTAATGTGCAATCATTTACCAGTTAGGATGTACAACTTACATCTATCCTATTTATACAACGAAGCAAATGGGGTTAAGGGCCTTGCTCAGGGACCCTATTATGGTACCTTGATGGTGCTGAGAATCAAACCTACAACTTTTGGGTTAGCAGTCCATCACCCAAACCGGTGTGCTATGACTTCCACCATTGTTACAGTAGTGTCACAGTTCCCCAGTTATACCACTTGCAATAATGCTTATGCGTTAGTTAATTGTACTTAATTGTTTAAATAAAATATAATAATAATAATAATAATAATAATAATTCATTTTGTATATTATTTACAATTCAAACTTGATTTTAATTTGGATCCATACCATGGACAAAAATCCCCTTTCCTAACACAGCTCCTTAACCACCTTTCCCTCAGCCACCTTTTCCTCATGGCACCTTTTCCTCGTAGCACCACTTCCACGTCATTATAGCTTCTTCCTTTTCTATTAACTAAGTTTGGATGTGAATACGTATTATTGTCCTTTTATTTCTAGCTCATTAAATACTCGTCTTAGCCAACCTAAAAGCAGCAGCTGAAATAAACTAGCTATTACACAAAGGAGCACATTGATTTCTGTCAAGCTCAGGATTCAAGTTGGAGACCTCTCTAGTATTCTGGCTGTGTGCTGTAGATTTCTCTGAGTCCACTGACACACTCATGCACACCTCATTATGGCCTTTCTGTCCCAGAACAGTGCCGTTTTCCAGGTTCTGCACGACTGAAGACGCTAAGGGATCCCAGTCATTATTGATTAGTTTATCCTAAAGTAGACATTGCTTCACATGCTGCTAAGTAATCTGGGGCAGCGACAGAAGACACAGTTACAGAGAAATGTAAAGGTATTTCTTACGAATATACGGTGTTAAAGAAATATAGAGGAAAATATAATGTCACAAAAATGTCATGCGTCATATGTCAGAAAATGTCATGTAGCACACCAGAAGGCAGAGTGTGGTACCAAACTTGAGATTACCTGCAGGAGGTGGTTTAAATGGAGTTGCATTAGACCTGTGTAGTGATGTAATCTTTCACCCCAACCAGGAGCTTTGGGCGCAGGGATATTTTCATGCTGAAATAGTGTTTGGGTTGAAGAAAAAATGTAATGCTACAACTTTTTGGTAAAAAATTTTAAAGAAGACACTATGTGTGCTGGTTTGGTGTCCACAATTTTATATATATATATATATATATATATATATATAGATATATATATATATATATATATATATATATAGCAGTGTAAGTAAGGCAACCTACACCTGTCCTTTAACAGTGGATTTTCTTGGACCAAAGATTGATAGCATCAAGTCTAAAACCAGATCACCAATGATCTTCACCAGATCACCACCAGGGGGACTTCAACCAACCCCATTCACATTTGGACCACAACAAAACATGCCCATTGAACACTTATGTCTCAGCAGAGGACTACCAGCATGCTTTAGTTGTCAGTGTGAAGTAGTTTTATAGTTTTATTTGAGATGCAGTCATTTAGTGTTAGTTTTTATATTCGCAGATGGCAAGAAAATGAGCAGCAAATACTCAACTTCTTCTGAGCCAAACTGCCTGGTGGTGTAAAATGTAAGACAGTAGAAGCATTTTTTTTCCTGCCATTTTTAGTGTTTAATTTTCAAAGCTATTAGTAAGTATTGAAAATCAGTCACTTTGCTAAAACTTCTGCATCCATAGTTGATGTTTATTATGTCTTGGAAAAAACGACCTAAATAAAGTTCACATTTATATGAAAAAAATATCTAAACAGTTATTTAAAAATAATAAATGAATAAAATAAAAACATTAATTGCGGCTGATTTAATTAGATTTTACTCTTAGTCAAAAATATTAATTATTAATCTTACCTAATATTAAACAACTACTTAATATACTATACATTATTAAAACTAAATGTGGATACTAAAACCTATTATTTATTAATAGAATATTATTATTAATAATTAATAATAATAATAATGTTATTTAATTATTAAACTCATTACTATTCCATATACATAACCATGTACACTATATGGAGTATTGTATTGTAAGTATTGACTCTCACTTCCATAATAGGACATCCTATTCCATATTTATTAGTCTCCACACTACCTCCTGTAAAATTATTTCTAGTAGAATTTTATGTGTGACTGTGAGGAAGTATAGATGAGATCAGACATTAATGTAAATGTGAGAAGGGTTTATCACATTATCCATATATATATAATATAGTGACATCCACAAATTTTGTTTATATAATGTTTATATTATTTATTTCACAATAACCAGAAATGTTGTAAGTAATTTAGAAGTTATAAAACCAAATGCAATACATTTGGCAGCAACATAAGGATGTGACGGCTAGGTGTCCCTATACTTTTTGCCTTATAGTGTATGTATGAATAAATGTATTGTGTATATATATATACACATTTGTTTCATGCTTCTATCCCCATACCAACTGTAAAGCTATGAACTCCAAATGATGTTGTTTACTTGCTTTTAACAATGAAATATAGCTAAATGCCGGTCCCCGAAGCGTACAGCAGTAAATATACAATTGAAATCAAATTAATTGGCAAATTATTCCAGGATCGTTTACATGAGAAAAATGAGGCAGCAGTGATTTTACAGCAGTGAGCTCAACTCACCTCAGCTTAGGAAAACGTATGCAAATAGAAAAAAAATAATAATAAAATTTAGAATACATCAGTTTGACAACACACATGCTGCAAAACCTTACAATACAAACAAATACACAAATTTCAAGGGGAACCTAAAAAGTGATGAACCCAATTGGGGCCTACTTATTATTTTACAGATAATTGTGTAATTTGTAAAATTTAAAATAAAAATAACAAAAAACGTAACTTTTAGGTCAAAGTTTGCATTGTTTTCTGAGGTTTCAGCGCATTTAGCTCTCTCAGCCACCTTAGTTTCAGGGTTGGCGTCTGAGTTGTTTTTTTTTTTTAGCTATGGTCATACCCATCCTTGACCCTTGACCTTTAATAAGTGCTTTTAGTTTCTTATATCCTTCTTGTATGGATCACTGATTGAACTCTGGTATTGCCAATTTTGTTTTATGGCCCACAAATCATCTTACTGAGACACTCTTATACATTTCATTATATATTTCACATCAGACACACACACACACACACACAATAGCACCTTGTGGTATTTGCTTCAGCTTCTATTTTATTTGTATCTTGCCATTTTATCAGATAATTCATGATATGAAGAGTGATACACACTGGGACGACTCATGTGTTTTGTTGTTTGTGCAGAGCACAAGTCCCAAATTTCTTTTTTAATAACAGAATGACAAATGCTAAAATTGCTATTTTAAATTGAAACAGACAAAACTAATTTATTTTCCTTCTTAAATTATTGCCAATTATCACATTACCAATAAACCAGGAAGCCATTTGTTGGAAAAGGATTTTAATGTTGGGAATATTGTTGGATCACCAGTTACTGTTTTGAAGTGATGAATCTGTTGACTCCTTTTAAATATGTTTTAATTCCATTCCAAGATTTATTTGTATATTATTAAATAGCAGCTTTACAGAAATTTAACCCATCCTTATGTGAGTGACACCAAAGTGTGTGATCCTGTCTACATTTAGTTATAGCCATACAAAATCCTGTACAGGTGTCGTGTCTTAATTTCTTTTTCTGCTGAAGTCATTAAATGTCCAACATAAACACAGCTATACAAAAATTTCAATTTAGCAACAATTACAAAACGTTATAATGTTGTTATAATACATTAATAACAGCTGTTCACTGTATTTAATCTATTTATATAAACCATTGAAACCTAACAACTGTAGCTACTGTTGCAGAAGTCTTTTAACTTTATTGCTCACATTATATCCCAGCTCCACCAAGCCACCACTGCTGGGCCCCTGAGCAAGGTCCCCAACCCCCAATTGCTAAGTTAAATAAGATGTAATTCGCTCTGGATGAGGGCGTCTGCCAAATGTAAATGTATTATATAGTAACATAGTATTTAATCATAAAGATAAAAAAAACCTTAAATAAAGATAATAGAATTATTGAACAAAAGAATAATAATTATAGTTTTTAATTAAACAATTCTCAAGCTATAATCTATAAGATTTTGTGTAGCTAAAGTTATTTGCACAAAATTGTCTATTAAAAAAAAAAAAAAAATCATCTTTCCAGACTATGTTTTATTAGTAGTATTTCTAAAAGGGGGTACTTGGGTTTTTTACACACATTTTAGTTAGCATAGTACACTTTCGCTACTATAAAGAACTTTTTTTCCATTGCCATGGTAAACTTACAAAAGTCATCTTGAAAAATAACTGAAGTGCCACTTGACTCATGCCACTGTGACATCAAAATAGTAAGAAGAAGTCAATCTTCATGCTATCTTTATAGTCTTTTCTTTAAAAGAGCAAGGCTCTGCTTTGTAAGCGTTAATCTCACTGAGTTCTAATGGACTTTACAGCAAAAAAAAGGCACACGGCTAAAGAGTAATAATATGTTCTTCTTTCTCATGCCGTCAACCATCTATTCTTCTGTGCTTCTTTAAATGAGACTTATTACCCCTGACTTGTTCATAAGGGATTTATATCTGCATTCAAATTACTGTAAATCTGCTGTGAGATATTGTCTAATTAAAAAAAATAATAATTAAAAAAATCTAAAATAAATTAATTCAAGAAAACATTAATCAAAGCTTTAGTTTCAATTTATTTCACAATAAACTGATCTCTAGCTTCGTGGACTCATTAGTTCTACATTCCTTTTTCTACTTTACCTTTTTCCCCGTTCTTGATAGCTAAGGATTTATTTATTTATTTATTTATTTATTTATTTATTCATTCATTCATTCATTCATTCATCATTCATTTATTCATCTTCTATACCTGCTTATTCCTTAACTCGGGGTCATAGGGATCTGCTGGAGTCTATCCCAGCCTGTCTCTGAAAGGGCCAGGTTGCCAGTCCATCCATCACAGAGCCACACACACACACTAACACTCACTCACTCCTATAGACAATTTAGAATCACCAATCAACCTAACATACATGTTTTTGGACTGTGGGAGAAAACCGGAGAACCTGGAGTAAACCAACACAAGCACGGAGAGAACAAACTCCGCTCAGAAAGACCCCTCCCACACTTTAGGTATCAGTTACACAATCACAGTCAATATATTTTATATGGTGAACACTTAAAGACAGGAAATTGTTTATAATTATGATATCTATTGTTTTACTAAGATAATGATGGGTTTGACTTTCAAATATAATTTCTTTTAAGTTTTCTTTAATTTGATGTCGAGGTTTTTTTCTTGTCACTTGTTTTTTTATATATATATATATATATATATATATATATATATATATATATATATATATAAAATCATCTACAATAATACATTACTAAATTGTTATTCCCCATGTATAAGATGTTCATAATGAGGGCAGTGGTAACTCAAATGGTTAAGGCACTGAGTTGTTGTTTGGATGACCAGGAAGACCTGGGTTACAGCCACGCTACCGCCATTCTGCCACTGTTGTGTCCTTAAGCAAGACCCTTAATTAAACCTTTCTGCTCCAGGGGTGCTGTATCATAGCTAACCCTGTCTTCTGACCTTAACATTCTAAATGGTAAATGTCTTTATTTGTCACATCGACTCTACAGCACAGTAAAATATGTTTCTTTGCATATCTTATCTTAGTAAGTTGGGGTCAGAGCACAGGATCAGCTATGATACAGCGCCCCTGGAGCAGGAAAGGTTAAGAGTCTTGCTCAAGAACCCAACAGTCGCTGACTGGCGGTAGTGGGTCTTGAACCCAAGTCTTCCTGGTCTTCCAATTAACAATTCGGTGCCTTAACCATTTAAGCCACCACTGCACATTAATCTATAATTATATTATGTTAAACGCTGCCTCCAAGCTGAAATATGTAAAACAACAAATTACCATTTTACTTAATACACATTATTAAAAGTCAGATACAAATAACATGTGATGTAACTTGTGACAAATTTTTTAATAATTTGTTATAACATTACATTACTAGAATTTGGTAGACCCCCTTTATACAAAACAACTTACAATAATTAAGATTTTTTTAACAATAAGATTTTTTAAATGAGATCGAGCAGGTAAGGGTTGAGGACCTTGCCCAATAGTGGTGCTGGGAATTGAACACACAATCATGATTTTTAGAGTTTGCAAAAAAATACTATTTGTTATAAAAGTTTAATTTAAAAATGTTTTAGTAAAATTGTGTATGGTGTGTGATTAAAAAAATTCAATTGAAAAGTATTTTAGTAAACAATAAATAACAATCACACATTGTCAAGTGTACAACAAGATGCATCCTAGCAATGCCATTAACATTACAATTATGATACGACACTGTCATCATATGACGCACTACAACAATGACTATCCAAACCTGCATTCAGATTCATTATTCTTTGTTTCCTTTTTTACAAGATTATAATTATGAGACAATTTTGTCATTTTCAACCCCAGTAGTTACAGAACCTAAGAACAGACATATAATTTTCTTCTCATGCCTCATTTCATCATAGCTTCTGCTTGTTTGGCATGTTTTTTTTCCTGACATGATAATTTTGCAATGCAACAAGTACAATTGCATCCCTGGTACATTTTCATCTAAAACCCCTGTTAGGTAAACTTCAAGCATATCTCTGTACACGCCTTTGTCTTATTTCTGGCGGTAAGTGTTTGATAGATAGATAGATAGATAGACAGACAGACAGACAGACAGACAGAGAGACAAGGATGGATGGATGGATGGATGGACGGACGGACGGACAGACAGGACAGATAGATAGATAGATAGATAGATAGATAGACAGACAGACAGATAGATAGATATATAGATAAATAGACAGACAGACGGATAGATAGATAGATAGATAGATAGATAGATAGATAGATAGATAGATAGATAGATAGATAGATAGATAGATAGATAGATAGATAGATAGACAGATAGATATAAATAATAGATAGACAGACAGACGATGGATGGATATAGGACGGACAGACAGGACAGATAGATAGATAGATAGATAGATATAGATAGATAGATAGAATAGACAGACAGACATATATATAGATATATAGATAAATAGACAGACAGACGTATAGATAGATAGATAGATAGATAGATAGATAGATAGATAGATAGATAGATAGATAGATAGATAGATAGATAGACAGACAGACAGATATATATAGATATATAGATAAATAGACAGACAGACGGATAGATAGATAGATAGATAGATAGATAGATAGATAGATAGACAGACAGACAGATATATATAGATATATAGATAAATAGACAGACAGACGGATAGATAGATAGATAGATAGATAGATAGATAGATAGATAGATAGACAGACAGACAGAGAGAAAGAACTTTGTCATTGCAAGGTACAAGTACAAAGCAACGGAATGCTGTTTAGCATCTAGCAGAAGTGTATATAGTAGAATTTGTGCAATTAAGATTAATATGTAAGTATGTACATTAATAAATAAATTATGTCAGTATGTGCATAGAGAAGAACGTGCAAATATTTACAGCACATAAAGTGTATTTATGCATTGTACAAAACGGTGCATGGTGTACATCCTAAAGAAAGTATTTATTTATAGATAAACTAGTGTAATTTTATGAATTTACAATATGTACATTATAAATAAATTATATTATACAGAGGAAAAATGAGGTAGAATGTACAGAGTGAAGCTGCAAGATGGTGAAATGTAGTAAGACACGAGTGTCCTAGCAGTGTAATGTAGACTTCAGAAAATTTACTGTTGTGGGAAAAAAATGGTCCTGAACCTGCTGGTTCTGGTGTGGATAGTTGTGTATCTCCTAATGTATGGAAGGAGGTTAAACAGTTGTGGCTAGTGTGGGAGGAGTCTTTGATGATTTTATCTCTGCACAGACATCTACTGTGGTGAAGAGACTCAATGGCAGGTTAATGTGACAGCCTGGTTAAAGTTAATGAATGCAGATGCATGCAGATCTTTCATATCCTTCATCTCTTTTAGAGAATTTTTTGTAAAAATTTAGTCAGAATTATGTCCATAACAAGATGGAAGACAACTACATCTATTTCCATTAGCTTGTAAAAATGATCTTTGGAAGAACTCTGCAGTAATGGGAAAAGAATTGTTGGTTACCTTGACAATAAGAAAAAAAAAATCTCTTTGCTTTTTGAAAGTCTATTGACTTTTTGCAGTTACTATTAAATTCGTAGTAAAATTTCTGAATCTACTTTAAAATGCTTTTTTGTGTAGTTTGAATAATTTTGCTGTTATGTCAAGGTCAAGCATTTCACAATGTATTTTCAAGTAATGTGAGTAAGAATATACTTGTTTGTGTGGCTTTTATTTTACTTAAACTCTATGTCTTATACCTTCAATACTGAAAACAGCTGGAGAGTAGTCACCATGGTGATGTGACGTGATCCTCAACCGGAGGCAGGTCACCAGGAAGGGGCAGACAGGGCCAGATTGGAAAGGGGGTCTGGATCACTGGCAACTTTACTTGTGTATTTGCCTATTTTAAACCTTCTGGCATATACTCCTGAGCTGCCAGTGATCCAGACCTCCTCTTTACTCTGGACCTGTCTGACCCTTCGTGGTGACCTGCCTCCAGTAAATGATTATGTCAAATTACCATGGTGACTGGGGACGCTTCCACTCTACCATGAAGACACTCCTGCTGTTTTCTGAGGACATGTGACTACAGTTGCTTACACACACCGTGTGATTGCATAATTCCTGCTATCTGTTATTCACCCGAATGAGGATGGATTCTCTGTTGAGTCTGGTTCCTCTTAAGGTTGCTTTCTTTTACAATCTCAGGGAGTATTTTCTTGCCACGGTCGCGCTAGGATTGCTAATCAGGGACAGTCAGGAATAAACTTATTTCATAATTATCTTCGATTGTGTACAGCTGCTTTGATGGAGATAGGATTGACTTAAGGTTAATATGACAAACAGATATTTTCTTTGTTAATTTCAGCTCAATTTTGTTTAATTCTGAATTACTGGTAGTAGTCCAATTACTAACAGGGTTACTTGGAATCAGGTTAGCGCAGGTTGCAATGTAGATAAAAATTGTACTGTATCTTTAGGTACAGTATTGTTTCTTCTGCCATAAAGGTGAAGACTGACATTTTGTTAAAAAAAATTATATTATATGTAGTTTCATTACTTTTTGTACGTTGTATGAGTATATACCTAGAAAACAAAGATATATTGACAAAATAATCTTTTAGAAGCCTGGGGCCTCCATTTCATCTTGGTTCACCTCTGCAGGCTGTGTGTTTCAGACTTTGCGCCATGAGTTTGAGCTTGATTCAGTTATATAAGTGTGCTAACTGTAAACTTTTCTCCATATAGAATATTTAAAACCAGTTCTACTATGAAAATTGGGTCACAATCTGTTGCTGGTTCCTTGTCTGCCATATGTCACAACTCAGTGTCAATTAATAGCCCATAATGTAACTAGATATGAAGGGAAGCACATTGAAATCAATCAACTTCATCATATCATAATCTGAATAACAGAACAGCACCTGAGAGCAGGTCCAGCACATCTTTTTTTGTTATTGTGTTACACAGTCTAAATAAATGCACATGCCTTATCAGCATAGGCAGGTCTTCGTCTCCAGAATGCCTCTGTTGAGAAAGTCACATGTGTGCTGTAGATCTGGATAGGTAATGAACCAATCTATTTTGAATATCATTGCTGATGAGTGGAAAAGTGGCAGAAATTTTGTGAAAGCAAACCACGGCCTTTGCTTAATTTCGCAGAACATCTGTCTAGCTGTTCCACTTCAATAGACAATCTAACAGGAGCTGGAGAAAGTCCCACTAGAGCAGAGCACATCAAGCAGACTGTCTGTTCTTTTACTTACTCAACAGGTTTCATAGCTTAATGACAACATATTAGCTTCAATCAGGGCCGATAATTATGCTTGCATCAACAGGGGCATCAACACTTGGGAAGGCAGCAGAAACTGTTTTAGAGTTTAAAACTAGATAAAAGTGAAGAAAAAAAATTAATGAAACTCAATGCTTGAGAAAGCAGCAAGTCACCATATACTCCTGCTGTGGGGCAAGGATTCATGTAATTCTCTCTCTCAAAAAAAAGCAATGAAGCGAGGAGTAAAAAAAACAGGTAAATCCTACAATTTCTGGCGTTTGGCAGATACCCTCATCCAGGCCGACTTACATTTCTAGTTCTAATTTTTTCCTACATAGTATCTAAGGGCTGAGCCTTGCTCCGGGGTCCAGCAATGGCAGCTTGGTGGTCATGGGAATTAAACCCACAGTTTTCTTCCGAACTTATAATAATATTGACTTTATGTGGAGAACAAGCTTGTCAAGGTTGTGCTTTCAGCCCTTACATCACCCCTTTCTACTTCTGTTTTCAAAGTCCAGTCAATAATTTTTTCTATTAGGTCAATGTTCTACAAGGTCAATGTTTTATACCAAGTGTTGTAACTTAAATCCCTGGAATTTGCCAAGGATTGGATATAAATGAAAAATGACATCATAAACTTGTATCATTGTTTCTAAGTTTTTGAAACACTACATTATAGAGCTACCTCAGGGAAGTGGTCGCTTAGTGGTTAAAGTTTTGGACTGCTAATTGGAAAATCCGGGTTTGATTCCCAGCACCGCCAAGTTGTCACTGCTGGGCCCCTGAGCAAAGCCCTATAACCCTCAGTTGTATAAAAAGAGATAAATGTAAGTCGCTCTGAATAACAACAAAATACAACCCTTGTTAGGTAACTCAGAAGCATCCTGTCATATGAATTCACTTTTCTACCTCTGTTACAATAATACTTTATCAAAAATAATAATTAATACCTAAATCTTCTTGCAGAAAATACTGTTGATTTTAATGGCATCTGATTCTGATTAAGGGACAAGAGTGTCAATTTAAATCTTGCCTCTGATCAGAATTTGGCAGCTTATGGACATTTTATAATCTATATATATATATATATATATATATCTATATATATATATATATATATATATATATCTATATATATTATATATATATTCATATATTCATATATATATATATATATATATTATATATATATATTATATATTTATTATATATTTTTTTTTTTTTAATTTACAGTAGTTTCACCTGCATTTAATGCGTACAGTTTCTAAGGAAATTTCCCCATCTGAAATTAGCTATACATGTACAGTAAAGGTAAAACAAATTTTAATCCTCTGCTAATTTTGTATGTTTGCCTACTGAAAGATGATCAGTCAATAATTTTAATGGTGGGGTTATTCTAAAAGTCAAAGACAAAATAACAAGCACAAACAAAAACATATCAAAAGAGTTATAAATTGATTCGCATTTTAATCAGTGAAATATATGTTTAACCCCATGGCAAAACAAGATTTAGTACTTGTTTGAAGTTGACTTCAACCCTTGTCTGAAGTCACTGAAGTCAGACGTTTCTTGTAGTTGGTCACCAGATTTGCACACATCTCTGGGGGGTTTTTGTCCTACTCCTCTTCGCCGATCCTCTCCAAGTCATTAAGGTTTCGAGGCTGACATTTGGCAGCTCGAACCTTCAGCTCCCTCCACAGAGTTTCTTTGGGATTTAGGTCTAGAGCCTGGCTAGGCCACTCCAGGACCTTAATGTGATTCTTCTTGAGCCACGGCTTTGTTGCCTTTGACGTGTGTTTTGGATCATTGCCATGCTGGAATACCCATCCACAACCTATTTTCAATGCCCTGGCTGAGGGATGGAGGTTTCAACCCAAGATTTGATAGTCCCCGTACATTGTCCCTTTGATGTCGTGAATTTGTCCATCTCCATGTTTGATGGTGGGTATGGTGTTTCTGGAATAATAGGCAACATTCCTGCTCCTTTAAACACAGAAAGTTGAACTGATGCCAAAGAGCTTAATTTTGGTCTCATCTGACCACTTTCAGCTAGTTCTCCTCTGAATCATTCAGATTCAGCTTTGTCAATCATTCAGCTTTGGCAAACAAGGGACTTTGCAGGAGCTGCAGGATTTCAATCCTTCACGGTGTAGCGTGTTACCAATTGTTTTCCCAGCTGCTTTAAAATTGACAAGATCCTCCATTTTAGTTTCGGGCTGATTTCTAAACATTCTTATGATCACTGAAAATCTGCGAGGTGAGATCTTGCATAGAGCCCCAGAGGGAGATGGGCAAGTATTTTGTGTTTCTTCGATCTGCAAATAATCGCACCAACTGTTGTCACTTTCTCACCAAGCTGCGTGGCTATGGTCTTTTTGCCCATTTCAGTTTTTGTAGGTCTACAATCTTGTCCATGACATCCTTGGTCTTTGGTCTTGGCCATGTTGGAGAGTTTGGAATATAAGTGCTTGATTTTTTCTGTGGACAGGTTTTTTTTTTTTTTTTCAGTTAACAAGCTAAGATTGGGAGCAGTCCCTTTAAAAGAGAGTCTTTAAGAGACCTGTTTTAAAATACCTGGAAGCCAACAAATCACGTCCTGGATCACTTATTAGTCAGTGTGCAAATGTACAAAATTAGCGAAGCCCAACACAGGACAAGGGAATGTAGTAAAGAAATCAATTTTTTTGTTGACTGTCAGAAAATAATACATTTCTTAAATACAAAATCTATATTATTAGCATTCACCTAGCTAACCGTAATACAAATTAATGAAAATTATAAACTGGTGCCTAACAGCAAGGTCCCCCTATGGATAAAATTGTTGATCCATCAAAGGCAGATAAATGTCATGTAAAAATATTCAATCCTAAAATTCAGTTTTCGTCTATCGTAACATTGTTATGTTTTTTGGGGGTTTTTTTTCTGGCTCTGGATTTGCGTACCTGAAAATTCACAATTAAATCATGTTACCGTTTTACCTCTTGATTATATAATGGATGGTTGATGACAACACTGATGATGATGATGATGAGGATGGTGATGATAATGATGCACATCAGCTCCCCACTGAATGCACTAAGAGACACCTACAAATGAGAGAAATCATTACTAAGAATTTTTAATGAGTCAGGTCATCATTTCTAACCTCCAGCGGTGTCTCCTCACAGCCGGCGTCAGCAGTGAGCAGGAATGCGGGGATGATGAAAGTGGATTCATGTTTCATTGCCTCATTGAAGGGAAGAAGAAAGTAGTAAAATGCACAGAGTTATGAGTTACGGTTCTACAGTTGGAGGGAGTTTAACCTTTTGTGACTAACACCCTATAAACAGCGGAACGCTGTAGATGTTTGCGCTTGTACTTTAAGGCACAACCTAGATCATTTACAGGGGACACACTATAAAAGTAAATTGTGGATGTAAACAGTAAAAGAATATTATAGAGATTTTATGAAGGAATGCACTTAGCGCTCATAAAGTAATTTCTTATTTAAATGCAAATCAGTAATGTTGGAAACGCGTGTTTAAATACCGACCTGAACATTGCAGCATATGAAGAAGAATATTGCCCTTCTATGTTTATAGTAACATTTACTTAGAGAGAAACAAATAAAAAAAAAACTTGGGTTATACACTGTACCCAATATCTGGGTTAAACATATTTGGTTATCAAGTTGGGATATACCTGTCCATGGTGTACCCTTCCTGCCTTTTAACCTTACAAAGACGGCTGGGAAAGATAGGATCCAGAAAAACCCTGTGACCCCGAATTAGGAAATAAGCGGGTATCGAAGATCAATAAATGAATGTTGGGTTATTTTTGGGTTCGATTCCTGAGCAGGGGTCATTCTGTGTGGAGTTTGCATGTTCTTTCCATGCTAGCGTGGGTTTACTCCGGGTACTTCGGTTTTCTCCAACAGTCCAAAAACATGTATGGTAGATTGATTGGTGATTTTAAATTGCCCATAGGAGTGAGTGTGAGTGTGTGTGATGGACTGGTGACCTGGCCAGGGTGTACCTCTCTTGCTTGGGAACTTGGGAATCAAATTCCCATCTTCCAATTAGAAGTCCATGCCTTAACCACTGCGCTAACACTTCTGCTTATTTGATATTTCATAGCCTAATATAACCCTTGATCTCTATAAGGACATGGTTGTATGACTTTACACACCTGAACCAGTTGATCAGGAGTGTGTAGGGCAGCGAAGCTGGAAAACAAGAAACTCAAAGAACATGAGCTACCAAGATCTGCCAATGGCCTGGTGCACAAAGCAAACTATGACCTTAACACAATCACATTTACATTTAAGGCATTTGGTATTTATATGTATCTCTTTTACACAACTGAGCAATCGGGGTTTAAAGGGCTTGCACTGACTGCATCCCAGACCACCTCACCATATGTTAGTGTCGGAACTCGCTAATACCACTTAAATGCAAATCTTGACAGTCACACTCTATAACGTAGTGGAAGGTATTTCTAGATGAGTGCAGCTTAAAAATGAATAAATCTGAAAAAGGATGTTTAAAATCACATATGGTTATGATGGTAAGGTCTTGAAACTGTCACGCTCATAAGTCCCTCTGCACACCTGAAATGTTATCCAATGTCATCCTGAGGTTTTAAAGGGTCATAAATCCTCCTTGATCTGTTCAAGTCTACCTCTGAATTTTTTTTTTTTAAATAAATGCAAGAAGGAGCAGGGCTGCAAGGAGACAGGAGGGAAGGAGACGGGAAGGCTAAGCAGGGGAGAAAGAGGAAGGGACGAGCAACTGTCATCTGTCAGAGTGACCCATACCAACTGTTACTAAAAATCATAAGTAAAATGTAAGGAAATGCAAGGTTTGTATAGCAAGCAGTATGAAAACTCCATTGATGAGCAATATAGTACACTATTTTCCAGTTCTCATAGCTTTCCTGAGAAAAATGCTTGCTACACACAAAAAGTGCAAGGAAAGCTATGCAACACACCAAAACTTTTAAACCCTGGAAACAAGCATTTGCAAGAGAGTATGTGAGCAGAGCGGTGTGTAAGCAGTTCGAGGAGTGGAGCGGCATGACTTTAACATTAACGCTCTATAACTCATGCTAACAGCCCAAAATGTAACTGCATAAAGCATGAACAAATTTATATGTTGCTAAACAGTTAAACACTACTAATAAATTATTACCTGAATTCCGGAATATTTGGGACATTTTTTTTAGATTTGGATAAAATGTAAAATAAAAGACTTTTAAATTACATTTAAATTGTAAAAATTTGTTATGTTATTTATGTTTCTTTGTAAATAAAATGTTGTTTCATGTAATTTTAGTTTTCATTTTATTTAGATTTAAATAAATGTCCTAAGTTTTCCGGAATTTCAGTTGCATAATAAAATATGGATTTCCTTAAGTACTATCTATCTGTCCATCTATAATAAAATATATGAGGTGAAGCGCTGGCTTTCGGTACCAATTTTTCCATGGAGGGATCATAGAGTAAGAAGTAAGTGAGGAGGGAGCACGGAGTCAGCAAAGAGCAGGATATAAAAAATCCGGAGCGTAGCTGAGTGATTATAAAATTGTTTGAGTATGGAGTGGAAATTTCCATCGATCCACTACACTCAAATCCTCTTCTCATGGACCTACAAACGCCTAACTCACAGCTTAAAGTAATGTCATGAGTAATTAAGAGTCAGTGTCTTGTCATAGGATGACAAAAGTCAGTCATGAATAATAATGAGACACAGACCCATCACAACCTGTGACGTCGCCAGGATTTTTCCCTAAAATTACAGCTAACAGATGCTGACATTTTCTTATATATATATGTTAAATATACATTTACATTTATGGCATTTGGTAGACACCCTTATCCAGACGGACTTACATGTATTTCTTCTTTATACAACTAAGCAAATGAGGTTTAAGATCTTTGCTCAGGGGCCCAGCAGTGGCAACTTCCAAATAGTGCTGGGAATTGAACCCCGGTCTTCCAATTAGCAGTCTGTTGTATAAAGTGATTTATGACTCTTTAAACACCATACTGCGTATTACATTTCGTTTTTATGGTATTTAAGTCTAAAAATACATCCAACCAGACATATTTTACACATTACATCTGATAATTACATGACCGCTTGTATCCTAGAGCAGAGAAAATGCAGTGTGCAAACGCATTTCCACCTTTTGCATCAGAGAGTGCATCAATGATTCATGTATTATATCCATAAATACATATACTAATGCGTTGTGACGAAACCTGCTATCCTGCAATACAGTGCATTATTAAAATCAGGTTATAAAACATAATCTCCCCTCATTCCAACCAGCACAATCAATGAATAGTATTCTTTTAACAAGATTTGCTTTTCTCAAGGACTTAATCTACTTTGAATGCTTGACACTTGAGCAAGTTGCCTAGCTGGAGCATTCAGAACACGGAGGAACAAACACCATCCATCAATAAAATGCCAGTGCTGTATGAAAGTGGACGTGATTTAGCGATACGCCTCCCTGCTTTCCCATAATCGGAGGGTTTAATGCAATACAGCCGGGCTTTAAACAGTGAAGCGGCACTTCATAAATCTAAACTGCAGCTTTGACCTCTAGTCTCTCTGCTTTTCACCCTTATATGTGTGCGTGTATGATCTGTCACCATAGAAACAGCTAATAAATCATGCCAATCAACTCCCTCCAGGCTGACCAGATAAAAGGAGCTTCCAAAACCACCAAAAGACCAACATTTTCAAAAATCATATGAAAAATATTTTTGTTCACTTGTTGAATGATTAATATTCCTATAAAACACGCTGCTGAATCAAAAGCCGAATTATTCAACGCCTCTCGTAATGTGGTATAACCTTATGCAGTGACGGTGACAACAACTAGCAACTGCAGTGGCGTCATTTATAAACTATTTGTGCAGACTTGTACTCCATCTTTCCGATGTTAATAAAGAGAAAAGCTGGAAACGGGGTGAAAATCTAATTACCATAGCTGATTTATCATTAACATTGCTTGGGTTTTATCGCATCTATATGTGTAAACATCTCAAACACCTCACAGTGGGAAAGGATTTTAAACGATATTTATCTTTGCGTCTATGGACATGTCATAAATCATTCATAGAAACTCGATGTACGACGCATATACTGAGCTGCAGACAGAATAGAAACAATCCAATTTTATAACATACTGTAGGATGGGTTCTGATTGGTCAGACTGTTTTGACTAATTTTCTGTAACAGCTGTTCTGACAGCTGAATTTGTAAAATTTGTAAACCAATTAACAATTTCATTGCATTTAACTGATAAAAATAATAATAATGATGATCATTAATAAAAAAAAATGAATTTCTGACGGTTATTCTTTTCTAGTGTCCATATTCAACTTAACATTTTTTTGTCACACACTATTATATTATTTATTGGCGTATATGAAAATAGACACTCAAGAACTGTGTGGTTCTTTTTACTAATTCTGTTTACAAGCATACAAGGGGTAATTTACACCTATTTTTGCTCATAAAGTGCTTGTTTCTAAGCATATAACATTTCCAAGTGTTACCTTTTACCTTTTATGGGCTCATGTGAAGCTTAGCTTGTTGAGATCAATGTATGTCCCGGGGTCCCTGAATAAGGGACCAGGCGTCCTGTCGAGGCAGGGGTTGAGGCTCAGGGAATGGAGACTTGTATAAAAATGATTCTGCAAAGCGGAAGTAGATGTGTTTGTCTCACAAAAGACAATACACTGTCTACGCTGGCCCCTGCAGGGCCTGGGCACCATGGTACAAACATGGTTAAGATACTTTTTCCTGATTGCCCTGCTCCCAGGAGTTTTCTCCAGATATCCGTCAGAAGGGGACCTCCTCTCTCAATCCGGGGGTGGGGGTGGGGGCAGTTATGGAATATGCGGGCAAAGCCTTTAAGGGTCATCAAGACCATACTCCAGTCCAGAGCTGCCACCACAAAGAAACTCTAGCCACAAAATTAAACCGCTTTGTTTTCTGGTGCATAGGCAAACAACGCCCCTCTACTGCCAGTAGCATGCCCCTCTACTTAGCAAATCAGTGGCAAAAGACCTAATAGTATCAAGGTTTTTTTGTGGCACAAGGAGGCCTGCATGGCAACTGAGGTCATGAGGCCTGGCCATGGTATTAGGAAAACTGTCTGAACCCCCTCATGAACCATTGGAGGAAGCATCAAACACCTGGCACTAAAAACTTGTGTGTTTTTAGTCATTTCCTCCATCAAGAGCATTGGCGATATTTAGACCTTATCATCATCGCGCCTGGACTTTGCCCCAGGCATTGTAAAAGCTTTCCCCCACCTGTGAGCCAGTGTGTGCCCAAAGTGCCAACAGCGTTGCCGGGTCCTATTGAACTATAGGTCTTCTGTCCACCTCCCTTTCGGAACTCAGACCAGGAAAGGCTGAACTTTCTGTGCCCAGTGCGGAGCTGCTCCATAGACAAGGTCAGCGATAAGCAGATGGGTAATGGAGACCCTTACTCTTGCTTAAAAGGCCATCATTCTTCCCTGATTGATAATGCCAGCCGCCTGTGACGTAACGATTTCTGATTGGTCGGATTACACATGTGCTTCAGGGCAATGGTTATAAAAGAGTATTCTGCAACCTCTCGTTACATGGTTACATACATAATCTGGAGTCTTTAAACAACATTAAATTTAACAAAGAAAAATGCACATTTATTGATAATGTCTAATCTTTTTCTAAGGTACGGATAATTTATCATTCATCATATATTTATGTGTGTGTGTATGTGCTGATTCTATGCGTCTATTCATTTTTTTCTGAAATATAACAACCTTTTTTTTCTGTCATGTTAACTTGTTAAAGGAAGAAATAAGAAGATGCTGCCGAAATTATTGTATATATTATGTATTAACTAAAAAAAGTTTATCAAGGGTGTCTGGAAACTACAAAAAAAAAGGAAGTGATATCCAAAATTAGCAGAAGAGCTGCTGCGAGTAGACGTGTTTCATGATTTGTGAAAATGTCTGTGTTTTTTAACACTTACATGCTGTTCAGAATTTAATTAAAGAAGTTATGAATGTGTTGTAACGGATAATGTTAACACAAAATGTTACATTGACTGTTACATGTTACATAAACACACTGTGAGAAATCTGAATAACTGCTTTAAAAATCCACTTGGAAAAATACACCAGCTGATTTCCATTAATAAATTTTACATTTTATTTTAGTCATGCCTCTGCATCTGAACCGGTGCATGACAGGCTGCCTAAAGTAATAATTATTAAAAGAACATCGACACTCAGCAGATCGCAGATAGAGGCATAAAGTAATGGATATTTTGTATTTTATTGTAATCATATATATATATAAATATATATATAAAATGTTTATACGATATGAACTTTAATGTTGTGTTAAAGCATTGTAAATGCCAGCCTGAGTCTTAAAAAAGAAAAGTGCAGCACACAGCATGTTTATCTTTTCATGCATTTCCTACTATCACCCACAACCCATAAGTAATTATTGATTGCCAAATACACAGGAAACCCAGGAAATTGATCTAATATCTATTTACTTACAAAAATGCATGAAAAAATTATATATCATTCAATTTTTACATTCCACATTATGACTAAAGCAAAGGGCGTTTTGATGTAAAACGCTGTTGGAAAGAGTTTAGTCAAAACTGACATTGGTTAAGCGCCCATAGGATAGGTTTAAAGGTCGTGGCACTGGATTTACATTTATGAAATTCGGTGGATGTTCTGAACCATAGTGACTTAGGATGATATCATTTTTCATGCCATCTAACAGTTTAGGGTAAAGAGTTTGGCAGTGACAGGTTGGTGGTGCTGGGATTTCAACCCATGATCAGCAGTCAAACATTTTAACCTCTGAGCTAAAACTCTCCCCAACAATTTACCAGGTAGAAAACTCTGGTGGTAATTAATTTTAATCCCAGCACTGCCAAACTGGCAAGGGTAAGCTCATAAATGTAAGGCATTTACATTTACAGCATTTTTGGCAGACGCCCTACATTTATGTCTTCTATACAACTGAGCAATTAAGGGTTAAGGAATGTTGGGAATTAATCCTCGATCATTTAATTAGCAGACCAACACCTTAAAAGCTGCACTCGTCCGAAGATTACAGTGTCTACTATACACCAAAAATGCAAACAAGGTAAAGTCTAAAACCACATTCCTAAAATAGAGATTTCTTTTTCCTGAAAGATGGTGGTTTTACCCAAGCAAAGATGGTTCCAGTCAAGTAAAGTTAAGTAAAGGCTGTTACTGTCAGGTACAAATCTCACCCTGAGAGATGGTGGTTCCAGCCACATTCTAGGTAAAGGGTTTTTTTTTAAATCTAAACATTAGGGTGTCCAACCAAATAGAGATTGTTCCAGTCAGGTAAAGGCTAATGATGTCAAAACCAATTTCATGATAAAGTACCATAGAAGTTTGTGACTGTGCGGGCTGGGATGGTAGCTCAGCAGTAAAGATAATAGAGTAAGATTAATAATTTATGCTCAAGGGAAGCAAACTATAGTGCGGTGTGGTGATAAGTTATTCGATGTGAGTGTTGAACTCTTGAATGTGGAGATACTGTATACAGTTGGTGGATCAGCAGGACACAATAAGGCAGTTTCCCAATGATGATCTTGTCTTCTAGACAGCCATCCGGACAAGACCAACAAAACCTTGCTGTAGCATGGGTAACCTACTGGCTTGTCTGGTAAGAGAAGAACTGACTCCCCAGCTGAGCCTGGTTCCTCCAAAGGTTTTTTCTCCATTCTGTCACCAATGGGAGTTTCGGTTCCTTGCCGCCATATCTTTTTGGCTTGCTTAGTTGGGGACTTTAAATTTATAAATATTAATTAAATGGAGTGTTTAATGAGGGTGAATATGTTATCTTTTATGATGTGGTTTTGAAAAGCTGTTTTGAACCAACCTTGATTGTTAAAAGAGCCATATAAATAAAGGTGACTTGAATGAATATGACTTGTATAAGCATCTATAAGCAAGACATTTATAGAGAGCCAAGGAAGAAGACTGGCAGTTTTGGTCCGCACCTGGGTGCCAATTTGGCAATATCACCCAGGTCTATAAACCTCACATACCAGGGCTCAGCCGAATAGGCCCAAACCACTGTTTAAAAGCAAAGACAAGTATTTTTCAAACTGTAGATGACACAGTTAATGTCTGTAGGCATATAAAGTAGGCAGTTTCAGCTGTCACTGAGTAATTCTTTGTAAAATAACCTTCCACAAGGGCAGTACCTTAGGCAATCAATACTGTAGGTGTGTGCTGCCAAAGAGTAAAGCGAAATTTGGCCATTTATTACACTTGTTTTGAGAAATTCTACGCACTGAACAATCCTTTCGGACTAACTTGCAGATCAGTTTTGACACCACTTTTTTATACTGTTACCTTTCCTTCACTGCAAATACTTTGACAGATACAAGATATAAGTGTCCATATAGTGAGCAGAGCAATCTATAAGATAAGAATCAATAAGAGAGTAACAATAAAATAACAATTAACTATTCGGGGCAACCAAGCCAAATGTTTGGGTATTTTTAAGGCTTTATTTACTAAAGCACCAGCCAAACATTTGTACCAATTTGCTAGGAATGTTATCTGAAGAAAGTCTGAATACAACTACAAAACACCCATCTGATTCCACTACTTCAAAGAAATTCACTAAGAGTTAAGGGATAATGGTGCGTTTCTGGCTCATTCTTTGAAAAAAATGTACTGAAAAAGACAAAAAAATGGGTCTAGACTGTATTCAGCAGGCATAAAAGAACATTATGCGAACACTATGGTGGTAATGTTGTAAATAACACAAAACTGGTTCTATAAATGGCTTGGATAAATGGCTGTTTTGAGAAATAGTCAGTTACGAATTTTTGTATATAAAAGTCTTGTAATAGACTGGAAATAGTATATAATACTCTAAGTAAGCTTTTTTGCATGCAGATCCTTATTCGTTTACTCCTGAACTTATTGTCACATATCCAGACCTTCTGTTGTCATTCTAAAGTTCTGGATATGTGACAACAGGTTCAAGAGTAAACGAATAAGAAACTGCATGCAAGAAAGCTCCAGATCAGCTTTCATTGTCTGAAAGTCTGACCAACATGTGAGGAAACTAGACACATTTTTCCACATCATGTTTAGCGGCATAAAAACGTAAAGGCGATGTGTCTTTTTTTGCAGGTGTTCTTTTCTAAAGCGATTTAAATTTATCGTTCGTTTCCCCCCCCCCCATTGAGTAGTCTAGGTTAAAGGGCCTTGTCCAGGGGCCTAGTCAATGGCAGTTAGATGGTGCTAAGAAATGAACCGATGGTTTCTTATCGCCAGTCCAACACCGTAACTGTCCAGCTTAAGCTCCCCAATGAGAAAAGCAAAGTAACATCCGGATTTTCACTCCTGCAGGATACAACTAATCATAGGTTTTAATCATTAAATTGTTAAAATTGTTAAAAACTAATTGCAATCCTTTATTTTCACACCCACCCTAAACATATATTACAAGATTACAGTATGACCAAGAGTTCTCACCACCACTAGATGTTCTGCTCATTATTCTCCTTTACTGCATGATCACCACTGGTTACCAGTGGCATCAAGATACTGTTTATAACATTTAAGTCATTGGTCTATATCTAGCTAACCTACTCTGCCCTTACTGCCCTACCTGGGCTATTTTGTCCTTAACTTAGTTTTGGTTGTTTGCGTTAGATGAAAGGTCGATTTCCCGTAAATGTTCCTCATAAATGAATCTTTAAACCATTCGATGTGTCTGCTTTCAGTTAAAATCGTATCTGTCTAATATGTTTTTAAACACTTCTGTGTCTTGTATATGTGTTTGTATTGTATTTGTGTATTTACTGTAGTGTAGATGCGCGAATCTACTTGTAAAATGTAAAGCGTCTTTGAACTCTACTTACACCCAAAGATCTTAAATCTCTACAGAGGATAGTACTTTTATCTGAGTACTGCTGTCTCCTCTCTGTGCGATGCAGTACCACAGCTACTAACATCTCTATGGACTGCACCCAACCCGGTAACTATCTGTTCATTCTGTTGCAATCAGACAGCTGCTTCTGTACCCTGATGGCTGAAACTGTAAGGCAATTCTTCCCTGAGGATTTAAGACTCAACATGGACAAACCCCTCAGGAGTATATAAAGGGACCATTGACATTGCACACTGCACTTTTACTGTTACTACATGCAGAGGTGAGTATTAATAAGTTACATTTACTTTGTTAAATTTACTTTGTGTAAATTTTTTGCGTAACTTTTATTTTTAGAGTATATTTAAAGATGAGTACTTTTACTATTACCTAAGTACATTTTTAGTGAAAAAACAGTACTTTTACTTCGCTACATTTGGCGTCGTTCCTTCGTTACTGTCAAACGATAAAAAATATAAGGGGATTTAAATATGAATATAAATATACATTTTTCGTAAGTCCAGTGAGACTTTGGAGAGGCTGCTTCGCGAGAGGCTGTTACGAATCTCCTGCTTAAGTTTAGCACGCATTTAGCTGAAAGATGTAGCAGAGGAAGACGTGTGTATTTGTGTGTGCGTTATCGAAAGCAGCTCAGCCGTGACCTCAGCTTTAGTCTATGTTTTTACTCCAATGTGTCAAAAAGAATAGTTTTATAATGTGATGCATGGTTTGTGCAATAGAATCAAACTGACATCACAGCGAACAAGAATTTTCAGCTCCAACCTGAAAAAAAACATAGCGGTAAGTGTCAAAATGACGCCTGTTTGAACCCGATTGCTAATCATTTTGTATCTGAGGACACTTTGACCTTATTGTAAAACCACATTTTACACACTGTCTGAATATTTTTCCTAATATTCGCTTTATTGCAAGCAATGACAAATATTTGGTGAACCTTACAAACAAACACACAATCATGAACATCTGCACATTTTCATATCCATTTCAACACAAAACTAACTAAACTAAACAGCAAACTGGGATGTCCTGCATTTATCCAGACACCTTATAAAAGTTTATTTTAACACCTAAATAAAGTGTAGAACATCCACACTAAACCGGGATGGGAATATATTTTATTCCTACCTAAATAAACATAAACATTAAATGTTAAAATACAGTATATTTTCAAAAACCCTTCTCTTATGCCTTTAAGGAAGGGCAGCACCCTGCCTTAGTGGTTAGTACTGTTGCCTCACAGCAAGAAGGCCCGGGTTCAGGGCCTTTCTGTGTGGAGTTTGCATGTTCTCCCTGTGCTGGCGTGGGTTTACTCCAGGTTCTCCGGTTTCCTCCAACACTCCAAAACAACTGTTGATTGGTAATTTTAAATTGCCCATTAGAGTGAGGGTGTGTGGCCCTGTGATGGAGGGACGACCTGTTCATGGTGTCCTCCTGCCTTTTACCCTTTCAGAGACCCGGGGTCCTTGTGACCACAAATTAGGGAATACGCGGGTATAGAATGAATGAACCTGAAAGGAGTAAAAAAATCCCACAAGTAAAGAACTGATAGCATTTTTTCCCTTTAGTCTCAGAAGGATATAAAATTAGCGAAAAAAACAGCAAAGTATCGGCGTACAGGACATTTGTGTCTGATTCTCACTTTTCCTTCAGCCCACCTGAACCCATTTAACATTTCATTAGAATCAGGAGGTACAACCATGTTGGTGAAGTTCCACTCTGCTCTACAGAGGTACCTTTAATTCTGAAAAAAAACAAAAACAAAACAACAACACCACAGAAACCATTATCGGTTTAGATGTGTCCAATTTAATCCATCAAGGGCAAATATAATTAAAATTAGGTGTGACTTCTGGCAGGAAAAAAAACCACTTTTCTTTTAAACGTATTGGACAAACTAGAACTTTGTAAAACAGTCTGCGGGTCTTGATCCTTGTTCTTTAATTAAAACAGACTTACTAACACCTGATGACTGAAAAAAGATTAATTCGGCCATAGACTAATTTGGCCCTGCTAATTCTAGACGTCTATACAACTCGCTTTTCACAGATACAGATACACTTGATCATATTTCTCAACCAATAAATATCTTTTTGTCTCATTAAAGGGTTTCCAAACTGTTTTCCACCACTGTTACATGTGCACAGACGAACTCGATCATGAGTTTTGCACAATTGCAGTTAAAAACCTATTGACGTCAAAACTGATGGTATCCAGATTGTAAGCTAATGGCTAATGGTTTATTGATTATGTTTTTTGACCTCTCTTGACACCAATCTCAGACCTACACACCTAATAGCACCATATAATTCCTTCCCAGGGTAAACGCTTTGTAAATCTATTGTATTTCATTCACTTTGATCTCCTCCCTCGTGCTTTGCCCACTGGTCCGAGGCCAGAATTATGCAGACGAAAGCACCCAGGCTTTGGCTCATTTGTAATTTCACAGCGGTCGGAGAGAAAATGCCATCTAAGTGCCACCACTCTTGTGATTAAGGTGATATTGACAGCTGAATTAATTCCAGATTGGCTTATATGAGAGAAGATCTTACAAATAGAAGCAATTCGCATTTTATATTCCTCATATTCAGTTAAATTCTACATATTTTCACATAGATTTGTGCTTAGCATTCACAGCAGCACCCAATCTGTCTTCTTTTACATTTCTGTAAAAGTTACAATGCAAGAAAATGACTAATTCCATCTTGATAAGCTGATGATATACAGTAGGGCCAGTGCTTTTGTGCTAGCTGTTAAAAATCTGTGATCAAAGTTAACAGGCAGTGCGGAATGATAATTAAAATCCAGGACACAGAGCTACTGCAATTCTGCTGTCAAAGCCGTAGCCGGAGTGTGTCAGCTTGCATCAGTCAATGGCCGTCTGGGGGCTGACGCAAATACCAGGAATCACAGCCACACCATGCTTTCGCTGACAGCCACCAAGGCAAAGCTTTGCCCCCCGAGGAATGATGCCCTCCTTACACTGTGTGTTGCTGACAAATGTCCACTATATATAATGACAGACTGGCTATGATGCCAGGCAAACATGTTGTTTGGATCAGTCCCGGGTATCCACAAACTAACAAACTAGTGACAACAAACATGATTTAGTCTGGAGTGGATTCACATGAAATAAATGCCAAATTACTTAAAGAGAGTAGGATGTACAAAGCTAAAAATGGCTTTCCTTTAATTAGGCTTATGTATAATTTACAAATTAAAAAAAAATAAAATAACTAGAACTAAAAGATTAAAAAAGACACAAATATAATTATTTCAAGTTCAGGCATAATAACCTGCCGTGCGGCAAAAAAAAAAAGCTTTCAAATTTTACTATTTAATTATTAATAATAATAAGCATTTTGGCTTGACTAGTTTGATCATCCATTTATCCATTCATCCATCTATCTATCTATCTATCTATTTAATGATCTATCCAATTTTCCATCCAATAATCCATCCATCCATCTATTCATTCATTCATCCATTCATCCATCCAATCATCCATCCACACAGGGTCAAAGGGGACTAATACACAAATACAAGCGATGGACAATAAAGAGACACTAATCAATCTATAATGCATGTCTTTACCGTAGAAAGTGGAAGGAAACCAGAGTAGTCAATGGAAACCCATTGCACAAGAAGAACCTGCCAACTTTGCACACCCACCAAAAGTTGGAATCAAACAAGATAGAAAACATGTTATCCACTAAGCCACCACTGTCTCGATCATAGATCTTTTCGTTTTAATGACAAGGAAAACTAATATACTTCATAGCTGACCTCTATGCAAAAAGCGTTAAGGTTGCCAGGTCTGGAAATAAAAGATACTCATAAAATTGAGAAGATTAAATCCTTATATCAAACAAGTCTGCTTCCAAGTGACCCACATAATAGCGATCCTCTAATTTGTAATCCAGCAGAGTCCACATTATTGTGCTAATTGTTAGAAATAATGAACGCTAACGATTTAAATAGCTTCCTAAAAAAGTTTTGTACATTCCGTGTGAAATTATCTACACCCACTGGTAGTCACATAACGATTGCTTTACTCTGGTAAAAACAGTGACTAGGGTAACACAGCATTATGACAAGTTTTTCTTCACACACCCATTTAGTTGCACATCTATACAAATTGATTGTACAAAAGGCACTAGGGTGACGTAGCTGTACATAGAGGTGATGTTTAGTGTTAGATGATGTCTCCTAGACTTTAATCATGAATTAATTGTCCTTCATATTTCTGACCCAACATTTTTTTTTTTTTTTTAAGAAAAGTAGTCATGGCTGCTCTTTTCCGGTTTCTTTATTTGTTTTTTTTAAACAGCGACGACATACACGGCTGTGTTCCAGACTATAGAAAAATATCCTTTTAGTAAATAGAAATTAGTAAGCTATCAGACAGCTGTATAGAGTGTTCACTGGGTCAAGTTTCAATCCCAAGGCTGCAAAGGCTTTTAAGTGGACACGGCATCTAAATGAACAGGCTTATATGAAGTGCACATAAATAAAGAGACTAGGAAATAAAAACCAAGCTAGATTTTCTACATGAGTCTAACAACAATCGAAAGCTTTTGGCTATAACACACACTGGCTGTGAATTAGAAGGGAAGGTGAGAAGGAGAACTGATATAACAGACAGACTGTCAAAAAAAGAAGAACTCAGAGATCACAGTTATCCACTGTGTTATCCTCTATGTGGTTGAAGTGTCTGACAAGATCAGAAAGATTTTCAACAATGTAGCCGCTCTTTCTTTGCTGTTCAGATTTCTAACCAAGCTCGAACAGACATCTGTCAAAAACAACCGGATAAAACACACACACTTCATGACCACTTCATTACTGTAACGATTTCCACCCCGAACCACCAGAGGGTGCCATTATTGGAATCCTAGCTTTATATGCTAGCATCACGGACACAATGTTGCAAAGTATTGTAAGATAGTCCATATACCAAGCGTTATTCTCATGTGTTTGTTATTCTGGTTTAGATCTATGTTCCGTCCTGTTTATGATTTCTGTTCCTGGCCTTCGATTTTGTTTGCTAAGTTTACTAGTGTTTATTGTGCACTGACCTTTGCCTGCCTATGGATTACGTTATTTGCGCTATATATTTAATAAAGCCCTTCAGCACAACATGGATTCTTCTCATTCGTCTTCATCACAAAACCCTCGGGTTAAGACTGAGTACAAGTTTTTATCTACATTTCAATTTCAAGCAACTCTGTTTAGTGTATAGATTTTTGAACAAAAAAAAATTATAGCGCATCGATCCTACTTTCTAAGATATTGATTTTAGAGCCCATAGTGTTCGTGATATCAACTTATACATTCAGCTTCTCTTTATAAAGTTTCCTGTTACAAAAATCGCCTGCTTACAAAGATTCCAAATAAAAAACTTACATGATTAAATGGCAACAGAATTTTTAGCTTTTTTTTTTTTTTATAAACGTTAAGATAAAAAGGTTATTCTTTAATTTGTAAAAATATAATAATAATAATCATAAAAATAATCATAATAATAATCATCATCATAATAATAATAATTATTATTATAATAGAAGTGGCAGCACGGTGACTTAAGAGTTAGCACTGGTGCGTCACAGCAAGAAGGTCCTGGGTTGGATTCCCAGACGAGCTTTTCTGTGTAGAGTTTGCATGTGCTTGTGTGGGTTTACTCCAGGTTTTCCGGTTTCCTCACACACAGCCTAAAAACCATGTATGTTAGGTTGATTGGTGACTCTAAATTGCCCATAGGAGTGAGTGCGAGTGTGTGTGGCCCTGTGATGGACTGGTGACCTGTCCAGGGTGTACCCCTCCTGCCTTTCGCCCTTTCAGAGACTGCTGGGATAGACTCCAGCAGATCCCTGTGACCCCGAATTAGGGAATACGCGGGTATTTAAGATAATGGAATAATAATAGAGATAAAACAATTGAAAATAAAAGTAAATATAGGCATTTTTAATTATTTACATTTTAAAATATGAAAACATAAAAAATGGAAAAGAAAAACTAACACCAATATTGACAAATGAACTAAAACATAGAATATAAAAAAATCAAATAAAAAATAAATACACATTATAAAGCTGAGTCTTCTTTTAAACCAAGAAAATTTGGCAATTTAATTTTATTAAGTTAAATAATAAATAAATTAAAAAATTAAAAATTTTTTTTAATATAAATAATAACTAATTATTATTAACAAAATATATTTACAAAAGATCTTAATTATATGATAATATATTCATATAATCGTTTATAAATACAAATGTATCCTGAAATGTTTCTTCTCCCGACATTTCCGGCTTTTCGATATTTCCGACTGATTATTTATGTTTAAAGGTATTTTCATACATAATTTCTCTTTTTTTAGTTATGTGAAACATTAGTAGCATAACAACATCAGACTTAACACATCTTGTCATCTTTATCAAGAACACATGAGGAATAAAGATCACATGACAAAGACAAAACAGGAAGTCAAAACAAAGGCATAAACAGTGAACAAGGACTCTAAACATAACCATAAACTAAATAACACATAACATAATATAAACATGAAACATGTACAAAAACATCAACAAGAAGAAACCTAAGCATGAAACATAACCCATATGAAACATAAACCTAAAACATAAACCTTACAGTATGTAACATGCCAATGAAATACACCAAATCGTGGTAGAACTGATCACTTAATGTGTATTTTATAACATAATAGTGGATTGGTGTGATTAATATAATTACACTTGCATACAAAAACTTGTTATAAAGTGTGTGACGTGTGACGGCCCTTATGACCTTTTACCAGTGGTAAAAGGCGGTCATGGCGACTGTCACAACTCTAATCTAAAAAGTGAAACCATATTCAACCATTTTATCACTTTTCTCAGACGATGCTAATCACCCTGACATTTCCAGCTAAAGGGCGTAAGAGTGTCAATAACTTCTCCAAATGTGGACTAGAAATAAGCATATCCACCATTATTATCTTTGACTCTATTCAAAGCTCTCGGTTATAAATGCTAAGTGAATTAAATGACATTCAATATGAGATGGCTACTTTGCAGTGCTGGTTTCCTATTTCCTCATCCTTCCCATTTCCTTGACAGTTAAGCAGTGCGGCACAATGCCTCCTGAGATTCTTATTTCTTCATGACTGACTGTTTTTTATCCTGTGTGTTGTGTCCCACAGCCACAGCCCATTGGCCCTGCCTTTTGAAACATAAATTTAGATCCACAAGACACAAATCTGGTTAAACCACAGCTCAGGAAACATTAGTGGATGCTTTAGTGCTCTCCTTTCAACTCCCCTTTGCCCCTTATAGCTATATAAGACAGAGGAAAAGAAGATGAAAGTGAGCACAGAGGACAATTGAAGGAGAAGTCAAGCAGCCTACAAAGTATTTTTTATATCGACTATTTCGTTCTATTTTTTTCTCTCTGGTACTCAGTGTAAAATTTCCAGGGATTAAGTGTGCCTCTAGAAAGTTTATTCACAAAGTCATCCATGACATAAGCCAGACCCAGCTGATAAAGATCAAGACCTGACGATGAAAGTTAACTAAGTTTCAAATGAGTGTAGAGTTTAATATCACTACAGCAAAGCATTTGACTAACTAATACATAGATTTACATTTACACCATTTGGCAGACACCCTTAATCAGAGCGACTTACATTTATACAACTGAGCAATTGGGGGTTAAGGGTTGTGCTTAGGGGCCCAACAGTGGCAACTTGGTAGTGCTGGGAAACGAAACGAATTACTGATTCATTGAATACAGAAATGATTACTAAATTAAATTTGCATAAAAGAATCACCAGAGAAATATGATCTATTGTATTAGCATAGCTAGATTATGTGAATTGTATAATTTCTAATAATTAACAATAGAACAAATGTACTAATATTGGTTTTGTTCCTTGTGGATCACATTCTCAGATATCTGTTTGTTTAGTTCAGTCACTGTTATGCTGTGTAGATGCCACAAGATAATCGGGCTGATTTGATCTCCCCTTTCGATGATCCTAGCTAATGTCCGATAATCTTGAAGGGTTTAAAGATTATCTTATCAGATTTCTCTGTGGTCTGAGGTGTGTTAGGTGTAATTGAATCTGCTTGAAAAAATGTTAAAAATATTTAAGAAACCCAAGAGGTCAAACGTGCGTACGTTCTAAAAATATCATAAAGCTGACTGACAAAAAGACGGAGGCATTAACAAACGCAGTTATTGCGCAGCACAAAGTTAAATGGATTTCATCCAAACGCTTTTCTTTTTTTTTCTTCATGAATTTTTGGTCAAAATCATTCCAAAGACTATCATCACAATTTTTTCATGTTTATTAGTCTTGAAAGATTTTCCAGTTTACAGTCAGGACTCTAAATAAAAAATCTGTTGCTGTGTGGTGTGGAAGCTTAGTGGTTAAGGTGTTGGACTAATGCCAGAATGGGCCCCTAAGCAAGGCCCCTAACCCGCAATTGTTCTGTTTTATGAAGGAGATAAATCCAAGTCGCCCTGGATAAAGATGTCTATCAAATGCTGTAAATGTTTGCTGTATTTGTTACATCATGACACAACACACACTATAGTAGTAGAACTGTAAAATCTAAGACTTTTGTCCTTTTGTCTGTGGTCTTTTACATTTTAAAATCTTATAATTTTTTAAAAGTTATTTAGTGTGTAACCAGCATTAGACATTCATACCATGCTACACGGAAGCGCAGTGACCCATGAACAACCCCCAGTTTAAACCTAGGGTTATGGTTAGGTTACAAATTTTTGGTTACAAGTTGGATCTAAAAAACTTTTATAGTCATAAGTTACTTGTGCAAACTATCGTTATTAAAGTCAAAGTGAACATTATACACAAAGAAACGTAAGCTTGGAGTGAATTGTGAGATAATAAACCTAATAAAAAATTTTAGAATGACACAAAAAAATCATTCTGCTGTTGTGACACAAATATACCATTAGCTGGCCTGACTTCTCAAAAAAAAATCTCAAAAAGTCTTTTGCGCCTGTTTCTGCTAAATAATTAACTGAAAGTTGTGTATTAAATATGCTTTCTGGGTTCCACCTCGTCTTTCTAGAACCCTCTACCAGAGAGTACACCGCTAAAATGTGCATCGACTATGGTGAGGAGTTGCTTGTTTGTTTTATAACCCCCAATGTTCTGCTTGTCTGTGTTTAGTGTATGGTACAATAGCTGTGAGTTGCAACTTATTATGTTTATGGCTGTGTGGAAGAACTCGAGTGTCCTGCACAGAGTGTCCTTCACAATGAAAACATTTGGGATGAACTGGAACACTGACTGCACTGCACTGCACTGCACTACTGCACCCCAGACCTCCTCAGTCAACATCAATGCCTGAACTCACTGATACTATTTTAGGGAAAGCCTTTTACAGGAGTGTGTAGTTAGACTAATGGCCAATTTTAATTCTGTCTTATACCCCTATGCCTTCTCTGGGTACAGAGTGACAAAAGGTAGGGATGAAAATATATTCCCTTTAAGATAACGGACCACTATTACACGAGTAAAAGTCCTCATATGTGCGGCAAAAAGTTAATGTCCTGCCACTATGCTTTTATCAGGCATAAAAAAATAAGTTGCAGCAGTGTTACGTTAGCGAACTTTAGTTTGTAAACATTCTTTTGAAGAACATGAGGGTAAAATATAAATACAGAATTGAATGTAATAAAACAGACGATTGTCGCTTGGGCAGCCATGTTGCCGCTGTAGCTAATGTATCTTGGGAATTTTTTTTCCCCCTACCTTTGAAGTGTGGTCTCAAAAACTCTTGGTTTGAAGGGGTATCTGGCCCTTTCACCTACCCCTACCCATACCCCTTAAACCAATAAAGAATCGAGATACCCCTACTCCTTCACATAAACACGCAAAGGGGTAGGGGAAAGGCGTAGAAATAGGATCGGGGCTTAATCTGGAAAAAAAATTAATTGACGATCAAGTGTCCCAATACTTGTCCATATGGTGTATAAATAAAAAGTTTCCATATTCATTGCAGTACAGTACAATTCTAGAATTATGGGTTTCCTGGGATTCTATTTGGAACCTTTTATTTTAGAATACCTGTGTAGATGAAAGAATTTGCAAGGTTAACTTAACGTAACGTAACTTACTTTATATGACTGACACATTTGAGAAAGATTAAATAACCCATTAGATTAGTAAAAAAAAATTCATCACATGATAGAAACTTATTAATAAGAGCTAAACATATTGCCGTATTAAATAAAGGATGATGCCAAGTTAACGCTATATAATTTTCAAAAGTAGTAAGAGTCTTTTTTGTAAGACTGTTGTTTTCACACTGCGTGACTATTTGGGGTAACAGTTAATTGCCGCTGTGTTCACATTTCACAATGGATCGGCAACAGGATGTTGCACACTGCATGACTTTATAATAGGAAGAATCACTAACTACTCGCAAACTACGTTTCAAAAACCAAACACACGCAAGAAGTAATAATAAATTAACGCAAGATCAAGTGTGAGATCAGAGTTCTCGTGCAAGATTGGAAATATGTTAAAAAAGGTAGCCCGCAAGAAGTTTGCAATAAAATGAACCTGTGTGGTGATTTACAGCAGGAATAAAAAAAAATATATATATATCTTGCACTTTCATTGGCTGTAGGTCCAATTTTTCATCAGAAATGATTTTACATAGCAGAATTTTGAATCACAGACAGGTCCACATATTCAGCATGCCAAATATTTATCGGGCATCAGCGCATTAGTTATTCTCTCTTTGATCATCATGTTTTCCTCGTGTAAACGTACCGATTTTAGGCATTTGTCTGCGATAATTAGGGCTAAAATCGTGCAGTGGGAACTTGACATAAGACTAAATACTAAAATTTGATGTTCAATTAAAATTACAGAATATCTTAATATATTTAAAGTACAGCTTGTAGTATGTTCCTATAATAATTTGTTGCTTGTGAAGTTGATGTACGTAGGTGTTATGCAGCCCTATAAGCATCAGCTTCAACTAAAGTGCTTCTATCATTTGATCTTGGGAAGAGATCACTTTGCAGGAGATCTTTGCCTGGGGGGACAAAATATTGAAATGCCTCGCAAACAAATTTATTCACACAGATTCACCGGAATGCCCCGTCTGTCTGTGTGGTATTGGCATGACCCCAGGCATTATGTATGCTAGTTAACACTTGTACAAGAAAATGAATCATCGAAATTCCATGTAAAGATGATAAAACGTCTTTAACAATCATGCCAATCAGAGGGTAGTCATTTTAACCAGCGTAATGATTTCAAGTGTTACCATGAGGGAAATATGTACTCTGTGTAACACAGATTGACAATGACCTTGACCTTGACTAGACTACATGGCAGACTGTTTCTTCATATCAACCATTTAAAATCAGTAAACGGGCTTTGGTTGATTCCTAATGAATTAAAATATTCATGAACAAAAATCAATTATTAATTCACAAACATCTGTTCAGTTAAAAAAGAAGGGGAAAAAAAAATTAGTTTGCAAGCTGTTGTGGGATTATGCTCTTCGAAACAATGGTTTCTGAGGAATTCTGGACAATACAAGAAAAACCAGGTCTGATTAATAAATCAAAATAGGTGAAACAAGCTAATCAAAGGACCTGATATACTGTAAATCTATAGAATTATATGACAGCAAGGTTGACAGGCTGGTTATGAAGTCTTTTAGGAAGGTACACCATTTTTTGGTACCACTAAAAGCAAATGTTAAGCAGTACAATCACTCCTAGTTCACTAACTTTGGGTAGATATAAGGTAATCACTGCAGCATAAAAAAATTATTAATTCGAGAAGTATCATTTGCATTTGCTTATGTTTTGACATTACGCTATTCCTAGTACTGTAAAAATGAAAGAAAAAAACAAAACAAAACAAGATAAAACCTAAAACAATAACGAACCCACTGAATTCGGAAGAATTAATTATACAAATGTACCGATGAGAACGCTGAGCGATGTTTATTACTGCACACTTCAGCGCTACTGATAAACAAATTAATGGAGGATTAAAATTGATATAGAAGTGTAAAAAATAACAAAGTTTAAAAAAAAATCAAAGGAGGTCTGTAAAATAAAAAGTTTTTAATAATACAATACAGTGCAAAGTTCTTAGATATCTTATATAAGCTCTTATCACATCACTCAGATTTTAGCACCGCTCGACTGGTCCTATCATCCCCTAAGACATAAGGTAGGTCTGTCTTAAGACTTTTTTCTGTTCTGGCAACAAGATGGTGGAATAAACTTCATATCATGTCAGAATAGCCTAGTCGCTGGTTGTCATCAAGAAATCACTGAAGACCTAACCCTTTCTCAAATACCTAGCGCTTAAAATTTTAAATCTATATATATATTTTAAATTGTTTATATATATATATATTTATATATATATACAAACCCGATTCCAAAAAAGTTGGGACACTGTACAAATTGTGAATAAAAACAGAATGCAATGAAGTGGAAGTTTCAAATTTCAATATTTTATTCAGAAATAAAATATAGATAACATATCAAATGTTGAAAGTGAGACATTTTGAAATGTCATGCCAAATATTGGCTCATTTTGGATTTCATAAGAGCTACACATTCCAAAAAAGTTGGGACAGGTAGCAATAAGAGGCCAGAAAAGTTAAATGTACATATAAGAATCAGCTGGAGGACCAATTTGCAACTTATTAGGTCAATTGGCAACATGATTGGGTATAAAAAGAGCCTCTCAGAGTGGCAGTGTCCTCTCAGAAGTTAAGATGGGCAGAGGATCACCAATTCCCCTAATGCTGTGGCGAAAAATATTGGCGCAATATCACAAAGGAGTTTCTCAGAGAAAAATTGCAAAGAGTTTGAAGTTATCATCATCTACAGTGCATAATATCATCCAAAGATTCAGAGAATCTGGAACAATCTCTGTGCGTAAGGGTCAAGGCCGGAAGACCATACTGGATGCCCGTAACTTCCACATCAAACTTCCACATCATTGCATTCTGTTTTTATTCACAATTTGTACAGTGTCCCAACTTTTTTGGAATCGGGTTTGCATATATATATATATATATATATATATATATATATATATATATATATATATATATATATATATATATGTTGCTCTTTTTCAAGATTTTGAGTTGTTACACTACAATCTAGTTAATGATGAGACTCAAAGTTCGCTTTGGATAAGGGCGTCTGTTAAATGATATACATGTTAAAATAGGCTTAATTAGTTTTTTTTTCTACTAATTTTTTCCTTTTTCTAAAGTTGTGCAAAACTAAGTTCTTCTCATCGTGCTAAGTGAATTACATTCTATTGAGTTGCTCTGTTCTTTTTATTTTAGAACTTCTGTTATTCTACATTGAGAATAAAGAAGCATTATAGTCTAACCACAAACTAGTTTCACAAACTACCCTTTAAATGTTTTCCTACTGACACCAAGCCATTTAAACGAATGCAAAACAATATCTTTTATCAGAGATAAGCTTGGGTAAGCTTGAAATGCAAAATAAATCTCAATTAGAGCCAAACACACTAGCAAGAACTTTAGGAGTTTAAGTACTTGGGATCGACAGTCCAGAGAAAAGGAGAGTGTAAAAAAGAGGTTGGAGTGGGTGGAAAAATGTGTCAGGGGGGATAGAAGACAGGACAGTGTTGGCTCAAATGGTTAAGCGCTGATTGGAAGATCAGAAAGACCTGGATTTAAGCCCCACCATTGCCATCAGCCACTGTTGGGTTAACCCTTCCTGCTCCAGGGGCGCTGTATCATAGCTGACCCTGCACTATAAACCCAACCTTCTAAGATAGATATATATACGAAGAAACCATTTTTACTGTGTAGGTGATGAATAAAAACACTTACATTTACAAGAAAGTGGTGAGAGCAGCTATGCTGTATAAAAAAGAGTTGACAAGGTTGGACAGGATTGGGACATTAGAAGGACGGCCTATTTTAGACTTTTCGGGCCGAGGTGAAAGAGGCAGAAGGAATATCGGTAGAAGGACATTGGAAATTAGGATGCAGAGGATGGGGCTAGGTGAAGGCACATAATTTGTCTAATGTAAACAGCCGAATAGAGAAGAAGAAAATGTTGGCAAGAACTTTTTTTTGACTTTTTGGTATTCATTAGGTAAAAGTCTCAAATTACTTATAAAAGATTTAAGATGTCTGCAATTATTTGAGATATTGAACTACATGTGCACAAACTGCCAATTAGGTGTCAGTTTAGAGTAAATGGTTTTGGTAAATTTACCCTTCTGTGCTGTTGAAATTGGCCTTGACAATTATGGTAATTAAAATAATAGTCCAACAAGATAGGGCTCAAGATTTTTTTTTGTGCGTGTTTGGGTGGACAGAAACAAGGATCATTAAAAATTCAGTGGGTGAATCAGTGACACAAAAATCTCAGCATGACTACAAATTAGGAGACGTAGAAGTGTGTGTAGGTTGTTGACTTGCCTTGGATACACTACAGGCCTTGCACAAGAGCGCAGTGTTATGAAATTCACATACGAATTATGAAGCATCTGCAAGTAGCAGCTTGTGGTGTGAAAATCAATACCATCTTATTATTATAAAAGCAATTCATTCCATCCCATCATAGATGCTTATTTAACACTTCGGGTTACATGAACATACAGTGTGTGTATGGATATTTATATGTATATGTTAAGTTATATATTATAGACATTTTTTTTGTTTTGTTTTTTCTTTCAGTCACATCAATTTCACACCACTGTGATTTACTTTTTAATTAGTAGATAGATAGATAGATAGATAGATAGATAGATAGATAGATAGATAGATAGATAGATAGATAGATAGATAGATGGATGGATGGATGGATGGATGGATGGATAGATGGATGTGCCCACCGTCTCTGCTGTTATAATAACACTGCTCTTCAGTAGATTTTAAAGCACGGCTCTGGGGATCTGTGCTTATTCAGGTATAAGAGCATTATTGAGGTCAGAAACCGATGACTTGATTGTGCGGTCAGCATGACAATTTATCCCAAAGGTGTTCAGTGAGGCTGAGTTCTTTCACTTCAGGTTTGGGCTTCTTAGTTTCAGCAAATACAAATATTGTTTATATCCTATATGTCATTTCCTCTTTTTGTTTACAGCTTCCACCTATTTTACTGATATTTATTGAATATACACTATATTGTCAAAAGTTTTTGGACATCTGACCATCAAAAGCATATCTGATTCTAAACAGCTTAATATAGATTTATTGCAATTTTCCTGTTCGATTAAGTGCCAGTCTTTTTGTAATGCTTATTACTACAATCTGGATTTTGAATGTAAGATATGTGTTTAATAGTATTAGTGAGGTGAGACACTAATGTCGTGGCTCATGGTTAAGGTGTTGGACTACCAACCTGAAGAATGTGGGTTTGATTCCCAGCTCCAACAAGCTGTCACTGTGGGCCCCTGAGCAAGGCCCTTAGCCCCTAATTGTTCAGTGGGATAAATGAAAAAGTCGCTCTGGATAAGGGTGTCTGCCAAATGCTGTAAATGGCCGGTTATGGTGGTCTGTGTTTTAGTCTGCAGAACACTTAAGTTTTTTTTTTACTTTAAACATAACACACAATGAGTAAACGGACTCAGGTGTTTTGCGTACAGAGCGGGGATGTAATAGTGAGGAAATTTTTCTATCAGTTAATCAACAACAATCGACAAATTATTGACAACACCGGTAATACTGGTTTTACAGTGAAGGGCTGGAAGGGTGGTTGGTTTGTTGGAGTTTCCCCTCTTTTTATTGCTTTATTTCACGCCTGTGCGCATTTTACGTTCACTTTCAAATTAGCGGCAACAGGAAATTACGAAAACTTTTGTTAACGTAATAAATATCTTACAATATATATATTAATATTCACCTCTGCTGCTGATTTGTGATCTGGTATGACAGCTGCTTTCAGTTTTTAATTGTAGTGCCTAGTCTCTTCTAAGCTAAATTATTATTCTAATTATTTAAAAAAAAAATCTTTACATTTTAAAAGCGGTGTTTCAGTGGGCATGTGACATGACCGGTGTTGCATATTAACACCATCAACACCGAGTATTTCATCAAGCCTGGCACAGGGGCATTGTGATGCTGGAACAATGTTTAGGTCTGTAGTGCTTCCAAATTTTTGGAGAGGAACCAGATATGGATCTGATGTGTTTTGGGCAACTGTTAATGAACTGTAAAATGTAATGCCCTCATTCTAAGATTCAGAAAGTCAACAAGTTTAACTGATAGAAAATTCATTCATTATTCATAACATACCTATCAAAGATTATATATTTACCCTTTAGCTACTATATCTGAGTCAAGGATTTGGTAAATTTAGAGCCTTTTTTAAAGAAACACTGCAGAGTTTGTTTGTATTGTAATTTGGATGTTTGCCGAAGTCTTATTAATTAATCTAAAATAAATGTTTTTAGACTGTGGGTGGCAACTGGAGTACCCGGAGTACCCGGAGTACCCGGAGTAATCACAAAGAGAATATGCAAACTTCACACAGAAAGAACCTTGCTGGGGATACCAACCAGGACCATCTTGCTTTAAGGCAACACTAAGCCATCATGCTGCCCATTAACAAAATCCTGTCTAAATGTTTCTAAATCTAAATGTTTTAAGCTTTAAATAAAGAACGTCACCAAAACATACTAATTACACTCTGTTGTCAAACAAATAGTGCTGAATGAAAATTAATTGAATACACTATAACATGAATGCAATGCATTTAAAAACATGGCCCATACTCAAATCTATTGCATTCATCTGGAGCCTGGGAATTAATAGCCAAGCCGCTGGGAGGACAGATGCACAGCTAAGCACAACAGGTCAACACAAATGCTATCATGGGAAACCTGTCAAATATCAGCTCATTGTTCCAGCTAGATCTTTGGAAGAGCTTAAACTGCTTTATACACAGAGGGTACAAACTCAAATTAAACAGCATCTTCCAGCCCATCCATTTCGAAGCAGACTCAGGGGATAACTACCAAGCAAGGTCAGTAGTGTCTGTAATTGATGTGCATACTCGGTGGATGGTTGCCGAGGGAACAAGTGCTTAATGTTTAGCGATGTTGTGGGATTTGATGCCAGGAGCAGGAAGATCCCATCCCCTGACCTGTAATTGCCTGCTGTTGTATCTAGCAACCTAGTGAGCTGAGTAATGATGTGCTAAAGATTTCCTGGCAGGGTGATTGACCTGGCACTTTCCTTATTTGTCAACAGAAAGTGAGTGGGTGAGATATGACAGCATGTTAGTGGTGACTATTGTCCCCGGGTGAGTGCTGGTTTGTCTTGAGATGTTTCTTGTTAGACTGTCTGTTTGCTCGAATCCTAAATACAAGTGAACAAACTAGAAATTGATTTACTGGAAAAGTAAAAACCCTGCAGGGGCTTTTCCTGGCACTCCCGTTGGCACCCCCGTTGCGGTGACATAGTCTGTTACAGTATGTTTTAGCCACGGATGAATCAGAGGCAAAATTTGTAGATTTAAAAAAATATTTACTACTTTTAACATTAATGTCGCTCTTATTACTTGCCAACTTTATAGTTCTCCAATTTTTTCAACCTAAATGAATTTCTGGTATTTCTAAAATTAGTTTTATTATTCGTTTTATTATTCAGTCGTTGCTAAAAAGTATGCAATTATGCGTCTTTTCATCTTTAACCTTGACTGCAAATACCCCTAGGTGACTCAAATCTTCAAATCATCTTCATTTGGTAAGAATTAAGTGCTTGACCCCTTTTTTATAAGATTTGATTGGCGACACTGAAGCGTGACCGTTCTCTTCTACACAAGGTCAGCCAGGTTCTTTCTACAGTTGCAATCACACCCGATGGGTTGATAACATGGTGACAGACTACAGTGGGAGGCTAATTTAACCACATTTTATATTAAGTAGGAAGAGGCCTAGCAATCTAATGCATAAACATAGATTTTGAGGTAATTATGTGGTAATTGCATCTTGTGTTAAGATGAGATTTACTGTATAAGACTATTTTTTTCTACACCTTATTTTGACCAGCTTTTCCACATAGATACAAATTTATAATTCAGAAAACATTTTATTTGGAATTTTGTTTCCATTTTGAATTTTACTTGATTTCTTTTTAGCGTCTGGACACCTTCACATCCATGATCTCCAATCTATTGGAAAGCATTATACATTGTGTAATTTATAATAGGATTAAAATTAATATTAAATCTGAATTATAATGTTAAAAAAAACACAATGTGCTGGCCAAACCTTTTCTTTACTCTACTGTAATGTAGCGAGGATGCTTAAGCATCTTTTATGCATAATGACAATTAGTCAATAACTTGTCCATCCATGTCTGCCATCATGCTATGAATGAGAATTAATTTGTAAAGGAAAACCTTTTTTCTACTAATAATCAGAAAACTGGTTGTGATTTTGTGAAGTGCACCAGGTGCAGGAATTTAAAAGGAGTCATTTGTGATAGTTACAGGTCAGGATATACATTTGCATTTCTGGCTTTGGGCAGATGCCCTTACACAGAGCAACTTACATTTTTCTCTTGTAATGAACTGAGCAATAAGGGGTTAAGGGCCCAGCAGTGGCAGCTTGGTGGTGCTGGGAATCAATCTCTGATCTCCCAATTAGCAGTCCAATACCTTAACCGCTATGCTACCACTAACCCTATAAAATCTCTAACATTTACAGCATTTGACAGACACTGTTATCCAGATCTATAACAAAGTAAAAAATATATAAGAAAAGTGGCATTACAGTGAAAATGGATACAGTAAACTGTAGCTGAAAAGAATAAATTACATGAATATATGTTTTAGTATTTATTAAAAGGTATTTATTAAAAGATACCCAGAGAGAAACATGCTCTTACAAACACACCATTGTAATATTTTCAGTTTAAATTCTGAGATAACAATTATTTCTTTTACAGTTTCTTACCAACGGTCAATTTCCAAACCTCATTGGTGTTTTCTAAGCTGTTAAACATCTGCTCATTTCCTAGTGCCTCATTATTTAGGTGTGATTAATTATTAATGAGCTGAGTCAGGTGTATCACAGCACCCAAAATCATTCTGTTAAATTTTTTAGAACATTTCCAGAACACTTGTATAGACCTAAAGGCTTTGTTTTCTGCATCTTTATAAAAATGTCACTATATTTGAACTATATAAAAAGGCATTCATGCAGCTTATCACCTACACTCCTACACTACCTGCACATGTTGCTCAATGCAAAATTCATCTATTCTACATTTATATTTTCGCCTGTTTTGACTTACAGAGTAATATTTGTGTGTGGTTTTTATTTAGAGCGGTTCCTAGAGGAGCTGAGATGAGAAGTTTGAAGAAGTGATTTATAGGGAATTTTTTTTAAATAGCACTTTAAAGGTCTGTGCACTCAGCGGATTACAAACAAGAAATAAAAATACATGAGCTGCCTATAATTTCGAGAGAATATTTTTTTTATTCCAACCAGATGCTGATTTATTTATTGGCTTAATTAGGTATTTTATATAATATGAAAAAGTACAAATTGATTTGTGGTAATTAAGCAATATTGCATGAGTAAAAGTTCAACTATACTGAATATTAAAAAAAAAAAATTACAGGAAGTCTATAATCCATAATTAAGAAATTAATATCACGTGAACAACATACAAAATATGTGTAACATGGCCAAATATTTAGATTTGCTATGTTTTTGTAGGAAAAGAATAAGACTATGCTTTCTTAAAGCCCATCGGCTCACTTACTTCTCATTGAGCATTCATTGATCTGTACACCCTGATACACGCTGTATTACAGGAATGAATAATTAACTTTGCTTTTTTTATCTACTGTGAATACAAAATTCTGTTAATCACTAGAATATGAATGTTGTATGAGGCAATAATAGATAAACAGGAAAACATTTTATTGTGGTTCTGGTCAATACAATCATTCTTTGGATGCTGCTCGTCTAATCATACAAGTGAACTATAGTATAAAAGGTATACAGATGAAAAAAAAAAACAAATAAAAAAATAACTATACATTTTTTTATTTCCTAAATTACTCTGTCTTTATTTGGTTTATACAATTGTAGAAGTAGGTCCACTGATAGTTGGTTAATATGGGGGGTGCAGAAGAAAAAGCCACTTACAGTGTTAATAATAACTTAATAAGTATATATTGCACATGTAATTAAAGGGCAGAGGTGCATCGCTGCCCCCCAACTCAGGAGGTGTAGGGCAAATACTAAATACTATTTTACCTTTACTTTATTTATTCATTTGTTTGTTTGTAGTAAATATATTTATTTTAGGGGGAGGGGGGAGCTTTTTTAAATGACAGGTGGCAAAATAATGTTTATTCAATTCTAAACATTCAATTTTCCGTCTTTTCAACACTCTCTCTCTCTCTCTCTCTCTCTCTCCCTCTCGCTCGACACCTGCTATTACAGCACACGACTTCGTTCTGCAGCTGGATAGCGAAGTGATTCCTCAGTAGAGGGAAAGTGCCAGGCACTTAATCACCTTTGATGTCTTTCCACCCGCAGTGGCTCTGACTTATCTTTTTAAGGTCTACAACATGCATTTTAGCTCCAAGGCTTATTCCTTTTCTCATCGCCTTCCTCTCTCTTTCACATCCATCTGTGTGGGTTCTGTAAATGGGACTGGTGGCACCCTGTGAGCTTCAAAACTCGCATCAACACTTCCAACCTGCTGCGTATTTGTCCAAGAGGATTTTAAAAAAGGAGCGGTTGTGATGAACGAGCAGCGGGGTTGTAGAGTAAGCGAAGCATCAAAGCAGACTGTGCATTCGGATGCACTCACCTCTGTCTGTAATATGGTGTTCAAAGATGGAGGCTCATTGTAAACGAAATGACTTCACTGCACTGCCCCTACTTCACACTACTGCTTGTGCTTGAACGAGTTCAGTGGGCATTTTTATTTCAATCGGCAATGTACCGAAAAAAATAAATAAATATATAAATATGCCTTATCCTTATAACTCAATGTATATCTATCTCTTAGCAGTGGTGGGCCGTCAGGGCTATTTCTCTGGTGGCCTAAATAGTTTCCAAAGCACGACCTACATTTACAACCTAAATTCTAATATTTGTTCTTTTAAATTGTATTTATTTATTCCCAACAGTTTATTCTCTTCATTTCATAGCATTTCTCTTGGTTGCACTGCTTCCAGTATGTGTATGTGGATGTTAGGAACTTTTTTTTTGCTGGTGAAGTAACGATGATAATTATACATTTAATTAAAAAGGTCAACTTTTAAAATATTTGTATTTTAAGCTGCTATGCCACATTGTCTATTATTAAACACTAAAACGGAAAGTTAAATTGAATAAAACGGTGTCATGGTAATTTAATCACACTTTTTAATTGGTTGCTTTGAATAGCTGTTTCTATTTATTTTAATTTTTTTTATTGTTATTAATAATGGTGGCATAAAGTATGTTTACTTTTTGTCAGTGATATAAAATGGCCCTGATTTAAAATGGATAAAATAATTGGGAAATAATTTTGTTATTTAATTTAACGGATGGAGCAGCATGGTGGCTTAGTGGTTAGCACTGTTACCTCACAGCAAGAAGAACTCGGGTTCGATTCCTGGGGTTTCTGTGTGGAGTTTGCACGGTTTTCCCGTGTTTGTGTCGGATTAATGATTTTAAATTGCCCACAGGAGCGAGTTTGAGTGTGTGTGTGTGTGTGTGGCCCTGTGATGGACTGGTGACCTGTCCAGGGTATGCCCCTCCTGCTATTTGCCCTTTCAGAGACAGCTGGGATAGGCTCCAGCTGATCCCTGTGACCCCAAATTAGGGAATAAGTGGATATAGAAGATGAATGAATGAATTCATGTGAACGACCACCACAGAAAAGTTGTCACTGTGTCACTTTTCACTTGCAAATTGCCACCGGTCTTGTAGCTATTCAAGCATATGAAAGAAAACATAGCGCCCAGTCCTTTATGGTCAGCTTCAACTCCAGCTGAGATAAATCTATTCCCCCCTTCCTCTTTCATCATCTCTTTTGCTCTCTCCATGCGCCGGCACAGAAGGGGATCCTGAACACTTTCCAATAACCTCTGAAGCTTTTTGTCAAGAGAGATTGGGTCTAATTTCTCAGCACTGGTGTAGGTTCCCGCCTATCCCTCACTACCCCTGCTTATCTGTGCCTCTTCACTGTTCAGCAAAATCTTTGCACAATGTTGATAATTCAAGGAAGGTGATCATCACTTTTCCTTTGCGATGTCTACGACCGGAACCGATGGATTTTGTCGGTGTGAAGGACACCGCCATCTTTCGTTTTTGGCCCTGCTTAAAGGTTTTGCGATTTAGAGAGGCATGGTGTTACCAATCATGTGATGACAGAGCGTCTCCAAGGGCAAACTGATACAGCGCATCAGAGTTCACAGCTGTCCAAAAGAAAGAGACACATCTTTATCCGGGGATGATAAATAAAGCAATTACTCTCTTATGACTATCATAACACTCTTTCTCTTTTTCTCTTTCTTTCCTTCGGCAGGATGAAGTCAGGACAGATAACTAATTAGCCAGGAGTTAATGGGCAGCTTTGGGGCATTACATGTCGAAGAGTGATACGCCAGTTAGCTTTATTAGAAAGACATTTCTCAATGTTAAACACCCCTCTACATTAACAAAGTGTTCAAATTAACCTGCTCATTAATCTATCCATTAATTAAATATACAGAAAAATAGGCACTGATTAGAACATATGAGATATTAACGACATTTAAGATGAACATCCTATTCCAGATTAAGTCTCACTTTTCACTCATATAATAACCTTTAAACTTCCAAAAAATACTTTTTATAAGACTTGAGAGATTAGACTTTGGGGAATTTCCTTATCAGTCATGATAGGGTTAGTAAAAAAGACGCACTAATTTTGGATGAGAGGGTCTGGGGTAAAGATCCATTTACCGGTTCAAATCCTTTTGAAGCACTCATTGAATTGACCCAAGTCTCATAAATCCTTCTAGTCTCTAGAACTCATTAACGTCACACAACGACTCCATTGAATCCAGTTGTTTCACTATGCGCTACGGGTACGATAGGTCCGCTAAATCCCACTGTTTAGATGAATCAATGTAATTTTCTGACTATGTAGGAACTCATCAGCTACTTGTTATAATATTTACTATCCAACAACTACTTAGAACCGCATTTACACTGCACGTATCAAGTGACCCAATTCTGATTTTTCCCCTAATGTGGTACCACATGAATTCCACATGAATTCCAATATTTTCAAATCAGATTCAGGCCTCATTCGTATTTGGTAATGAATGGGATATGAATCCGACATGTGCATTAGCGTCTGCCATGTAAGCAGACAGATTGGCGCGTGCCGTCAACTTAGGTAAACACCAGCAGCGATATATAATAACTAAGCGCAACTGTGTGTTTAAATATATATATATACATATATATATTACTTTCTTTTCTGGTCAATACGTCCACCTTTGGTTGTTTTTGCTGTATATAAAGTAAATGCAAATATCAGATACGTGTCAGTTTCAAAAGATAATGTGAGCGGGTCATCAAAAAAATATTGGGTATGGTCAAAAATCTGAATTGGCCATCCAGTGTAAAGACCTGCAGTGTAAATGCAGCCATAATGGGACAGGTTATTTAACCCTCTTTCCAGTCTGGGGTGCATTCAGTGTTTCAGTTCATTACAAAAGTTTTCAGACATTGAGTTCCTTCACTCTGGCCATAACACACCATGTATTCCTGGAGCTCAGGAGCTTTGTAGGTGGGGTTGGAACAGTGATTCTCTTTGTTCTAGTGAAAGTAAATCAATGCTATGCTAGTCTAGAGACATTCTAGACAACTGTGTGTCTCCACCTTTTGTGGCAACAATTTGGAACGTACACACTTATAGTCTGCTGGTATAGTTTGGGCCCGCTTTTGAATAGTAGCTTGGTGTAGCCACAATGCAGTATGTAAATTTGGATGTTTATTTAGAATTCCGGTATAGGTGGTCTGATTCTGGAATTACTGTAGAGATATAGCGGAAAATCCTCAACAGCATAATGTTCAATTTTCAAAATGCCATTCTTAAATATCAGGTACATTTGACTGGTCCTCTTCAATGTCCTAGAGTCTCAACCCTGAGGCAAAGACTGCATTTCTTACACTTACCCTTAATAATAGTACAAGACCTGGATAAGCTAGTTGCAGCATTGTGAGCACGCCAAGGCCAACCCCTCTGAATAATGCATGAAATGTGACAGAGGACTGACAAGGCACACAATACCATGCTCTTAGCTGGCATTTACAATGACAATCTACAGGGATGCCACCGGTTCCGGTTAGTCACATGAAATTTAAAATAAAGGAATAATACAGAAATTGTTTAAGGAAATGAGAAGAAAAAAAAAACCACAACGCTGGTACTGGATATAGTGTGAATGAGAACTAGGGGGAAAAGGTGAGCTCCTTTTGCAGTGATTAAAACTACGCCTTAGGTCAGTGTCCACATGGGAGCAGCAGAGATGGATGACACAAAACACAAGGTAATTTGACATGCCAGCAGAAGGAATACTCTGCCCACCTGGTATTTAGAATAGCATCCTTTAGCTCCCTTCAGACTGGAGTCATTTCCATCTCTGGCTCCGGATGCTACTCTGTGTATATATATAGATCACTCTCTGGAGCGGCTTAATAAGCTCATCAGGGGTCTCTCCTGTTCACATCGAATCATTAGGTGATATCTTGTTCTGTATTTTCATGTAGAAGTGAAGACATGCTGGGAATCGGTTTGTACAGCAAAATTGAGGTTGGATAGCGGGAGGCAGGAGCTGCATTTTGCTTGTGCGATTGAAATCCAACTTACGTTAAAACGCATTTGTTAAAAATGTGCCTGCTTGACATTTCTAAGGAAAGTTCTTACTATTCATGTGTAAATGTTGGGAGTAAATTCCATGCACGGTCAGAGGTTTTATTGTGCATGACCTTAAATCTTAAAGATTATGACTTATTAATTACAAGTATAGCAAGATATACCATCAGGGGAGCACTTATTAAAAATGTCAGCGATCATTTTTGATTGTTTAAATAAAAATTAATTAAATAAAAAAAAAAACAGATTCCTGAATGTCAGTGAAATGTGGGTAGTACATTTTTTTCTCTGCATATTAATAAAAAAAGGCTTGCATACTAATAAAGGCTACATGGGCTTGGCAAGGATTTAAAAAGCCCATGTAATAATGGTAATTCCAAGGCAAAAGATGTCAGAAAGATTGATTACCCCAATGAGAGATAACATTAAAGTGCAGGCTCACCCTGCTTAATTACACCATGGTGATAGTTAGAGCACCCAGTCCAGATTCCCCAAATTTGCACCTGGAGCATGTTTTGTTTTTTTATGTTATTTGTTTATTAGAAAAACTACTTAAGTAAAAAATATGCATTAATATACAGAAGAATAGGAGACTCTAGAACCATGTTTGGGAACTTCCTGTTACCAAGATTCTAGTTGAGTTAGACCAGGGAGTAAAAATATCATCCAGTCACATATTAATCAGTGATTTACACGTTCCACTTCCAGTATTTGCTAAAAGATTTCAAGAAATTTGGCTGCCTTGATCTTCATCATCCAGCACCCCCTAATACTTCCACATTCTCAGTCATGGGCTTTTTCATTAAGGTCCCTTGTTCCGGGACCCTTGACATCAGTAAAGCTGTGAAATTTGAATCACAATTTGGTTGCCTGAGACAATTTTTGTAAACCTAAATGATTTCTATAATCCTATGCTAAAATCCGTTGTCTTTGAACACTAGTTTAATCGCTACAGATGTGTAAGCGGGCATGTGGTAAAAGTAGTAAATGTTTCGGTTGTGTGTGTGACTTACATTACTTTTACAGCATTTGACAGATGCCCTTATTCAAAGCGACTTATACAACTAACTGAGGGTCTTGCTCAGGGGTCCAGCAGTGGTGGCTTGGTGGTGCTGGGAATCAAACCCTGGTCTTTCTGGTATCAGTCCAACAACTTAACCAGTAAGCCACTATATCCCGGCCAAGATGTCCAGCTAATCCACTGCTTTTGGCAACTGCGAAAGTACAGTTTTGTGCAGCAAATCAAAGGTGGGCATTTAGGAAAACAAGTACCTTCAGCAGCTTAGTGCAAGTGTGTGTGGGAAAGTGATAGCGCAGTGGTTTTGGTGTTGGACCGCTAATTGGAAGCTCACTGCTGGGCCCCTAAGTAAGCCTAATTGCTCAGTTGTATAAAAAAGGGATTAATTGCTCTGGATTATAGCGTCTGCCAATATGCTGTAAATATAAAACAATATTACCTTATAAAGCCCGGGCTGTATGTTACATAATTTATTTCTCCTATTCTTCTAAAGAGCCCTACATATTTAATGCTTCCCTGGGGGGTTAATGAGTCTTATCTTAAGATCCTTAGTTCTCAGTCGATAGCCATTGCTTATCACAGTTAGAACTCAGGGCTTCCATTTTGTCACTGGTTGGCTTGTCATTGACATTGACAAAATCGAAACACGTGTTGAAGCAGCATGGAGTGCATGAAGTACATCATTAATAAATGCCTAGAATACAGATGGGATTTGAGACGGTCCATATGGCATTACAGGGTATTTCTAATTCAACTACAGAGAGATGTTTTTTAAAAACCTAACGCAATAGATGGACATTTATTCCTAACGCAATAGATCCTAACGCAATAAATAAACATTTAGGTTCAGGTAAAAAAAATATTAACTGAACTTAACCATTGCAGCATTATACACAGGATTCATGGTGTTTATCACAATCCATAAACAAAGAATTATCATTATCAATAATCAAGAGGAAGAGAAAGCTAAAGTCTAGGCACTTTTTTCATTCTGACTGAAATATTCTGGTTAAATGTTAACGAGACATCATCCATTCCCGAATTAGTGTTTGCATGTGCTGACAATTTAAGTCAAAATAATTTTGTGACCAATACACAGCTCGTCTTTCACTCTGTTGAATTGTATTATTTTCTGTGTTTTTAATTTAAATCCTGTAAAGATGAGCCATTTCACTTAATCATGCAAGTTATGGGCTTGTGTTGCTCTTAAGCAAGTAAGTGCAGAAGTGCGTGCTGTTGCTAAATTCTTTTATGAAAAGACGGAGCACGAAAGAGATCTTTATTGTAGCAATGCTTTACTATAAGCCATCAATTTCCTGCCCCTCTTTCCTCTGAGCAGCAGAATCCTGTGAAAGTTAATAACAACCGGTAAAAGTGTTGGTACGGAAATTTGGTGACCTGAAATGAAAATTAAATTTCTGCATGACAGGCTAGTCATTTCCGAAGAAATTATGTTAAGACCAGATATGCGCGGAAGGACATACGTACAGTACATTCAAATTATCCGGAATATGTCGTTTGCATAGAGTTTTTTTTTTAATCGTTTAATCGTGTGAAAAGGTTTATCCTATCTCTGATTGGTCAGTGTTTAGACAGAAAGCATGTTTATTCAGATTTGAGTTTTAAAAACTAATTATAACTGGATCCAATGCACCATGTAAACAGGGTCCAATGACAAACAAAAGTAAGAGCTATACTAGGCAAATCTGAACCCTGTAGCCAGCCTTTTATGTAATATTGGTTAAAATTAATAATTAGATGGGATGATTATATGTTATGAAGCTTTTAATGAAAACAAATTAACACAGGTTACCATTTGGTTATGATTTAAATAGATGTGATCAAATGGTTGGGCATTAAATTATCTGATATGAAGCTATCAATCTGTGGACTTACGGAGAGACACCTATTGCTGAGCCTGTCAGGTATGGAAATAAGGACAGAGCCCTTCTTTTGGATGTCTCGATTGACTTTTGCAAAGAAGAAATCGTCAGATAAAATTTTTCTGCAGGGTTAACAACCTCCACCCTGAAGGTCTATGTAAAATAGCTAACATATCGCTGATTGTCCATGCAACATTTGGGATGACAGCATCACATTTATTAACTTTTACCTTTTTACAACTAAGTTTAATTAAAGCATATGGTTCCTGGCTATTAACCCAGACTGCACATTTCTTAATACTGATGAGCTGGAATTGAATGCATTAGCATTTTAAAAGGAACAGTGAACTAAAACAATAGCATTTTACAGTGGAATGTCTTCAATTGTGTTGGTACAAAGGACAAAAAGAGACAGTTATGTTTACATTTTCATGTAATATACATACACTTAGTAGCATCCCGGAGGCTTCAGTCATTCTGGAATAAAAATAGGATAAGAGATACAAGGTGGTGCAACTGTTTGGGATGTTCCTGGCTTTTAATTGTAAAACTTACCCTACATGAATAATGAACAAAGGTACATCAGAATAGGAAATATACGTAGTATCAGAAAATTCTATACCATGTCATTTTCTTCTGCCAAATGACATAAATGTAACACAGCAACATATGGATGTGATCAGGTGTTCCAACTCTTTTGGCCATATAAGCGTATATTTGAAAAAAGTGCTTTAACTGACTTTTTGTCTGATAGAAAGGATTATAAAATAAGAAGAATAAAAAAAGAGTAATTTAAATTGATATTGAATTACTAAACTTAAATTACTAATAAAATTACTAATTATATTAATAAACTCATGATATTAACCATTCAATGTTCGACATTAACTTTTTAATTTTTGATGTTCAACCCTCAATGGCTGATCTTCACTCTTTAATTCATGATATTAACCCTTCATAGTCTGATATTAATCCTTTTAATTCATGCTATTCTTTAACTTTATTTAACACAAGCATGTCAAAACTCCTGTCATGCCCAAATCAAACTATAGATTTGTCAAGAATGCAGCAACTTCGTTACATGGAATAAAAAATAAATAGTCCAATGATAAGGTATTTTTTTTTATATAAAAACACACAAACAATGACTGCGTCGATAATTAGGAGCCCGTTCCAATCAGGCAAATGTCCCTCTGGATCAATATTGATTACTTTTCTTTTCCAACAGGTGCTGAGAAATGTGATTTGGGTAAGTAATGCTCTACATATCTGAAAACAAGTAAGGCTCTCGTTTTGACTTTTTTTTTTTTTTTTTTTTTTTTTTTGCAAATTGCTGGTCTGTCTCTGGCTGCTGCTGAATTTCAGCCTCTTCTGCTCTCCCCTACAATCAAGGTGATGATGAAAGAGCAATGCTGCAAGACGAGACCCGACTAGACCCGGTCCTTCTGAAAGGTCTGCCCTCTGGGCATGCATCCCGCTGGCACATTACAGATGCTGGAGGATGTGGATGAAAGAAAATAGGAAGGGGGGAGGGCAGTAGAAGCAGCAAGAAAGGACAGCTAACAGGAAGGCGTCTTCTTTTTTTAAAGAAAACTAGGGTGGCATTTTCCTTGAGCAATTTCACTAAAGATCACAGGCTACTAACCACTAGCGCTATAAAGCAATTTTGCTCTCCAAACACTGCACCTTCATTGCTGATATAGCTGTCTGAAGCTTACAAGCTTACCTGTTGCAATAAATTAAATTACAAAAAGCCAGTCAAAGAATTCTGGACAAATTAACTATAAGTACTTAATTGCATAAGCTGAGGCAAATTGGGATAAATTCCTTCATTCTTCTTCCAATATAAGCTGTGTTTATGTCACCCCAGGCAACCTTTAATTCTATAATTAATATTTGAATCCTAAAACATTTTTTTTCCCCCAGCAGACACTCCAGAGATTTAATCTGCTCACGCTGTATTGTAGCCTAATGCCATTAAGATCAAAATGATAGCGTGTGTTTCTCTGAAATTAGATAAACATAATGGAGAGACGTGACAATGACATGCTTATAGAAAGCAGCCTAGATCTATCAAACGATGAGGGAGACTCAAAGTCACAGCATTATCACTCAGGGGAACTTATCCCTCCTTCAAGGTGTACAGTTTACACAGCTCAAACAAGAATGAAGCAATCTCAAGCTTATCTCCATCAACTCTATAATGAGTCACAAGTACTTTAGAGAAAAAGCATTGAACCATCTTCCTCTCAGGAAATAGGTACAAATAAGAATTAAAAAGATGACTGATTGTGTTGTGGGAGAAATAATAGTCAGGAATGGAGTGGTGTGATGTGGGTAATATTCCAAAGTGATCCAAATTATTTTCCTGTCCAGGGCGTACCTCTCGTGCCTTTCGCCCTTTCAGAGATGACTGGGATAGTCTCCAGCAGATCCCTGTGACCCTGAACTAGGGAATAAGCAGGTATAGAAGATGAATGAATTAATAAAGGAATGAATAAATAAATGATTTTTTTAAATCACCCACCATTGTAACAGGAAGTAGACTCAGGACACAGGTGCTGAACCAAAGAGACCAGTTTATTCAACAAAAGGAATAACTGAACTTAAAGGGTAACTTTTCAGAGTTTTTAAAATAAATGAGAAACTTAGAAAACACAGGATTACCCAGAATACTGGAAACTAGAAATACTCAGGCAGTCTTTAGAGTTCAAAAGCTTTTTACGTTTTGGAGTCTAGGAGTCTGTGGAACTCACGGGACTGGTAGCGTGGAAGCTGGAGTGAGCCTGGCGACTGTGACAACCATGTTTTATTTTGCTTATACAACAGCAATTTGAAGATATTATTTTTGTCCATGTATTACTTATCCTACATTTGGTCCAGTGAAACCTTAAATATATCTGTATTAAACAAGGTCCAGGTACTTTGGACAGGATACACGGTACAGTCATACTTCACACACTAGGGACAATTTATTGATTTTTTTTTACCAGCCTTCAATCTGCATTTCTTTTGCGGAAACCGGGGTACCTATAGGAAACATTCTGGGTTTGATTCCTGTAAAGCAAAGCTGCCTTAAGGTAATGCCAGTTTATTAAAAAAACTATGTGAGGAGATATAAAATAGATTTAATTGTTTATTACCATTATTTTATTTTGCCACATTTTATTTATTATTACACATTTATAAAATTTTGTGACACTTCTTTAAAAACTAAAAGCTTTACCTTTCACTGTTTCTAAAATTGACACTGTCTTCTATAGCTACAAATCAGGCATTAACTTATTTTAAATAATATTTTATTTGTCTATTTAGGGCAGCCACTAATCCCAATAAGTATTGTGGGAATCCGCGTTTTTACATCACTTCAAGCATAATTAGTCATGTTTCCTGAAGTAGGGCTGTGTAAAATATAAATACAGCTAAGTATCGTGATATTTTTTTTAACAAGAGTACATCCATATTGTAACCTCTGGTATCGAGACATATTTAAATTGCACTTTAAACTGATTTATGTTTCTATTAATATTCAATTAAAACCCTCAGTTGGTGTCAAACAACAAGCATGGCAGAAAAAGGAAGGGCATCTCCGCCTTTGTATTTGTTGTATTTTTAGCTATTTGTGTAACTTTTTTATATGTAATGTATTGCATTGTAATATATTGTATCGTGACACATATACCGTGATATTTATTCTATCGTGAAGCCCTTGCCAAAACACCCCTATTTTGAAAAGGGTTTCCTTCTGGGCTTTTTTTCTTATAAATCTTTGAAGTCACTTTGATATTTTATATAATTTTATATAATTAATTATCTGCCCCCAGTCGTTTTTTATGAACAAACACAGTATTGAGCCCCCGAAACCAAATATTTATGAAAACTTCTGCCCTCAACAGTGCTGTGGTTTCATTCACATTTTGTTTTTCTTCTTTTTTACCTCCAACAGCCAGAAATGGCAACATGATTTCATTCACAAGATGCCAAGGTCCATCATAAACTTTAATTATATACTTTAACTATATTTTTGCTATATAAAGGTCATTTTTTATGGGTCTAATTTACAGTGTATGTTTACTTACTGATATTATGACCTTCTCTTGAAAGCTCAAGTTAAAAACTTTACAAAAACCTTCTGCAATAAATAAATTACAAGCACTTTCCCGTAACATAATCGTAAATACGCCACTGTTTTTACATATTTACGTTCTTTTGTCTTGCCATCAGTAGTTTTTTTCTATAAACAGTTAATTGTTTTTGTGACAGCTCCATAATTAGTAAAGGCAATAGTTTGATTGCCATTATTATTTATTTTCAGACACACAAAGAAATGGGGTGTGTTGTGTGTTTGCAGTATATCTGCATTTTTAAGTGTGTTTATAATTACAAATCTAAAAATAACTAAATGACAGTTCTCATGTTATGAAAAAAGCTATTTACCAGACTTGCAGATATACTGTCCTCTAATTAAAAGCTTTGGGTTTATTAATAAAAAAAAAGTCTAATGCTTTAAAATTGCACAGATGCCTTTTTTGATTTGATTTTTTTTTTTAATGAAACAAGAGTTTTTAATAGTTAACTTTTACAGTTGACACCATAAAGTCATGAGACACTAAGAATTTTTTAATTGTTGATACATCAGATAAAGTAGCAATGATAACAGATCTTTTGTGTGTGTGTTTATGTGCACACTGTGTTGTTTGTGCGTAGGTACGAGGGGATATCACAGACACGGCAATAAATGGCAGCACACGAGGCTGTGATCCCTGTGGCTGTGCTTCAATCTGTTGGTGTGTCTGGAAACTTTTTGATACCTCCTCATACACATGCATGTAATATTTTATTTGAATTTTAGGTTTTATGCACAGAACATTCATTCATCTGCTATACCCGCTTACTTGGGGCTACAGGATCTGCTGAAGCTTATTCCAGTCTCTGAAAAGGCAAAAGGCAGGAGGGCTACATTCGCCAGGTGGACAGTTCATCACAGGGCCAAGGACCTAATATACATGTTTTTGGACTGTGGGAGTAGACCGAAGTACCTGGAGTAAACTCACATAAGCACTGGGAGAACATGCAAACTCCACACAGAAAGGCCCCTGCCCAGGAATCGAACCCTGGCCTTCTTGCTGTGAGGCATCAGTGCTAATAAGGCTTCCAGATATTTATTTATTAAAGTTTTTACTTGTTTTTACAACCTCTTTATCTATCTTTATCTATTGTCTATCTACAGTACTAAGTTAACTGCATAAGCTAAGTTAAAATTGACTTTGCAAGACACCCCCCAAAAAAGCAAATTTTATTATCCCAAACATATCATGGTTTTATGTTTATTACATTGTATGTAAGGCCACCATTCCACTTCTTCTTCTAACATAATCTTATAGCGCGTTCCCTCCAGACCGTGCAACTTGCTGCGTGTAGGCCTTATTACCCATAATCTTCTATGGCATTTCACTACCAAACGAGCCGTGCCATACTTAAGTTCCCACAGTCGCACTCAGGTGCCTTATGTGTGCAGCTAAAAATAATGCAGAACATCAAATAGTCCGATACTCCGGAACAGAACTGTCTGGATTGATGTCTTTGGATGGAATGACTTCTTTACTATAGAGCAGAACTTTCTGTGAAAGTAGAGCTGCACACTGTTGGAAAAGTCTTAACAATGCAATACAGTTGGTTCCTTGACTTAGGAGTTTACTCGTCACTCGAATTAAAAGAATGGAAATGCCATTGGTCCGTTCTGGGTCCCCAATGAAACTTTGTTTTTTTTTTGTTATATGTTTTTAAAAAATATATGTATAAATAAAGAATATAGTATAAAAAACAATACAATAGTATGTACTGCAATAAACCGGTTTTATTAGGTAAAATGTACAGCATTTACCTTGGAGATCAGACGGCTCCACTTTCTAACGAACTTGCTAACGCACATGTCTGACTAGCTATCGAGTGAGACACAGGATGCTGGGTGGATGTTACGGTTGTTACTGTGGCATTTGCTATGCCAACTAGCGGTTGGGTATCTGAAGCTAACTTGTAACCTGAATTTTTGCACGCAACTCAAAGCAAAAAAATCAACCGAGAGACGCCTCAGATCTCGAAGAACTCGTTAGTTGGGACACTCATCAAGGTACCACTCTACTTTGTGTTTCTGTAATATATCTTGCAATTTAAAAAATTACTTGAATAGCACTATTCGGAAATAATTTATAAGGGAGTGCATCTGTGTAAAATATACACAAATTATAATCAGAAATAAATACAATAGAACAAAGATACAAATAAAATAAACAGTGCTTCAGGGTTTTCTAGAGGTACAGAAATTGAATAATTTAGCTACAGAAATTGAATAATCAAATGTAAAATCACATTATTTATAAACTGCTACAATTTTTCTTTGTTAAAGCTACAAAAGTTATTCTTTCTTAAAATAATGTTCAAATAGTTAACTTTTACTCTATTACGAATCTTTGCAATTAATTTACATATTACATGCATTCTAAACTGCAGTACACATCCTGAAATGTGACTATTGCATACACACATTTTGCGATGTTGATGCTGAGACAATGTATTGTGCAGCCTTGATGATATTTATGATATTTTTCCAGTAGTCTATCCATTTGAGCCATTAAAGATCAGTGTAATTTGTTTGTATCGATTCAGTCAAAGTAAAGTTTTTCATATTGGTATGATGATTGATCTCACATTTCTCCTTCATAATCTACGTAAAATCTGCTATTTATAGTTTTGGATAAAAATCAAATAGCTCTCTTTAGCCAAATGGCATTTGTTAGAACATAATGGAGCTTGATGCAGCTGGTTTGTACTCACACTTTAATGTATTGTCTCTAAAGATTAAAAGCCTTTCACAGTTGGCTGTGTGGGCAGCTATTAGCAAACATGCTGTGCCTTGTGCTTTGTTAAACACTTCGTCCTAAAAAAATGCTTGGTTTCATATTTAACCATGTTGAGGTTATTAGAACGTATCCAGAATCACTTCAATTTATTACACTTATACAAATAAGCAGTTGTGTCAAGTGTAAAGCACCACTTGTCGACCCAACAAGGGCCCAATAGAGTGTTTTGGTCAATTGCCAGGATGCACGACCATATTGGAGGTAGTCGGATGTAAACGATGGTATGTTTTGCACATGTAATTTGCTACAGAAGAGATTTTTACTACTAATTTATGATGTTTTAACCATGGAAAAAAACACGAAAAGTTGCTAAATTATGAAGAGAATGACTCATTAGGCAAGAATAAGCCAGACATTTTAACAAACTAAAGTTATTAGGTGGTAAAGATGAGAAATTGGGGGGTTGAGGGCCTGCTTCAGTTTGGCCTACCACAACACCACCTTTCTTCAGACAGTTTTTGCAATTTTTCTCTTGATTGGTTAAAACTTTTGGCAGTCTAAAGAAATCCAAACGTCTTTCTCAGTCAGACCAATTAGTACGGCCCAAAACATGACAATATTGATGACGAGTCAATTTGGTGGTCCTGGGAATTAAACATATAACCCTCTGATTAACAGTTTAACACCTGAGCTAACACTTGCATCATAACTTCATTTATTTGATCATTCATTTATCTTCTTATTCCACCTAATTCGGGGTCACAGGGATCAGCTGGAGCCGACATAACTTCTATTTGTAAATGCAATCTATAAGCTCAGCCTGGATACATACTGCCGTGAACGTTCAAACCTTGTTGCCAAGCTGTGGAAAGAGTGTCTTAAGTGTTGAAGTCCATTGTGGCACACATCAAGTCACTTTAAATAAAAACATTACTCTGTGTTAATAAGTTCAGTGGTTATATATCTGGTACGAATAAAAGCAGCCTATGCTACAAAACCATTTCTAAGCAGCAAGTCTCAAGCCTCAGAATGAGTGTTTTCTGTAAATATAATTTAGTTACAACTCAAATTCTAATTAAAACCCCGTTGACAACAGTGATGAAGACACAGCTGGCAAAGATGTTGTCTTATCGCCGCTATTGTGGAACAGATTTACTTGCATGCAAGCAAGCAAATCGATAGTGCTGCCTCTTGAAACATCCTTCGTAATGCCTGGAAGCAAATGTCAGCCTTAATATGTGAATTATGAGAACGAATATTGCAAGTGACAGGCGGATAAACCCAATGAAAATCCCCTCTGATTTGGATCACTATATTTAAACCTGCTTAGATCTCAGATGTAGTGAACTAGAAACCTGGTTAATTGGCATAAAAGTATGACAGTAAATGGGGGAGTGGTAGCTCACTGGTTAAGGTGTTGTCTAGTAATGGGAAGTTTGGATCATTTTATCGATTCAGTACTTTGAGTCTTGTTCAGCAAAAAGAATGAATCATTTTCGTTCATTTCAGCAAAATATAACAAAATTGTTAACCCAAACTTTATTCACACTTCATACAAAAAAAAATGCTATAAGAAACAGAAAAGATTAATTTATTAGTTCATCTGGATCTTCAGTCTATGATTAGCTCACCTCTTATCTGACAAGTGGTCGTGACACATGACAACCCAATATGCTCAACCAATGCAGTCTAAGGCGGAAAGAGAACCACATGCGCGACTGAATGAATCACTCTACAAGACGACTCGTTTTTTCAGAGTTATATTAAAAATGTGTTCAAAATGATCGAATCGTTCAAGAACAACCCACTACTACTGTTAGCTAGTTTTACTGTGTACTGCATCTGCTTTATATGGCCGAAATAACAATAAATCTTCTACGCTAAAGATTCTCGTGTAAGTGTTCTGTTAGTCACTTATTTTTGTCCATGGTATTCAGCTGCAAAAGAATAAATATGTTTGATATCTAAAGTTGTTTTTTTCCCCTAATTGATGTAATTGATCAATTAAAAAAAAGACCCATAAACTACTAACCAATAATTTATTAAATAAACAGAACAGGCCTATGCACTTTAGGGCCCCCTTGAGGTCTGTTTTATTAGTATTAGCCCAACCTCATATTCTGTCATTGGGTCCAAAATTGCTAGTGCCACCCCTGGTGTACCATGAAGTAATGCTTTGTTTTTATTTATTTTTTTTATTCTTATTGTTATTTACAAAACCACACCTTGTCGTTGGTTAGCACCTTAATTGGCTCATGAATCTTACAAATAAATTTGGGGAACCTCTTGCTTTATAGTAATGTTTGGCAGCAGTTTGGAAAGCACTGACACCTACAGGTAAATTTCGGTACAGCAGCGTATAAACTCAGCTTTTTCAGTCACGCTAACTCAGTCAAATAACTATATTGTACTGTTTTTAAACATTATACCAGTAATTTAACAGCAAATGAAGTGATAAAAAGTCCTCTTAGTGGTGGAAGTGTTAGACTTTCAATCACTGATTAAAAAGGAAAAAAAAACAGCAACAGCACTAAGAGAGGGGGGAAAGATAAAAACACCTTAGTGTTCAGAGACTCCCACTCCCTCACACCCTTACATTCTTTCACTCACCTACTCATTCATTTACACACACACAAACACACACACTAATCCACTCTCACTCATTTACACTTTCTCTCTCACACTCTCTCTCTCTCTCTCTTTTAAAACACACACACACTAGTCAAATCGATTTTAAGTCTAATGTCTGACTTAAAAGCTTTAAAGCAGCTGCTTTCTATCCAGAGATGCAAACATGAGTATGTAACCTTCTGAAAGCATCTGTTTTTTTTTTCAGGTTCCCAGCAAGGTGCTTAAAAAGCAAGAATATATCAAAGAGAACCCCTACTGGTTCTAAAGAACACTGGGTAAAAAAGTGGCAGGTGTGTAGCAGGTGATATTTCACATCTTTATACACCTTGATTCATGAACGCACTTGTAAAATGTTTAAGGAAAGATATAAAAATAAACAGGAACATGCAGCTTAGCAAAACATGATGGATCTAAAACTGTACCTGTTTGGTGTTCCAAATGTAAAAATTCCCCTTAACTTCATGCACATTCCAATGGAAAACTATTCCAGATAACTTTTTCAAAAGAAATTGCAAAGGGTTGTGACTATTGCCACAGTAACACACACACCACCCAATTCTTCAGCCACTGAACCTTTAGCAGGGGTGGGCAAACTCGGTCCTGGAGGGGCAAGCCTAATCAAACACACCTGAACCAATCAAGATCTTGCTAGGTATACTTAAAAGTTACAGGTAGTTGTGTTGAGGCAATTTAGAGCTAAACTCTGCAGGACACCAACCCTCCAGGACAGAGATTGCCCACCCCTGACCTATGGACTTACTCGAATTCTAATTAGCCTTCAACACTCTTTCCTACCTGTTTCCTGCAGCAGGATCTCTAACGTTGGTTCTTCCTGTTCCCAGTTGCACCTCTCCTAGTTTTGTCCAAAGCACCTACGATATCCTCGGACTCCTTTGTGTCCGTGTTTGCTTCCTGAACTGATCCGTTAGCTAAACATTGACTGTTTTTATAAACATGACCTTCTGGTATATCGTTACAACCGTACCATGGAGCGTGTTTATATTTGGAACTCACGTCACTGATCACCTTTATCGTTCGATTTATTTGGCTCAATTTAATGGTTTTGCTAATAAAAATAAAGAGTAAAAATGTATGTAACACTTTCTAAATAACGTCACGTCAGTGTGTAGAGGTTAATGTGATTCCCCTTTTGGCCGTCGACTATAAGTGATGTCGCTCGTGCATACAAACACGACCCATAGTACAATTTTAAGTGTAAGGCATTGCTAATGTGAACGAAAAATGATTTGCGATTCTGTTTAGGTTTTGGCAGTCATGGTGCCTTCACAAAATAAAAATGCAAACAATTTGCAACTGTGTTTGTATTTTCCGTCCACATATAGAAAACTTGCGTTAGGCATGCGTTAACTTGACCCGGCAAACTGAATGGAAATCAAGCAAATAAACATACAAATTATTTATTAAATTCAGCAAATTGATACACTGTATTAGAACTTTCTGTATTAATGATGTTTATTTATGATATGTAGGGTTAGAAAAATTTGTAATTAATATGGCTCTTTTAGCAATATGCAAACCAACAAGACAACCAGAACGCACACACGTTCTTCAAAACCAGCAGGAGGTTCTCTTCGAAAAACTTTCAGAAGATTACATACTCATGTTTGTATCTTCAAACAGCTTAAAATAAACTGTTTGAAGAAGAACAACTTGTATCCCTGGTCCAACTTAGAACTTTTTACCTTGGTACAGTATGTTCCTTCACCAAGCACAAGCACATCTTCTTGGTCAAAATTTGGCAAATTGAACAAAGATGTCATCCGATTTTTTGACGTAACTGTTCTGCGAGCAAAACCGGAAGAATTGAAACACTGCTTCACAACAAGCGCTTCTGGTGTTTAATTTCAGTGCGATAAAAGTCCATTATGTCATTTTTGATCTCAGCCATTTAAGAACACAAAGTGCGTAAAATACTCTTTTGTTTGCAGTTAGCTACTGTAGCTAGTTTATATAAGTACTAATATATCAGTAATGTATTTACTTTGGCAAAATTGCAAACTACTTTTGTTTTATGGTAAATTTAAGGTAGTGAAGTAATATTTTATTTACTGTTAAAAGTATATGTGGCCATGATTATACAATGTTATAAAAACACCTTAAATGGCTCTTATTGAGGACTGGATATTCTGCATTCCGTGAGTAATTTAATTTAAACTGTAAATATGATTTACAGACACTAACTATCTTGTTAATGTGTAGTGGAGTTTGTAAACTCTTTAGTGTTTTATATTACTGCATCAATATAAACCAAATCATTAACACATTTTTACAAGCCCTAAAACTGGACAATGTGAATCCAATTAAACTAACAAGACAAAAATATTAATTAATGTTACCATTTTGGAAATTGTCAAGTCAAGTGAGAAGTTCATGTACAAAAATGTGCTGTTGTGCAGCACTGATCAACATTTATGAGAAATTATTACATGCAGTTATTGCTGCAAAAGAAAGTAGCACCAGATACTGAAAGCAAATGTTTAACGATCTTTGACACTTATAAACGAATAACAGTGTATGAAAGTTTTGCTTTCTTTGTTTGAGTGGGTTATTGTGTCTACTTCAGAAGTTTTGGGTTTATTTATGAAGAATAATGTATTTTTTGCAGCTTATTAAATCCTAGTTTTTGTGGACATATTATATATTTATATATTTTTGGTAAATTTCAAATTATTACAAAAATACCCACCTTGTCTATCAGTTTGCTGTACATCCAACAAAGCCTCATGTTTTATCTATCCACTAATTCATCCATCCATCCATCCATCCATCCATCCATCCATATACCCAGGCATACATCCATCCATATACCTAGCCATACATCCATTTAGCTGTCCATCTGTTCATCCAGCTATCCATCCATATACCTAGCCATATCCGGAATCATCCATAATCCAGTCGCACGCACCATCCATCTATCCAGTAATCACCTATACCGGGATTCAGCCATCATTCCTTCTATTTATTCATTCATTAATTCAGGATCATCATCTTCAGGGATTCATATCAAGCAAAGGGACTTCAGTACAGGGTCTACATACCACAGGCATCACTATGCAGCATCTACAATTACGATACACCATCATCCTATGGGCAATTAAGACACAACCTAACACTCACTGAGGGGAAACCGTTAGAGAACACGCATAAACTACACAAAAGGCCCTGTTACAGTTCTTGTTGGAATGTGGGAGGCATATTGCTGCCCCAATTAGAACCACCTATCCAGGCCATTCCATTGGGCACACAAGCACACAAATTGCTGCCCCCACTAGGCCACACACATATCAAGTTTATTAGCCATCCATTAGGGAGCTAAGGGCACAAGGTGAAGAACCACAAATAGAGTTGCAGTTCACATTACATCACTTCATGGCAGGTGCCCTGATCCATTGTGATTTACAACTATCTTATTTATACAATTGAGCAACTGGGAAATAATGGGCTTACTTGGGGGCCCAGCAGTGATAATTAAGTGGTGATGGACATCAAACTTACAATCTTTTAATTAGCAGTCCAACACTTCAACAACTGATCTACCACCTCCCTCAGTAGTAACCCCTAAAGCAGTAGAATAAGCCACCATGCCTTATAATAATAATAATGCCATAAAACATAAAGACAACTAATTATTCTAATCAGCTGGCATAAAGGTTAACAATACACACAGTACAACACACTTTATACCAACCTGCTGATTAAGTAGAGAGAGCCTATACTCATGTGGTGTAATAATCTGGAAATTTAACATTAATGGGCTATGAGTCAATTAGAAAAGAAATTAAAGAGTCATAATGAATGTTTGATTGAGCCCAATGGTGAGCATGGCAACAAGCAAATGTGTAAGCATTGAAGTTTGGAGTTTTTTTTACAGGTGATTTGAAATCCAAATGGTATCAATTTTATCAAAAATGGGGTTTTTAACACGAAGTGTGTATGTGTTTTGTTGTACATGAATAAAAAAACTGTATAAACAACAATGAAATTTAATTTAATTTAAATCACAGAGGATGAACTAAAAAATAGCTATTATTAGAAAATATTTAGAAATATCACAGTTAATAATAAGTCAAGTTTGTTTTGAATCCCAGTTTTGATTGGGGGTTTGATTCCCAGTTCAACCAAGAGTTCTAATGGTAAATGTAATTTTAACTAATTTACCCATGGACGTCACAGTCCAGTGACTTCTGTGTCGGTCTAGGGGCAGATAACAACATTTTTAAAAGGGTTTACTGGTTGTTTCTGTGAAGCAGAAGTTGAAGGCGAATCTATGTTGCAGAATACAGTTTTATTAAACATAATTATGCGGTTCAGAAAAGTAGTCATAAAACGGGCAGAAGTCGGTACATGGAAATCAAACACAAACCACGAGAACAAATCTGTAACACTAGACGAATTCCTTAAACCAAAAACCGAGCAGAGTTCAGATACTGGGAAGACAGAAACACAGAGCGAACACTTGGTATGTCACATAACAAACAATACTTCGCATAGAGCTAACAATAGGCTAGCTTATATGGTAAACCAAACAGGAAGTCAGACAGGAAATACATGGGGGTGGCTAATATGCAGGTGACGGTGCCCTCTGCTGGTGGAAGGGTGAAATCGTGACAGTATAAAATAGCCTAAACCTATCATAAGGAACTTTTAAAGGGATTAGATATGATTAAAGTCAACTAAACTACATTAAATCAGGTGAAAAACTTTTAGCATCATTTCGACCATATATAGCAGACATGGAACAAAGAGAACTTGAACACAAAACAACACAAATGGGAGGTCAAGCTAAGGACTGGAGAATAAGTTGTTCTAGTCACATAAAGTGCATAGTGTAAAACTGGTGCAAACAGTGCAAGACAAATAAAGGACAAAAACACTTAAATTACAAAAAATAAATTCTCTCTCTCCTGACACTTTTTTGTATGTTTTTTTTTCTTTTTTTCTTATCGCTAAAACATGATTTCCTTATTGAAAAAAACATAATTTCCTTATTGTAAAAACAGGATTTTCTTATTCAGGTAATGTAGAGGCAAGTATGCATGATCCGCCATTGTACTAAGCAGTTTCATAAACAAGAGGTTTCCAACTGCCCTGTGTGAGAGTGGAGTGTATAATAGGAAACAGGTGAGTCTCATTAGTAACCATGGCAACACGATATAGAAATAGGGTTTGTCCCCCTATTTCGACTGGAATAGTGTTATTACAAGACATGGTGAAGATAAAAAAAGGAGGCACAGAGAAAAATAATGGCTAAGGTTCAAAAAGGTGAATGGTTAATTAGTCAGAGGAGAGAGACATGTGGTGGTAATGAAATACACACGATACTGAAACTGACACATTATTATTTTGTATGCATATGCAACATACATTATGCATATGCATACGATGTTCCCTGATTAATTATCATATGCACGTAATTTCCATGACAGATGCTGGTCTATGATTCCGTAAGGGAACGGTGCAGCATTTTGGCTTTTGACATGGATCACAAGGAAGCATTTCATTTGTGCTTACTATTATCAATAGACAACGATGTTCTAACTGACTAATCATCGACCAAGCCCAGTTGGGTTCTTAGTGAGACATCTAGAATACAGTATCACAATAATTCAATGTTAGACTAAATTTAAAAGAATAAATTATACACACACACACATATGAACTTTCAATTTATTTGAAAATAAATACATAATAATAGACCGATAATTACCAGTGGTACCCGATAAGCATTGTTCAGGGGCTGATTATTCTTCACTAACAAACAAAACTCCAGTTGAATGATTACAAATCCCCAATCAGCCACTCCAAAATCTACCCCAAAACAAGAAAAAAGCTGATTTATTTAAGCAAAAGGGGTAAAAAAGGGGGTTAAGAAAATTAAATAGGATGTCCCCACAAACTTTTGATCGTATAGCGTTATATAATAACTCATACTTTTCTCATTACATTAGCACACATGGAAGAAAAAAGGCTTGTTAGCTCCTAATCCTCTTTTAATCCCCGACTCATCAGCCTCAGTCAGCCCAAGTCTTTATCTAACTTCTCTCCTGATGATGGATTTTTCACTTCCGAACAGCAGAACTATTATGTAAACACAATTAAACTAAGCTCAAACCTATCAGCAGTCTCATTCTAATCAAAGACAATGATAATCAGGAATGCCAAAAGCCTCATAATCAGTGCTCAAAATGCATACGGCTTGAAGTAACACCTTCTCGGTTAAGCGTTCTGCCTTAATCGTGGGCAATTAGTCAACCCCTAACGATGTGTTAATTAACATGGACAACCCTGGCTAATTAGTGTCTTGTTTTCCTTTTATCCACAAATATTCAGCATCTTAACCCCTTAACCTTTTTTTTATGCTAAAGCTGTCAGTTATTCCTGGTCAGTGTAATTCTCTCTGCAGTCAATAAGCACACTTAAAGGTACAATAGGTGTTATTTAGAACTTTCATTGTTCTCCTGATTGAAATCCTATTTACACCCTGATAATAATAATTAAGTGGTCTAAATATTCAAGAAATGTTCGTCCAATCAAAATATCTACTCCGAACATTATGATAGGATTTGCAACCTGTCTTTTAACACATGTATTTGCGAAACTCTGTGCAGCATGTTAACGTCATCAGCGCGTTTAAGTGCTGGCCAAAAAGGCTGTAAATGTAAATGTCTTTATACAGCAGAGTGAAATTCTTTCTTCGCATAACCCATTTTAGTAAGAGTATCGTAACCACTATGATACAGAGCCTCTGAAGCAGGAAGGGTTACGGTTCTTGCTCATGGACCCAACAGTGGCTGACTGGCAGTGATGGGGCTTGAACCCAGGTCTCCCTGGTCTTCAGATCAACAACTCAATGCCTTGACTATTAAGCCACCACTACCCCTTGCTGGCTGATCAAAACAGAGCTAAAACCCGGATTCAGAGGGTCGAAAAGAAGATATCATGGTTGCAGTATTTCTTTTAGACAGGTGCGATTGGACTGGATGGTGTGTTTTGATAGTAACACAGTTTGTGTATCTTTGCGAATTACCTTAACTACAGCAACAGCGTGTAATCAGGTACTATTTTTATGTTCTGTATTTTAGTACGGTTACTAACTGTAGTAAAAATTTTGCTAACCAGGAAATGATACATGATGTATTGTGGTAATGTTGTCTCTGGTTTGTTCACATTCATGTGTTCAGAAGGTGTGGGTATAGACGGCGAGGGTGGGACGTACACTTTTAGTGCTATCAGGCTATAGTTATCATTTTACAAGATGTCCCACTGTATCTTTACCTCTACCAGACTTACTCCCTTTCTTGCAGTTTCAAAATTACATTTGCATCATTGTTACGAGTAGGTTATGGAATAAAAAAAAAAGACTCGTAACAATTTGCCAATTTTTAAGTGATTTAGGAACCATGCCATTTTGTACAACTATACAAGCTGTCCTGAAATGTCTGCCCATAGTTAAAAGAGAGAGAGAGCGAGAGAGAGATAGCAAAAGAGGATCCAATAATCAGCAGTTGGCAACTCTGAACCATCCATGGCTGGTTGGCTGCTATCTAGGGAAATCATTTAGTCTAAAAGTTAAAGGCACAGGAGTCTCAGCCACAGCATCTGTTGCCTGTTGATAAAGGGTCATTTAGGTTTTGGATCCCCACCTGCCGTTTCCTTATGCCGTGCTTGAACACCGTAGCTGGTCATGTGATTAGCACCCAGAAACTGACAGAAAAGCAGGCAGGAGTATCTTTAGCTGTATCAGTTCAGATAAAGGAATACACATCTTGGTTTATGAGCCAGGAAATTTCTTCATGGTTTCTGACTATATATTAAACAATCAGATTTTTTAAAATGTGTTTTTAAACAATGTGATAGTGTATAAGTCAAACCTTTAAGCCCTGTCATTTTTAGACTGTTAGGACTACATACAACAGAGAACATTTTGTATGAGTTCTCTGCCTGGCAGCATGTACTAGAAATAAATAGCTCAGATAGTTATGACCAGGCTTGCAAATTACGAACCGAAGAAAGATCTGAAGAGTTGTTTGGATCAAATATTCCTGATTTGACATGCAAATCATAGACTCAACTTAATTCTAAATCATAGCTAATGTGGTACTTTGAATAGCTGATTGTAATGATGTATCATTTCTGCTAGTTAAAAAAATAATAATGTCACTGTTAAAGTCCACCTTTATATTAAGCAATAAATGTACAAAGATTCAGAGATGAAGGGAGAACAATAAACGGCATAATTCAGTCCAATTATGAGGTCACAATAATAAAACGATTCGATTCGCTAACCACAAAAGTGGAATGGTCTTTGCAAAAGCTTACGCACCTACATACACACTTGTTTTTCAATCTTAAACTTTACTGAAGAATAACAAGTAGTTTGATAGTGAGTTTTTTAAGTAGGCACCTACAAGCACCGGAAGTTTTTGTAATGGTATAACTACAACATCTCTGTCCAGCTAGCAAAAGCAGCTATTATTGAGACTTATAGCTTAGAGACTCGACGTATGCTTACAGCTCAGAGATTGAAGGTTCCCCCTAGACTTGCAGATCAAGGACTGTATAAATGACATGACAGACACTCAGAGACCTTTTACATGACTCGGTCGTGTACCCTGCAGCCTTGAGCCTCATCACAGACTTACAACTTATCCTATACACTATGAACTGCAGGATGACTTACACCTCGAGCTTTTATTCGCAAATAAATTTGGGGTTAAAAAAAACAGCAAAGCAATGTAATCTCAATTATATGTAAGTCATAATATGTGTGTGAAATCTTTCTCACTGAAAAAAATTAAATCAGAAAAAGAAAAGTAATTTTGGTTTCAAAAAATGAAAGAAATACCAAATTGGGAAATTAATTTGGTGTATGGACATGATCCCCTAAAAGGGCTTACACCTGTGTGGAATGCAGTACAGATTGCCACACTAATTGAACCATAAGACTAAACTTATACACAGCCTACAAGAGATGTCTTTTTCGGGTTTATTAAAAAGGACAGAGTAACTTTCATTTATCTCATGTATACAACTAAACAGTTGGGATTAGGGGCCTTGCTCAAGCTTTTCTGGTGGTTCTAGGAATTGAACTCACAATACTTCGATCAGCAATCCAGCACCTTAAACCGGGTTTACACAGTATGATTATGGCCACAATTTGGTGATTTAAGACAATTTTAGGATTATAGGAATCGAAAAAGATTCTTATAATCCTATGCTAAAATCTGTTTTCTTTGATGACTAGTTTTACATGTTCAGCTGATTGATGGCGGTTGCAATATATTGACTTTTACGACGACATTGATTATTAGAACAAGAACCAATAATAGCGCTGAACTTGAAAATGCAATTAGCGAAACAAAAACATATCATTTTAGGAAAATGTAGAAGCTAGTCCAGTGGACAGAACAGCAAGAAGAGAAACGTATTAAATTTTAGAATAAAAAGTATGTATGATGTGTCATCACCACTGTTTGTTCGATGTTAGCTACCATTTAGCAACTGAACCTGGGTTACCAAATGTGTCATGGATTGGCGATGTAAAACTCTGGTGTTTTTGTGTGTGTCCGTTTTAGAAGCGTCTTGACTGTTGTACAGTCGGACATTTTGACAACACTGTGACAGTACAGTCTGACAAGCGACAATCGCAAAATACTATCAAAATCGCACAGTGTTAACCCGGATTTAACAACTCTAGCTACTACATCAATATACAAAAAAAAAAAGAAAGGACTTCCTGATAAAGAATGGAGAACATCTAGTTCTGGGATATTCTAAACACAAGTGGGTCAGTCTGTAACAGTCACCAATAACGTGTGTTTCTACTCATAAAGCACAAAAAGGTTATCACAGGGTTTATTCCCAGAGGACAAAGGCTGTGTTGAGGCTTTTGTCACAGCCTTTTATGCAACATTAAATAACAGAGGCAGGAAAATGGGACAGCCACTATGTGCTAATCCAGCTCATATTTGAATTGATATAAAGACCTTCTGAAATTAATTTCATGGCTGCAAAAGAAGTCTTTTGGCCACCGCATTGCCAGCACGAGGAACACAATCCATTGAAAGCAGTAGCCACGGAAAACTGGTAGGCAGAAAAATTAAAACCTTCGGAATGCATTGTTATGGATATATTAGCAATTAGCCACGCCAGATATAAACCATCTGCTTCTTTAAAAATTTGAATAAAATCTTTAAAACAGATTTACTGTACTTTAAGTCTTCATTAAAAGCTATTTTCCGCCGTCACTGCAATTTGCCAAACTTTTTGACAAAAGCGCACAACACTTTTTATCTATTTATAGTTACATCTAACTTTTCCTCCAAAAAAGGTTTGTTCCAAACTAATTAATAGGAACTTGCATTGTGCAAACGAACTTATTACTAATCAGAATAAAAACAGCAGAGAAAAAACTACATATCTGTAAATGCATAATATTCGGACAGATGCTACATTTACAACTTGTTAGTGGATTTTTTTTGATTGAACTTTCTGTATTCACTTCCTGTGTAGAAAATTAAGACATATGATGACAGGAAGAAAAGTTGCTTATTTACTTTTACAAGGTAAAATTACAAGATACTTTTTTAAGATTTTTTGGGGCATTTTGCCTTTATTGATAGGACAGGGAGATGAAACGGGAGAGATACAGAGAGAGTGGGGTGGGACCGGAAAGGACCTGAGCCGGAAACGAACCCGGGTACTGGAGCGCAACTGTGGTTGTGGGTGCCGGCACCTCAACGTCGGCCACAAGGTAATTTTTGTATTAAAAAAAATTGCAACAACCCAATGAGCCTCAATCAAAAAGTCACAAAATTAAGCATTTTTTATCTAGTTAGTTTTTATTATAAAGCCCAGAATTTACTGTTAAATGTTAATGAGTCACAATTCGAAGAGGTCAGAGCTCTCTATAAAACCAAATCTACCAACTGGGAATTAATGTATGTGTAATGGGATCATACTTCTAACTGTTAATTTTACTCATGTCTTGCATGAGTTCCTGGATTATTAATGTATAGTTCCCAGGGCCCCTTTCTCCCATGAAGAACCGGATGGAAATTCCTTGTTGTTTTTTTTGCCAACTGTGTGACTAATAAAACAGCACCTGATGAAAATGGAATCTGGAGTGCACTCTGTCAGTGTGTGCTCAGATTCTGATAGCTGATCAAATAAGCTCTGGCGAACGGACACAATCCAAATGCAATTTAGTGGAAATACAGAATAAGAATGAATACATTCACAAACAACAAATTGCGGATTGAACCAGAGCATCAGAAAGAAATTCTGCAATGCACAAACTAGATTCTAGGCCCCATATATATATATATATATCTATATATATCTATATATATAGATATATATATATACAGTGCCTTGAAAATGTATTCATCCCACAAACACATTTTGTTTCTACAACCTTACAACCACAAACTTAAATGTATTTTATTGAGATTTTATGAATAGACCAACACACAAAATAGCACATAATTGTAAAGTGGAACGAAAAATGATACCTGTTTTTTAAAAATTTTAGCAAATAACAATCTGAAAACCCCACATCAATACTGTGTAGAGCCACCTTACGCTGCATTTTACAGTGCAAGTCTTTTGGGGTATGTCTCTACCAGCTTTGCCTAAAAGTTCAACTTTGGTATAATCTGACCAGAGCAACTTCTTCCACATGTTTGCTGTGTCCCCTACATGGCTTATGGCAAACTGCAAACAGGTCCTCCTTATGTCTTTCTTTCAACAATGGCTTTCTTTCTGCCACTCTTTCAGAAAGGCCAGATTCATGGAATACACGACTTATATTTGTCCTGTTGACAGATTCTCGCACCTGAGCTGTGAATTTCTGCAGTTGTATAAAAAAGTTGCATAAATAAGATGAATGTAAGTCACTCTGAATAAGGGTGTCTGTCAAATGCCAGAAATGTAAATGTAACACAAAACCTTGTCGCTACCTTGAAAAAACCTTGACCCCCCCCCAAGACAAACTTGAGTCATTTAAATTCCGGAACCGACCTGCCTAAAATTGTGTCATGTTATCACATTTAAAATGATGTTATGCTGTGTCCTAATTATTTGACTCACTATACACCTCCAAACGTCTTGAACCTGCTTGGCCTCTGTCGTCTCTCATAATGAAGATATTTCTAAAAACGAGACAGCTTCACATACACGTTGGAAATGTTGAAATCCCGTAAATTGAATCAAACAGCTGCTAACAATCTCTTGTTGACATTCTCTTTGACATTTTAATGAGAATATTTGCATAAATAAGCCATATCTGTACGTTCAGGAGTGTTCCTGGCCATCAAGGAATATGACAGAATTATCAAAGCAGGGGTTTATCGTTCTGTCTGAGCATCAGTGTAATTAAACACTGTCATGCAGCACTGTCCAAGCAAATACGATATTTACTAAAGGTGACCCTGGATCTGAATTATAATTCCACATAATCCTGCTTTGGAATTTGGATTAATAAGTCATTGGTTAAGTAGCGGCTGCTTTATGTCCAAGAAATAGCCATAACATCCACGTGAGAGTATTATCTCATGGCATTAACGTCTGATTAATAGCCATAAAAAATCCAGGGTTACTAGCGAATCCCACCAGAGACCCACTCCCATCTGATGACATTCTAATTAAATGCCAGGCAGGAAAAAGAGACAACAAGATAAAACCAATTACCCAACATGAATGCACTTCCATATTTAGGGATGATGAAAGAAACATCAAACAGGTTGCAAGAGACCAAAACTAGCAAACAATTGTAGAAGGGAATTTCTGCCTGTTTTAAAAATAAGCAAATTAGCAAAGCTAAAGCGTTTCGCTTTTACCGATCCATCTTTCTTTACGGACCATGAAGGTTGAGTTTGCTAACACATGTGCAGTCACCCGATCGCAGGAGTTGCTAGATAAGCAGGCATGCAGAAATGAAATCAAGCCTGCGATGGTCTAATTAAGAGTTTTCTGGCATAGTCCTGGAGACTGGGGTTTCTGAAATGTGGCCTCTAAATTCAGGCTGACAGGATTTTTATCTTTACTTCCCTGCGCGGCTGTCATATCGGCATGACGTAGCCCTACTTGCACTCTCATGCTTCAGTGGAATGGTTAATGGGAGCTTTAGCACTTGGATGAGAGATGAGACGGTAGAAAAGGTTGACCATGCTAATATGATATCGTGGTGAGTTTTTTATTCCTGGGGTCTTTGTAAATCTGTCATTTAAACAAAGACTAAGCATTTACTAAGGAAATGTAATAGGTTATAGATTACAAATTACCCTATTTAAAATTTAATAAGTAGTGTTACTTTTCAGTTACTTCATAAAAAGTAACTGAACACATTTGATCACTTTTTGATTACTTTTCTGATTACTTTTCACTGATTTTCTTAGGAATATATTTAACTAAATCATTTCTAAACATTTACACCAGGCAGGGTTAACCTTACGCTCTGACACGGTGTCATAGCCTAAAAGCCTTGTTCAGGGGACACCAGGGTTTGGATGTCAGCTTCATACTTACGCAAATGAAATGTACTATCCAAGCAATCGCACCACATGATTAGTGTGAACACACCCTTAGACCACTTAACTTAATGATTGTTATCTGGATGTCAAGAGACCTTCAACCAGCAGAACAAACATGTTTCTGTAGACAATCTATTATACCTGTTATACATATATTATATATGTTAAGTGTTGTAAACATTGTAGTGTTGTAAAAGAGTCACGTAAAATTCAAAAATAACATTATAATAAATTAATACTATTTAAACAGAATGTAATCAAGATGGGAAAACAATGTGCATAATTATTTTCTTGTATATTCACACCATATATGTAAATTGAATTAAAATTAATTAAATTGTAATGCAAGATTGTTTTAATCGTTGTGGCTTATCATAAGTGTATCACATGTCATCACAGTGAAATAACTTTTGTGAGTTTTAGAAAAAGTGTCAAAATTAAAAATAGAAGTTGAATAAATAACTCTATTCCAAGGTGACTGTATATAAGACAAGAATATGCACTGGAGTAATTGTGAAGCTACATGCACACATACAAATATAGGGGCAAATATAGGTGCAATTTAGCTTATACAGTCTGGAGAATACAAGTTCCACATAATATATTTTTCTGTGTTTCCAGAAGGTTGTTTTTGCTGTTTGAACCAGACAAGGGATTATTACATGACCTGCTTTAGCAACAACTACATAAACAACATAAACCTGTATAAAAATGTCTACGATTTTGCTCCTGTCATGGCGATACAACTATTGGTGGACAGACAGAAAAAAAAAGTCCAAGACAGTGAATAAACTAGGTGAATGAACTCAAAAGGTCCAAAAAGAAGAGAAAGAAGGAAAAAGATAGAGAGAAAGTGTGTGTATTTTGTTGCTCTAGTAATCCCAAGCAGTCAGGTCTCACTCTTCTAAAACTTCTCACTCCAAATGAGATCTCCTGGGAAGAGGAGAGCTCAGATGAGAAAAGCAGTCCGCTACCCCTGCGAAGAGATTCTCTATCTTATGCCTCATCTTACTGAAATTTCTGACCCGAGTACACTCTTGGGTTGATCTTTAGGGGGAAAGAAATGAAGCAAAATGACAACCCGAGACTAAAAATGTGTGCAAGTGTAAAGCAATGCAAGCAAATCTTTTCTTTATTTGCCAAAAAAAAGATGACAGCAAGATGATTGTATGGGGAGTAAAAAGGAAAGCGAACTAATCTGGCTTCATCAATTAAATGTGACGCTTTTCTTAATCAGAGCTGACAAGCTGGGGAAGGGGAACGATAACCTTGCCATGCTGGTGAAGGAGAAAATAAAGAAAATATGCAGAGACTTTGGAGTTTTTCTAGAGGAAACCCGGACATTTATAAATGATTGTATAAAACTTTCCTGCTGTCTTGTACATCTAACTGGGGCTTGACAATATGGCCAAATTTTATATCATGATATATTTCCTAATTTCGGTCTATACGATATAATTGCAATATCGATATGAGCAATATTAGATTCATATTGAAGTTAAGGAGTAACAAAGCCATGTGATGAGAGCATGCACTGTTTTATCATAAAAGCTAAGGCGCTGCACAAGGAGAGAAGACGGCATCAATAAGATTATTTTTATTACAGATTCAATCCTTTGCACCCATGGCGCTACGATTTTGAGTCTGTAACCGCCGATAACAGCCGCCTGCACACAACCGACACCGTGGGAGATCTGAAATACGGCTGTTTTGTTCAACGAGACGGTCTGAATGTCATTCAGTGAGGAAATATCAGAAATGTGTTTAAAAATTATTTTACCGTTATTGAAAAAAGTTCTATAGTGATAGATATATATATATTAAATTATTGTCCAGCCCTACATCTTACCTATTCTTAAATATCTTTTAGCTACCAGTGATTATGTTAACCCATTTAAGTCAGCCTACAAATGCAGGAAGCATGAACAAGGTGAAAATTTACACACAGGACAAATCCTGACATTTATACACGCTATTGTGCACCCACACACATATCCTGCACATCTAACCGATTTCTGAGCGAACTGTAGTGCACAAATAAACACTAATAAGGCTTCTTGAGTAAAAACCAAGTGTGTAAGAACCGTTTTAACAAATTATTATGCTTCAACAATGGAAGTATTCACATTCTCCCTAGCATGTCTTCATTTTAACCCCAACTCAGTGGCCTGTCTTTCAGCCATCTCACCAGGGGGTTACCTGGTAAGCTTAAGAACAGATTTACTTGGCTTACAGGCTTTGGAGTACCACTTGAATATCCTTTTTCAATCCAAAATTGAATGGCAGTTATTCCCTAGTGAGGTACAGGCAATGCAGTGTAGTCATTAGTGGCTCAGCTAAAGTACACAGCAGAGAGCAAATCCAAGTATTGACAAAATGTGAATGGCAGAGACAATCAAATGAATCAGAAGGCTGTGCTTCAGGGCACCATCCTGAATTTGAAACTTGATTCCGGTCCGTCTGCCAGCCATGAGTGGGGGAAAAATTACAATCCATAGAGCAAAGTAGAAGAGACTGCTAAAGCTACTCGAACCTGTTGGAAGCAAGGCTGTAACTGCAGCACGAGTTTTATTAATATAAGTCTTAGAATCGTCAAGGTTCAAAATCAGGATGTCTTATAAGATTTATAATGGAGAAATATGGGGTGGGCAGGGATAACCGTACTAATGAGGTTTAGACACATAACAGGTGAGCTCAAGACAGAATAACACAAAAGCCATATACCGTAAGTGGGAATTGATTTATTTAAAATGACTCTGATAACCAATGAAATTCGTAGGTATTACTTTTGGTAGCAAGATGGTAATTTTTATTAGGCAAGCAAGAACCAACCATTAATCTCTGCCATCCACTATCACCGTTTACCCTGACACACCAACAACCATGAGGAAACAAGAAAGACAAGAAAAAGTTTCTCTCGCTTTTCGAAAAACTTTGCCTCTTCCTTAAGCACATACATAAGCATTTATTTCCCACCAAAAAATTATTGCCATACTAATGCCTCACCAACAGGGTTTTAAGCTTAATAGTGTTTTTTGACCTTAACCTACTTGTACTAACATGCGGAAATGTTTTAGTGGAGATCGCAAAGCATTTATATTAGTGACGTTTGATGACGACATCTACTTCCTGCTTTGAATCTAATTGTACATGTAAATCAGTCTATTTCATTTATCCATAACTGCTTGGCCTATTGTTTATAGCAGATAGGATTAGAATCTGGACAGAGCAGCTAAAATCTAGAGGGAAAAGTATCGGTTAATTTTTTTTATGGTGTGAAAAGATAGACACAGGATCAACAGTCAAAAACAAGCATGGCTAAATACAAAAAAAGTTTTTAATTAATTCACTGTAACAATAAATAAGGTCAAAGGTAAAAACAGGCACGGTTTTAAACACCTTGGCTGGTATTTTTTAGCCGTTTTTAGCAGGGAAATAATTTATTATTGATTAATTCTCAGGTGCTGAAAGGATTTTCAAGGACTAAAACAGATTTTGGGTTTGGAGGACATTAAATATAACAAAATTAAATATTTGGAGAAGAAAGATAGCCAGAAGCAAAGGATTCATACTATTCAACTGAAAATAGTTTTATGAATTAAAATATCAAGAAATAGAAATAGTTTAATTAATGTAACATGAAAAATCATTATACAAAAAGTGCACACAAAACCTTTATCTATCTGTTGTATTATCAAGTTATCTAGTTACTTTTAAAATGCATTTAACTTATTCCTTTTGCTTTTTATTTTAATGCACAAAAACATCTTAATAGTATGTCCAATGAAATATAAATTAAGCCTTGAATGGTAAATATTGGTTACCAAAAAAAAGTGTGACAGTGTGTCAAATAATACATGAAATAGACTGCAGGGCTTCGGTAAAACTGGAAGATAATATATATATATATATATATATATATATATATATATATATATATATATATATATATATATATATATATATATAGTTTTATTAGTGTTTTGTTTTTTTTGCTAATAAATGTTTTATGTTTTTTCAATATTAGAAATTCTACGATTATACGTGTTACAGGTGTTGTAAATCTATTTATTCACTCATGATGAATCATCTCTTATGATGTTATTAATGATTAATTATTGCATTAATTTAATTATATTATATGTTGCAAAATACTTTTCTAATAATTATTAAATTATTTCAAGATGCCATGTTTCTATAGTTGTTATGTTCAATTTTTAACGTTGTTGTTGTAATTGTTAAATTTGATTGTTGAATTTAATTTAATGGCCAGGGGTCAGCAATCTGCAGCCCCGAAGCCGCATGTGGCTCTTTCATCTCTGTGACTTTGGAAAAAAAAGAGTATTTAATTTAAATTTGGACTATGGTAATTTTGTAACATTAATATAAAAATGTAATTTTTTTATCCTTTAAAATATGCGTCAAAAGCCCCGGATGGGTCGGATCCAAACATTGCTCATACCTAACAGACAACAGTTCTCAGTCCTGTGTGGAAATGAAGGTTTAAAGGGTGAAATAAGCAATTGGGGGTTAAGGGTCTTGCTCAGGGGCTCAACAGTGGTAACTTGGTGGTGCCAGGAATCGAACCCTGATCTTCCAATTAGCAGTCCAACACCTTTTCCACTGCGCTACCACTTCCCCATACAGATAAATGCCACTATGTGCGTATGTGAATGTAATTCTCACACATAGAAAAACTCAGGATTATAGTCTAAATAAATTTCCTGGTATACACTGATATATGGGCACTTTCAAACAGCAGAATCACGTGCGTTTTTTTCTAATACAGCCTGAAGAGTCACAAAACACACATGCATAACATCGGGCTCGATCTGCAGTGACGCAGCTTAACAGTACCGACAGCCCAGCATTGAGCTCATGTTAGCCCATTTCAGAAACACCTCGCAGCACGGCCGGCATTTCATCATATCGTTCCCGGTTCGCCTGCACAGCCAATTCACGTCAGGAGCCTATAACAGAATAATGCGGTGTCTCTCGGCCGAGTTAAATCAACAGGAAATTTACTACCGTGTCACTATTGGTCTTTGGAGAAATGAACAGAGACTAGAAACGAAAGGTGAAACGACTGCAAAAAAAAAAAAAAAAAAAGAAAAGAAAGGTGGGGTCCGTGATCATTAAAACACACAGGCTTCACGACGTTTTGTTATGCAGAGCTTGCAACAACATTGTGGTAAATGAGAGAAGGAAGGAGCTGATAAAGTCGAGAGAAAGGGGATCTGTGATTTTAATTGGCTTTTTGTTTCCGTCAGTCCCAGCTGAGCTGTTATTTATGAGTTTGATCTTTTGCAGTCGCTGGAAGCTAACAAGGCTTCATGGTATAAAAAATCCCTGCGAAAAAAAACCCTGGCCTGAAATGAACACATCTGTGTTTCTGAAGTCGAACTTAACTTCATGTCCAATGCAGAATCTACCACTGAAAGCAACAGTCTTGACCTTGAAAGTGTACATATTCATTTAACTCCTAGATAAGAACGAAGGTGGATGAAAAAATGTGCATAATTGGCACAATCCAATAGTAGCACCATGGGATGCTGTGGTAAATACTAATGTTGCTACGATCTCTGCTGAGACACCCTTGAAGCCTGCGAGAATGAAATAGCGTGAAAATATACTCAACCGGTCCAAGTGGCAGCAAATCAGATTAGCATATGCAAGAAAAAGGATTGAATAAGCAATGCCTAGACAGACAAATAAAATGGTTCTTACTATATACACAATAGTTAGCTTTTTTTATGCAGAATAAAAATAACCCTGACCCTGATGATGGCTGCATGTAATGCGAGCTTGACTCATGAATCATGCAAAAATGTAAAGGTCAGCTATATATGCATGCATACACCCACTTTCTGACTATATTGAGCTAATTTCCCTCTCACAATGTTCGTTAATTCGAATGTATTATTTTTTTAATTTTTAAACAAGAGGTAATCGACGCTCAATGAGTCATGCAGCTTTCTAAGGACTTGCTGGTTTGCCAGATTGCTCATTTGAAGGTAAAGTGTTTACAGGAAATGTTGACGCATTAAAAATAGACTTTAGAAACAGTTGATCATTCCTCCAACCTGAAAGAAAAAAATGTACGAAGACACACGAAAGTGGGTTTGCTTAATTGATTACTAAATATTGAACATTTGAGATCTTCAGATTTTCAATCCAACTCTAAGACTAAGTCTAAGACTAACTTTAAGACATGGATCAAGTGACCCAATTGAAATTGTGGTACATTTTGGACACAACTCCCTGCTCAGGGGCCCAGCAGTGGTGGCTTGGTGGAGATGAGAATTGAACTCAAAATCTTTGGGTTGGTATTCCAACACCGTAACCATGAGCCACCACTTCCCTCTATTTACATTTACAGCATTTGGAGATGCCCTTATCCAGAGCGAATAACATTTATCTCTTTTATACAACAAGGGCGATTTCCTTTGGTGCTGGGAATCAAACCCCGATCTTCCAATTAGTAGTCTAACACCCTAACCATTGTTCTACCACTTCTCCACTATAAATAATATGTTGAAATAAATCAAATATGAATTAGATATACACATTAGTACCTCCAATGTAAGCAGAGAGATCTGATTTTTCTCTGCCTAACAAGAGCACAAAGCAAAATACTGGATAATAATTTAGTTTTGTCCATTTTTTACTTCCTTTTCCGGTCAGTACGTCTACCTTGGGTTGTTTTGCCGTGTACCGTGTAAATGCAGATATCGGGTACGGGTTAGTTTTAGAAGCAGATCGGCATACAAATCGTATATATTAAAAAAAGACAGAATCGGGCATCAACACGTGCAGTGTTTTAAGAAAACAATCCAGTGACCAGGATTTATGCATATCGAAATGTTAGAGGGAAAAAGGACAGACTGATTCTAGCTAACAGGAAGGAATAGCCACTCTTTACAAATGTGGTGAGCTAAAAAGCATGACTAACCCTATAATACAAGAAACCTTTGACCAAGAGGATACACTGGCCAAGAACAATGCTCTTAGCTCACCAAAGATATTATTTCCCATTTATTTCATAAATAAAATGTTATAATGTTAAGGAAGTTTTTTTTTCTTTTTGTCGCATTTTTAATTTTAATTCATTATAAAAGTTTTGTTTCTGATCTGCATTAAACAATTGTAGCTTGCCAACAGCATATTAATTAAATAATTGGAAAGTCCAACTCCCTAGTCTGTTCATAATGAAGCACTTTATGCTAATCGTTCAAAACTTACTGTTTTCAAATCACACTAATCACTTCGACTTCTTATCATTTCCCCTTAGCGATGCTAACCGGTTGTCCTCGTCAGACTGTAATCCGAACTCATTTCGGGTAGAAGTCGGAAGGAGACCTCGCCACATGCTGTGTGATAGCGAGTCGTCTCGTGAATATTTAACATCACACTCACACCATTCATGAAAAATTGAAATGTAGCACAGGCAAAGAGGGAAAGTGGAGTGCACTTCTTTATGGAGCTGCTGGTTTATCAAAACTTTCATCTAGTCCCTCAGCTGGATATCTGACTACGCTCCAAGACTGCAAATCGCTCTCTTTTTAACATTTAAAACAGCTAACAAACACGTCAATTGGCTGCTTAGATCTGTAACTGTCAGGAAATAAGTTTATTTATCAACCCAGATTTACCCCATAATAAACAGATAGAATGGTTTTGAGGGTGTTATCAACAAACCAGCAGAATTTTCCCAATTCAGTGTTTTCTTCAAACGGAAATTGGGTTTGGCTGTTAGACTCTATCTTTAAACTGTCACTCAAATATGAAGCACTTAGTTTAAATTCATTGAGCAAACGGAAAACTTTATATTCGATGTAAACACAGCCATACAACCAGGTTCATAAGTATTTGGACAGTGACAATTCATATTTTTTCCCTGTTCAACACCACATGGATATGGATATAAATTAAAGCAAAAATTTAAAGAGATTATCAAAATAGCTTGGATTTCTTGCTTTCCATTCCTCCAAGGTTAAAAAATTGATTAGACAGTTGACTGATAAGATGATCATCAGTTTCACGTCCTCTATATTAGCGGTTGACCGATTATTAGCCTGACCGATTATCGTCCAATATTAAATATTTTTCTGATTATCAATATCGGTGATTTGATTTTAAAATGAGCTATTTACCACAACCTGATGCTGCTGGATTATGACTATTTATTGTTAACTTTTGTATATAAAAAGAAAATTTAGGGCTATTACATTTATTTGGAGTTTACTTTTTTAAGTAAAAAAAAAGTTTATGAAATGCTGCTGGGTGATATTATTGATATTATTATTATTAATAATATTAACAGTTAAAGTAAAAATAGGCTTGAAAGTATCGAAAATCATTTTTTCAGAGCCCTTGTGATTTGTAATAATCTGTAATCATCAATATCAGCCCCGTAGAGCACGTATCGGTTGTCCCCTGCTCTATATCAGTGCTTGTCTTATTTGGGAACCATTATTGTGCAGACGAATCTTATTAATCAGTTTTATATTCTTATTTAAGAATTTGAAAAAACAAATTATTATTATTGAAACATTAGCATGATCTACGAATAATTTATCTCTAGTACGGTATGCACCAGTTAACGTAAAGAAAAAACTGTAAAACAATTTATACAAATAGAAACACGTTTTTAGACACCTAACCATCATGCTCATATGTGATTTTTTTAAAAAATTCTTAATAACTTATTTCAACCTCCATAACTTATTTCCTTATAAGAAATTTTACTCTTAAGCCCATAAAGCTGTTTAAGTTTTAAAATATAGTCTAGTCTTAAACAATAAAGTTTCAGTTATATCTCTTATGATCACTAAAACAACCAATAACACTGCCAACAGGGGCAGTGGTGGCTCAAATAGTTAAGGTGCTGAGTTGTTAATCTGAAGACCAGGAAGACCCAGGTTCAAGCCCCACCACCACCAGCCAGTCACTGTTGCATCCTTGAGCAAGATCCTTAACCCTTCTTGCTCCAGGGGCACTGTAAACTTACTAAGATGGGATATGCAAAGAAACAAATTTCACTCTGCTGTAAAAAGTATATGTGACCAATAAAGGTTTTTACATTTAAAAGACCCCTTTCAAGAATGCAAACTTAGCATTTCCTAATGGAAAACCATATCCTTGCCATAACATTAAAAAATGTTTTTCATCTAACAGTTGGTATGTTTTTTACATAAAACGTCCTTTTATGTCAACAAAGGTACTCAGTTTGACAAAAGCACTGTATCTTATATACTACTCGTACTGCCTGAGGCTTAAGAAAGTTTAGATTTTCAGCATTGTGTTATTGGCTATGTTTAAAAAAAAAATTCATTGGGACCAAATGCTAAAACAGAGTAGGGTTATTATATGTATCCACTGGGGAACTGTAGAACCTTAATTCTATAGTTTTCTAACATTCAGGCTTGGATCAAAATAGCCTGGAGTAAAGAATTTTCTTTCAGAGCTGTGTGTGATTACTGTAGCGCGAAGCTCAGCAGCAGAAATTGAAATAAAAAAGGCTTTTGAGGAATTGCATTGAGATTTTCAATGCTTCTAAAATGATATAAAAGAAACCAGAATCTCATGGATGGACAAGAATGATGGCATGTCTCTAAGTCAGGGGTGGGCACTCTCGGTCCTGGGGGGGTGGTGTCCTGCAGAGTTTAGCTCCCACCCTAATCAAACACACCTAAACCAACTAATCAAGATCTTGCTAGGTAGACTTAAAACTTACTGGCAGGTGTGTTGAGGCAAGTTGGAGCTAAACTCTGCAGGACACCGGCACTTTAGGACAGAGATTGGCCACTCCTGCTCTAAGGGTACTAGAACAAGTTTGTATTAACATACATTACTAAATAATCTACAAAAGGAATAATTGATTGCAGTAAATAAAAAAAGGCTAAGAAAACTTAAAAGCTAAAGAATAAACACCAAAAAAAGGATAAGAGAAGTATTACAAAATATACCATCTTTGTGGGGAGCAACAACTCTATTTCTCAAACGTTTAAGAGGTCTTTGCAATGAGGTGCAATGCTGATCATTTAGTGGTCAATATGAATAAACTGTACTTAAAGCACCAAATTTTAAATGCTTTAATATATAAGATACACAAAGCTGGGTTAGCTGACGAACGTGATGAATAGGACGCAAGTTTCAGTTCTATAGTATTGTCCTTTGAGAAGATATCCTAAAATGTTTGCTGAAATTTAAGGGGTGTACTCACTTTTGTGAGATACTGTATACCGTTGGCAGCAGAATTCACATATTTAATTTAGTTCATTCATTCAATTATTCATTCTATTATTTTTTTACATTATCTATTATCTATCAGGATCTATTATCAACATATTAGATGATAATCAGTCCATCACAGGGCACCATGAACACAGATATAGTCACACATTGGACAATTTAACACCCTAACACTTTGTACCCTATCCTATCTGCCTGTGACCCTGTGTAGGTTGAAAGGCACAGATAATGTGTGTGTGTATATAATATATATATAATATATATATAATATATATTCATACCTCTTGACCCCTTGGAACCTTTTGACATTTTGTCACCTTACAACCACTAACTATGTATTTTAATGAGATTTCATCTAATAGAACAACACATAGTAGCACATAATTGTATAAAAGTGAAACAAAAAAAACTGTTTTCAAAGTTTTTGTTCTATTTTACAATTATGTGCTACATAATTTTGTGGTTGTAAGGTGACAAAATGTAATAAGGGTCAAGGGGTATGAGTACTTTTTCAAGGCACTGGATATAATTCTAAAGGGTACTTTTGGTCTAATGGAAAAGTAATAATAAAAAGGGCAACTCAATAAATGGTCACAAAGCCCTGAAACCTCTCTTACATTGCACACAATAAAAAAGCTTTCCTGTTTTTATCGCAAAAAAGTTTATTAACCAATCAGGTGTTAATCGTGTTGCAAAAAGCCACTCACAAGTCCAAACTACCAAATACTTTCTTGTCTTTATATGATTTTTTTTTTTTTTTTTAATGTTTGGTAGTTTCATTTAAATCTACAACTTTTGGCAGACACCCTTATCCAGAGCGACTTACATTTATCTCTTCATTCATTGGAGCATTTGAGAGTTATAGGACTCGCTCAAGGAGCCAACCAATGAATCTTAGTGGTGCTTGGAATCGAACCCCGATATTAGTTAGCGGTCCAACACCTTAACCATTATGCTAACTCAAACTTAGTTTTAACTCAAATGTGGGACGTGGTAATTCACAGCACCCGACTCCACCCCATCTCCACCCCCGTCAGTCTTGCTGGGTGCATTGCCCTGCCAGGCCACCGGAGGGCAACTGTGAAAAATTTGAGCATAATTAGTGTTTCTATATTTCTATATTTTTATATTACCCTGCTCTAAGTATACTCACATGTATTTTTACCCTAGCAAATATTATTGCTCTTGGATCTCCCAAAATTAATGAGTGCATCATTAATTTGTTTGATGAATCAAGCTACAATCATAGAACAGTTTTAAACATCAATCATTGCTGTAAATGTAAAAAGCCGAAAGTTTAGCAAAAGCCTTTAACAGTCAGTATTGAAATTCAGGGCTAACATTAGCATTAATAATATTCCAGTTTCGTTGGATAACAAAGCTTGTTCCTCTTTTTTTTAATTTATACGAATGTATAGTTCTTTAAAATGGTGTATGTAATTAAAACCTTGACTCATGAACGTGGGTTTTAAGCAGAACTATAAACAGAAAATGGTGAAACATCTTGCATGATACAGCTCACAGCCAAAGCAATTAACAGCTTCAGTGACTCTTGAAATCACTTTTTTCTATGCTTATATTATTAATGATTCTTCATTAACAAAAGCAGTTAAACTGTATTGCTCATATATACGAACAAAACCTAGCATGAGTGTCCATTTTACTGTTCCCCGCAATGGAATAGATGAAAATAAATGTTTCATTTGCATATATTATTTCTGTAGACTTTTTGTTAAAAATGTCATACACACTCTAAAATCACAATCTTTTACCCACTGATACAAAACACAACTCTTTGACCCATAAAAAGGGCTATGAACCACATTGTATTGTACGTCATTTAGTTTATATGCATTCAACATTTTCTCCACTTTCCATGTAAATTCTTGAATTTTTATTTCTGTTTGCTGTAAGATCACTAGACACAGAAGGATCCCTGGAATAACTGACTTTCACATGAAAACTGTTCAATAAATCATTTCAACAGGTTCACCTCTGACTCTGAGTACCTAATAAATAGAAAGGCTTAAACAATAAACTATAAATAAATGTATAAATAAATGAATAATATAAGGCAATTTTAGTGGTAGTATTGATGGTAGTACTAGTATTTGTGGTGGCAATAGTAGTGGTAACATTGTGTAATAGTAGTAGTAGTAGTAGTGTGGTGGTGTTGATAGTAGTGGCAGTATTGTTAGTATTAATAGCAGTTGTAGTTGTGTTCATAGTAGTGGTACTATTGTTAATATTATAAGTTAATGTAGTGGTGTTAATATTAGTGGTAGTAGTGCTAGTATTATTATTAGTTGTAGTAGTGTCAATAATAGTGGTAGTATTGTTAGTATTAATAGCAGTTGTGGTGGTGTTAATAGTAGTGGTAGTATTGTAAGTATTAGTAGTATTTGTAGTAGTCTTTAAAGTAGTGGTAGTATAAGTAGTAGTAATTGTAGAAGTGTTAGTATTATTAGTAGTTGCCATGATGTTAATAGTAGTGGTAGTATTGGTAGTTGTAGTGGTGTTAATAATAGTTTTAGTAGTAGCTTCAGTAGTGTTAGTATTATTAGTAGTTGTTTTGGTGTTAATATATTGTTAGTATTGTTAATATTGTTCGTATTGTTAGTAGTAGTAGTAGTAGTAGTAGTAGTAGTGTTAGTATTGCTAGTAGTAGAAGTTCTGTTGTAGTATTGTAATATTAGTGGTAGCATTAATAATAGTAATTGTAGTAGTGGTAAAACTAGTGGTAGTATTAGTAGTAGTAGTAGTGGTAGTATTGTTAGTAGTAGTAATAGAAGTAGTTGTAACTGTGTTAATACTGGTGTTAGTATTGTTAGTAGTGGTAGTAATAGTAGTAGACATAGTAGTGCTAGTATTATTAGTAATTGTTTTGTTTTTAATAGTAATGGAAGTAGTAATTATAGATGTGTTAGTAGTAGTGTTGATAAAAGTGGTATAATTAGTAGTTGTAGTGGTGTTAATAGTAGTGGTAGTATTGTAAGTGATAGTAGTAGTTATAAAAGTGGTGTTAATAGTAGTGGTAGTAGTGGCATTAGTAGAAGTGGTAGTATTGTTAGTATTAGTAGCAGTAGTTTTAGTAGTGGTGTTAGGAGAAGGGGTAGTATTGTTAGTATTAGTAGCAGTAGTTTAAGTTGCAGTGTTAGTAGAAGTGGTAGTATTGTTAGTGGTAATAGTGGCGTTAGTAGAAGTGGTTTTATTGTTAAGAGTAGCAGTAGTAGTTGTTGTTGTGGTGTTAGTATAGGTGGTAGTATCGTTAGTGGTAATAGCAGTAGTTGTAGTGGTGTTAGTATTAGTGGTAGTATTGTTAGTGGTAATAGCAGTAGTTGTAGTGGTGTTAGTATTAGTGGTAGTATTGTTACTGGTAATAGCAGTAGTTGTAGTGATGTTTGTATTAGTGGTAGTATTGTTAGTGGTAATAGCAGTAAGTGTAGTGATGTTTGTATTAGTGGTAGTATTGTTAGTGGTAATAGCAGTAAGTGCAGTGATGTTTGTATTAGTGGTAGTATTGTTAGTGGCAATAGCAGTAGTTGTAGTGGTGTTTGTCTTAGTGTTAGTATTGTTAGTGGGGTTAGTATTAGTAGTAGTATTGTTAGTGGTGTTAATATTAGTGGTAGTATTGTAAAACTACTCTTTGATTATATACGGAGAAATCAGAGGAATTGGGATACTAAGAAAAGAGGAGAAAAAGGCGAAGCAAAAAAGGTAAACAGAAAAAGATAGTAATACAGGAAAAAAATGAAGGAAAAAAAAGAAAAGTAGAAAAGGGACAGGAGGAATAAAGCCAACAAAATATGGACTGCAAAAGGAAATGATTTAGAAAGAAAATGGAAACTGGAATAGACCTGAGAAAGGATAAGGAGGAAGAAATGCAAGGAAACAATCTGCATAAAAGGGGTAGAGAATCGGAAGGGTAAGTGCAGGAGAAATAGACATAAACATTGGAATGTGGTTTTTTTATAAGACACGTTGTAGCTATTGCTTAGAAAGACATAATCTTTGGACACGGCTATCACTATAACCATAGCAGCTGAGAGTTATAACGGATTATTATAACGGATTAGGAGAGAAGCACTGAGAATAAACATTCCATGCTAAAACCAGTGTCTGTTGTGAAACTGCTACACTGAATTTCGAATTGATCTGCTGACCTTTTCATCGAATGCAATAGACAACAAAGATCAGCGAGCTTAGAAATCACATCAGCTCGGCTAAGCCCAGAGAGGCTGCCTGAAGCAACCGGCGTCACAGCAAGTCAGACTGCAAGTGCTTCATCCCGTCAATGTAAATCATCTGGTAGTGTGCAGGTTGGGGGGAAGTCATTGGCCAGAAATAGAGAGAATGTTTCTTTTTTTTAAATGCCAAATGCCCCCAAGAACGGGGCAGAAAACATGTTGTCTTTTTAGAAAAACAAAACAATGGCTAAAAATTAAGGGCAAGGTTAAAACTGTGGTGAGCCTTTTAGGATGGATAGATGGACGGGTGGGTGGGTTGGCTTGGTTGGGTGGGTAAATGGATGGATAGATAGGTAAGTGGATGGATGGATGGTTGGATAGATGGATGGATGGATAGGTGGTATGATAAGTGGATGGATGGATGGATGGGTGGATGAATGAATGGATGGATGGATGTGTGGTTCCATGGATGGATGAATAAATGAATGGATGGATGGATGGATGGATGGTTAGATGTACGGATGTTCATCTCAGATTGTAAACTCACAGATTCCAGCAATATTTGCAAAATTCATGCAGGCACGCAAAATAAGCGTAAAATGAAATGGAAATTGTTTGTTTATTTGTAATAAATGTGAAATAAATAAGTAAGAAATGATATTGTAATTTTTTTCCGGTGTGGACCAAATATTTCTGGATGATAGTAGATGAACTACGGCTCTCATTTCTTCATTATTTAATACCAATTTGATTGTAATTTTTTAAAGCAATTTAAAAAAGGTCAAAGGTTTTAAAGTGTTAGTTATTTTTTTATTGTTGCTGGAGTTCAAGTTCAAGGAGCTTTATTGTCATTGCAACCATATATAGCAGAATGCAGTACACAGTGAAAGAAAATGTTTCTCCAGAACCCCATAGTGCTACACAAAAGACAGAATTACACAAAACAACAACCAACAAAGAGCTAGTGAACAGACAAAGAGCTACAGGAAGGGGGGGGGGGGGTGTTACAACACTGCATGCCTTGTTTAACAGAAAGCTGGATCATCCCAATTTTCAAAGATCAGGAGGGGCAGAAGTGTAAGATTTGTATTTTTAATATTCATCGGGTTACATTGATCTTGTCTGACTATGTCAATTAAAGAACACCGTTTTGAAAAAAATGTTAAATACAAAAGTAAATTAGTAATTGAAAAAAATACCCTGGGATTTACATGTATAAATAAAACTGCCATCCTGGAATCCAGCTGATGGAACAGCAATGTGTAGCTATATACAGTACAGTAGTTAATCCATGTTAGGGCTGTGTATCATTGCTAAATCTGGTCTGCTCTTTGTAGATCATAACACCAGAGGATCATGGGTTCAATTCCCAGCTCCCAGCACCACCAATCTGTCACTGCTGGGCCCCTAAACAAGGCCCGTAACCCAGAACTGATCAGTTGAATTGAAAAATGAAGAAGAATGTAAGTCGTTCTGAATGAGGGGTAAAGGGTTCTTTTATATCTATTCATTTATCAATATTCTGTGCTTTATATTTTCTGTTTTTTCTTTTTTTTTGTGCTCTTTCGCCCTTTTGACAATTCACTGTGCTTTTGCTCTTTTGACAATACGCTGTGTTTTTGCTCTTTTGCCCTTTTGGTCATGAACTTTGCCTTTTTCTGGACTAGTTTAGCCTCTTGTTTTTGAATTTTCTGCCTTGCTTTTATCCTCTATAAAAGCCTATTGTTTTATTTTTAACCTTTAAACCTATCTGCTATTCTGTGTGTGTGAGAAACATAAAACAAAACAGTAAAAACACCCTTTACGTTCTCTCATCCGATGTTTCTAAAGCACAGAGGTTATGGTGGAGATCTCGATCTAACAATACATCATTAAAGAATAGATTTCTTTCTTTTAAAATGGTATTTTATTTTCGCTTATCGTGTTGTTTTATTTTTCTTGCACAATTAAGCTCCTTTTTTATTTATACACAAAAAAAAAACCTCTTTCATGACAAACAAATAAATCCAGTCTCGCATGAAAATGGTGCCTCTGGCAACACCGCCGATGAGTAATTTTCAAAGATATATAAATCCACACAAACTAAGACATGGCTTTAATAATTCAACACTTTTCTATATTTTAACAAGCTGTAAATTAAAGTAAAACTCTGGATTGATAGTCTGAATCGATCATTTATTTAGACTGCAGGTTAGAATGATGGCTGCTTTTTAAGAGCACCTAAACCAGTGGTTCCTAACCTTTTTTTGTCTGAGACCCCCTTTTCCCTAAGAAAATATTTTAGGGTCCCCCTTATATTATAATATAATAATAATAATATTCAACTTCATTGTGTAAGGTACGTGTACAGAGCCAATGAAATGCATTTTTTGCATATCCCATCTTAGTAAGTTGGGGTCAGAGCGCAGGGTCAGCTATGATACAGCAGCCCTGGAGCAGGAAGGGTCTTGCTCAAGGACCCAACAGTGGCTGGCTTGCTGGCTTGAACCCAGGTGTTTCTGGTCTTCAGATCAGCAACTCAGCACCTTAACCAATTGAGCCACCACTGCCCCCCATTTACATTTATTTCCTGCATTCCGTGTCTTCAATATTGCTAGCACTGTGTCCCGAATTGCTGGTAGCTTCCTCACTGGGCCCAGTACGTCTGGGTCAGTACTATCAGCTGCTGAAGGCGAATCACTGAGACGCTGTCATTTTTGTGGAGGACGAATTACAAATTTGTCCATATTTTGGTCAACCAGGGTATCTTAGACAAAATTGGCTAATGCAATATGATTGTTCTCCTTAATGCTCACTGCTCAACATTTTTTAAAATATGACGCAACCCCTCACAGAGCTCGCTAATGCCCCCTTGTGAGTCGGGACCCCCCTGTTGGGAACCGCTGACCTAAACTAGGCTTTCCTTTTATTTTATTTTATTCTCTCAGGAGTTTTGTGCAATCAAGTGTAACTGAAAGTCAGATTTTTTTTTTCTTACATGTACGTTACATCCTCTACTAACACTGTCTTGATAGAAAGGGACACAGGAAAAGCTAAGATGATCCAAATATAACAGCTCTTTGCACATTTAGTATTACAGGTGGTTATTTGCATATTTACACTATTATCTAACCATGTCCTGTACTATCACTTCCACGTCCTGCACTATCACTTCCTAGAAAGGGAACTTAGCCAGCTACTAGGGGTCAAACAAGTAAGTGCACTCTAAGTGAAAATCCCAAGACTGGATACAGTGTGGAAAATTTAAGTTAGGGAACCTGACCCTTTAAACCAGCGGTGTCCAAACAGTGGATCATCTGATCTTTATAGGGTTTAAAGCAGAGGTGTATTACCTGGGTCCTGGAGGTCTGGTGTGTGTCCTGCAGAGTTTAGCTCCAACTTGCCTCAACACACCTAGCTGTAAGTTTAAAGTCTACCTAACAAAATCTTGATTAGTTGGTTCAGGTGTGTTTGATTAGGTTTGGTGCTAAACTCTGCAGGACACCCCGACCCTCTAGGACAGAGTTTGGACACTCCTGCTTTAAACCCTATAAAATCAGATGATCCACTTTGGCAACCGTTAACAGAGGGAAAGTAAAAGCAGAACAGCAACAAACTGCTTCTTGTGTTATACATTTTAGCAATGCCGGTCAAAAAGGGCCCAAGCTTTTACATGTTTTTTAAAATTTGCTGCAAAGCCCAGATGGCTTGTTCAGTAAGACTGCAGTTCGGAGTGATGACTGCATTTCGGGAGAATCCAAACTAAGCAGATTTCGAAGGGATTAAAGCACTTGTTGCAGCTCACACAGCGACCTATGATTAAATGAGGATTGGCCACTGTGGCTGGGTTCCCAGCCTGTTATAAAACCAGCTTCTGGAGCTAAGGCATAGTGCCAGAGAGCCAATATCTTGCACTATGGAACCTTTGAAAGGAGAGAATTACCTGAAAGGCATTCAATTAAATTTTCTGTCTGATTCTGTCAGTCTGGCTTGGATTTGCCGATTCAGTAGTCGCATCCTAGGACACTTGTGTGGCTAAGAAAAAACTAAAAAAAAAAAAAAATTTCCCCCTTTTGGAGGCTATGTTAGGTCAAGGAAGTAGTTAATGTTTTCTTTCGGATTTAAAATATAGGATAGGAAATATCTGTAAATAAGCATGGTTTTATTTGTGTTCTTATTGTGAAATAGTTTTATAAAAAGGTCTTATTTTCATCTTGTTGAAGCAAAAGGACACAAACCTCTTTAAAAAAAAGTCTAAAAAAAATCTATCAAGCATTGTGAAGATGTCCGAAAGAAATATGAAATAAATAATGAAGTACAAGATAAAAATGCAGTTCAAAAAGAAGTCAACTGTAAAACATTACACAAATCAATATTTTCTGTAACCACTTTGCCTTTAATACTGCATGTGTGATCTTGCGTCCAATGTCAGGCGCTTTTATGTTCAAACTGGCTTGCATGGTTTTCCAACATTTTTTAAAGCAGTACCAGAAACAAAAACTCTTGTTTCTGGTACTGCTTAAGCGGTGCTTAAAATTTTGTGAACCACTTACAGTTCTACATAAATATAAAAAAATGTTTTAATAAAACTACAATATTTGTTAGTTGCCTGGTAAATAAATTTTAAATAGATATAATGTGTAGATTTTTTTTTTTTTTTAGGCTGATACTGGCAGGCCCTTATCCAGAGCGACATACATTTATCTCTTCTGTACAACTGAGCAATTGAGGGTCAAGAGCCTTACTCAGGGGCCCAGCAGTGGCTACTTGATGGTGCTGGAAATCGAACCCAGATCTTCTAATTAGCAGTCCAGCACATTAACCACTGTGCCACTACTACAAAAATGTGCTGCTGGCCCTATAAAAAAAACTGGATGGATGGATGGATGGATGGATGGATGGATAGATAGATAGATAGATAGATAGATAGATAGATAGATAGATAGATAGATAGATAGATAGATAGATAGATAGATGGATGGATGGATGGATGGATGGATAGTGCTGTTGTATAAAAGGCTGAGGCAAATGCAGTTCACGCCTTTTGTTGAAAGATGTTAGATCTGATTTTTAACATGTATTAGCGACAGAATGATCAGCCAATCAAATTTTGATGTTCAGTAAGAGTCTAAAAGTAATTAAAGTCACAATTTGGCAGACTCACTTATCCAGAGCAACCTACATTTATCTCTTCTATAAAACTGAGCAATTAGAGGTTAAGGGCCTTGCTCAGGGACCCAACAGCAGTGGCTTGGTGGAGCTGGAAATCAAACCCGCTATCATCGGGTTGGTAGTCCAACACCTTACCCATAAGCCACCACTTCCCCAAACTACAAAGGAAACATCACAAATTAAAAATATTACTTGAGTAAAAGTATTAAAGTATGCGATATTTATTATACTTTTATTAAGTATTATACTTTAACTTAATATAAAGTATTTTGTGTATTAGATATACTCAAGTGTTGAAAGTAAAAATGCAAGTAAAAAAAAAAGATTTTTTTTTAAAAAATGTCTTTCTTTCTTTGAATTGTGTGTATGTTTCAATAATAAAAATATAATAATAATAATAATAATAATAATAATAATACCATCAACAACAATTAAAATGATAATACTGCTAAACAATTAAAAATGAAACAAATGAAAATATATATATATATTTTCAATTGTAAACAGTTGTCTCCAAAAAAAACCCTGTCTAATGTAAGGAAAAGCTTTGAGCAAAATTTGAAAAATGGTCTGAGGACTGGGCACCACAGAAAGCGTTCACCGATAAACTGTGCAGTTGCCTTGATACTCATTTCCGCTGACGTCTTTGATTTCTTATACACTTATTTCACGGATCTGGAAGTGAGACCGCCATCGTTTCAAATAGATTCTCTTGCCAGAGCTGCCAAGCATCACTGCCAAGAGGCCCTGGCGTGAACCTGACGGTATTAACAAACCAAACTAATAATGGAAGCGTATATTACATATTTGTTGGAAGAATTTCAGCTTTAGCACAAAATGTGAGGAAGATGATTAGCATGAATGCTATAGAAGTTTAGAGAAAAAAAAATGTTGAAAAAAATAACAAAAGTACAAATTCGTTCCATAATGAAGTATAATAACTTCATTACATTACACAAATGGTGCTACCCTCAGCGTTTGTCAGAAATTTCCAACGTATGAAAGAGAAACTAAAAAAAAAGTAAATGACAACAACATTCACCGGCGTCGCTACATCAAATATTGTTGTAGATCTACCAAAAACACCTTCTGCAGACAAAAGAAAAACAATTTCAAAAGAAAAAACAAAAGCCAGAGAGGGTTTTATATGCTATTTCTAAGATGCAACCATGAGCTAAAAACCGTACCTAACAGCTAGCACAGAGCACAACAAACTTGTTGGCCGTGTTTTCTTTTTAATAGACGTAAAAGAACACAAAATGATTCTGTCTTTGAAAATCTGAACAGCTTTATCAAATCCTCTCTAACACCAAGGTTCCGAGCACCGTATCATTTCAGTTGTGCTTAATCTGCACATTATTTGCGTATAGCCATGTTAGCTGTACCAGGGATGTGTAAGATGTGTGGATGTGGTTTACAGTTCCTTACAGAAGGACCTGAAAGAAAACCTGACGGTACATCACTGTGTTTAACATACAGCCAATTTATTCTCATATAATCTTCCTGATTTGCACATGTTTTGGACTTAATGTGGGTTCGGACCACCAGTGACATGACAAATTTATGGAAAGTTCGGTGTAAATGAGAGTTTAGGAAAGCATTATTTCAGCTTTGAAACCTTTTATATCTTTCTGGTGTTGTTGATAAAGAATGACTAAAGCTGAGCTGTGAGAAAAGCTAATGCTTTTCAAGTTAATACTTTTTACAAATAAGGTCTCCAAAAAAAAAACACTTAGGAAAGTTTTTAAAAGCTTTAAAGTTATGCAAAAATGTTAAAAAAAATGTTGAACTTTATGCAAGTTATGCACAGAGGAGGCAATAGAGTGCACTTGATTCGTTAATAAAGGCACACACTGATATGATATATATGATATCTGATTTGATGCAAAAATATACTATTATATACATGCCTAAATCTCTGTCCAGAATTGGAAATGCTACTTAAAAACCTTATTAACATGGCAACCAGTAGCACATCAGACCCACCTTACTTTATTGCCACTTTAAGAAGTGATTTTTTTTCAGTTTGTAATATTTAATTACTGTTTTTACATCTTTTTTACCTACTTTAGTAAGAGCGGTAGCGCAGTGATTAATATCTGGACTGATATCTAATATCTGAGATCAGGATTTGATTCCCAGCAAAACGAAATTGCCACTGTTGGGCCCCTGAACAAGACCCTTAACCCTCAATTGCTCAGTTGCATGAAAAAGATAAATGTAAGTCGCTCTAGATAAGGACAGCTGTCAAATACCATAAATGTAAGTAGCTGAAAATTAATTAAATTCTAGCCGAAAAAAAGATCTCCAGAAATCGAAATAATGAAATCAATATATCGGCTCAGTGGTTAAAGGGGCTCATTCTAAGCCGTGGCACATGATCAAAGCCCCAGGTTTATCAAAGACAGGAGAAAAAGGAGGGGGTACTAGCAGGAGGCTGCCTCAGGAAGGATGTGTAGTTCAGCTCTACTGGAAAGACTTTGTTCAGTGTGGCTTTTTGCCCACCATGCGTTGCCTGTCACAAGTGCGTATGTATGAAGACTGAGGAAAAAAAAGTCCCGGCCTACTCTCAGACTCAGCATGCTGCCATTGCTTATAGCTTTGAGTGTTGACTAAAGAATGTGCAAAGCACGGAAGTGAATCAGGGACTGTGAATAGGTTACTTTAAGATATGTTTAAAAGAAATATATAGAACTTAAATATAGATGTAATGTACGGCCAATTTCGACATAACTTTAAGCATAAGGAAGTATTTCTCTGTAAAATATTTATAATGCTTAAATGTAATATTTATAAATGTGATCCTGATCCGGCTTTTGAAATGCTAATATGACATATTCTTTTATATATTCTGTAACAGAATGTATAGCATAGCATAGCATTTCTTCAGATTTAGAAATTTCTTCATGCAAATTTAATTGTATTACTTTTAACTTTTATTAAAGATAGAATAGGTTATTGTCTTCTTTGTTCTGCTGGTTAAAAGTCTCTTTACATCCCTACAGCAATCATTAAGTTAAGTGGTCTAAATGTATTTATATGTATTTATATATTCTCTTTTACTCTTTTATTTTACTACCCTGCCTGTCAACATGTTTATTTGTGTACCCCTGCATCCTGTTCACGCAGACAGGATACGTCATGATCGCATTTATGTACTGCGGAAAAAACGGGAAATCAAAACAGAGCAAAAATCTGAATTGATATCGGTGTTGTGTTTCCATGCTGGAGTCGACTACAGGAGTCAAAGGGTCTGAAAAATGATGTTATGTTTGTGGTATTTTTTTTTGGACAGGTAGGAATATGGTGTAATTGGATGTTGGTGTGTTTTAATAGTAGCACATAGCTTATATTGTTTGTCTACCTTTGTGAATTACCTCACCTACAGCACCAGCATGTAATTAAATGTTTGGTATTTTAGTACTGTTACTAACTTGTCTTGTCTCAAATTTGAAGAAAATCTGTCTTGAATATAGAAAATTGTGTGATTTTGTGCCAAATCTTTTACATAATAATTACATGGAGGTAATTATGGGATTGTTTATTAGGGTTTTTAGTTGTTTCAGAGTTTTCATATGTAGATACAGAGTTTAATATGTAAAAAGACAGACAAAGGCAGACAGACAGACAGAGCGATAAATAGACAGACAGCCAGGTAGATATACTGAAGGATATTCTGACAGATAGATAGATAGATAGATAGATAGATAGATACATACATACATACATACATACATACATATAAGAAATAGTATTTAGCATTAACATACCACTTTTTTCCACTACTATTTCGCTTGCATTTTGTCTGTTTTTAACTACACAAACTGTCCCTCCTTTAGCTCAGAAGATCAAGTTAAAATTCAGTGCCTCCGATCGTTTCTGACAAATGGTCCCCTCATAGTCAGTATGACAGTGGTATTTTCTTTTCTATTACTGTTTATCATTGACTTCCAGCATGATGAACTGCAAAGCAGGGTGCCTTATTTGTCACATCACTCTTTATAAGTGACACACAGACTCTGTCTCTGGCGCTAGATTTGATTTATCAGATGACGGCAGTGAGAAGCGCTGTGTATCCTGCCTGGCTGTTTGTGTAGGGAATCGACTAATAAGTTGAAGCTAGGTGCAGGAAACTGCGGGGCTTGAGCATCCATAGACAACTGTAGATCGACTGCAAAATTAGAATGCAGGCATAATTAATCACTTGGCAAGAACATCACGAAGCCGGCTAGCAGCCGGAGACCGACACGCTGGACATGTTGCTTTAAAGATGTGCAGATGGGATGAAGACAGAATATGGGAGAGAATAAAATTCGAATGCACCAGGACAGTCAATCAAAACAGAATCGGAATTAAATTAAAGCATCTTCGGTTACATAAGAGTGAATTGTTGTTTGTACAGGAAATCAACACAAGCAAAACCATCTAACGGCAGCAACTTCTGACATCACAGGGACATAAGGAACCAGGACTTAAGGACAAGAAGGAGGATAAATAGGGCTGTGCAAATCCAAGACCAACAAATAAATAAATGAATGTCTTTGTTCTGATTCTGAAACATTGCATTTCTCTCTACAGTTGTAATAATTTTATAGGACAATGAGAGGAGAGGCTGGTGTAGTGAGAACAAAAGTTGCACTTGCAATAACATAGTAAGCGATAACAGGAAGCAATTTCTGCAACACTTCAGCAATATTATAACTACAAATTAGGGATACAGAGTATGAGTACATTTTTTCCCCTGGTACTCGCCAATACCAATACCTGTGGTTTTTTTTGGGATGTGGGATTATTTGTATGTCTCTCTGGTTTTCTCTTGCCATTTTCTCTCGTCTTGCAAGAGTTTGCAGCAGTGCCTTGACTTACGAGTTTCATTTTTTCCGTAATGGAGCTCGTAACTCAAATTACTCGTATGTCATGAATTGAAATGCCATTAATCCGTTCCGGGTCCCCAAAAAAACAGATATTATTGAGAATTAAACCTTTGATCTTTTTAGTAACAGGACAATATCTTTACCACTGCGTGCCCCCAGTTTCTATACTGTAACGTCTCCTCAGAAATAGCAGGACATTCAGGACATTCACTTTATTCTCCAGGGAAGAGATAGCTTTATGGTTAAGGTGATGGACTGATAGTTGGAGCATCAGGGTTTGATTCCCAGCACCACCAGGTTTCCATTGCTGGGCCCCTGAGCAAGACCCTTAACCCCTAATTGCTCAGTTGAATAAATGTATGTTGCTCTGGATAATGGCATCTGCCTAATGTTAGAATATAAATTCAGGGATTATTTGACGTTCTGTTTGATTAATTTTTCCAAGATTTTGTGATTACCTTTTAAGGTTAATTAACCAATCCCTGTGCACGACCATATAATTTAACGCAATTACTACACTTGACCAATCGTTGTAGTTACCCAGACAAAAGTAATCATTAAATGTGACCGAACATGAAGACATGAGCGAGGCTGATGTCTCCCATTTACTATGGAAAATGACTCCAAAAGTCAAATTTCCCACGAAAGCAGAGGAAACGGTTTTATACTATGTGCATTGTTGCGCTGCCATTTTTACCCAACTTTTTTTGCAACAAAACACATAAAAATGCGACATGCATAATAAATTCTTTTGAACGAGCCCAACATTTTGCTTTGACATGCTGCTTTTAACCTGCTACCGTCTACTACTGTATACTAAACTGTCACACTGGTAAGTGCATTTGAATAAATGATGACGGCTGTGAAGTAGCGACTTGAGTTAATTATTTACACACGTAACTTATTTTGGCAGCCTGGAAAGTTAGGTGATCTCCACTGATATCACTATGCTGCTAAAAGCGCCCCCCTGCTCTTACCCCATGGGGGTCAGGTAATCCGGTTGATTCATCTCTTTAGCAAGGAGTCAGGGATCTTGTCTGTCTGACACCTCCTCTACCTTCGAGCATATCTATATTTCAGACAACAAAAACAACTCCTACATACCCATAGAGAGGCACATCTATGCCAGATGTTGTTATTTGCTTAGGCTAAATTGGAGTGCTTTAAAAAGAGCTTGAGGATAGAAAGCTTCCTATATTTGCATGTTAATCTCTGAGCTGTCAACATTGCTTAAGAGAAAAAAAGTATCACAAAAAAACCCATGTGTCAATGAAGATTTTCGTAAAAGGAACAAAAACATTGACAACCTATAATTAAAAGCTCCTTGATTTATATATGCCAAGGACTGTGATTGTAGTTCTCCGAACTGGAGTATTTAATGTTAAAATTTCTTTAAAATATCAAATACAAGATGCAAAATATACTAGAGCTGTATATATAGAATCCAATAAGAAGATTTAAAGAAGGTTTACAAGCTCTGTTTATAGACAAATAAGTGAAAACATGAGCTGTAGGGATTTTTTTTTACAAATATTAAATTGTTTAAATAAAAAAAAAACTGGCTACATCAATTCTGCATTTTTTTTTCACCTTATGGTATCATTTATTGTAAAACGACTATGGTCCACATGATGTCTGTTCTCGGGTTTTAACTTTAACAATATTGCAAGTAGCTTTACATTTATAGTGTTTGGCAGGCAAATGGGCCACCCTCAGAAACAAGGGTTATTTTGACCCATTTATTTAATTTGCTATTTTCTTTATGGATGCTTCCTACCTCAGGTATTAATGTTTGGTCCATGTAATTGTCTAAAAAGAGGGATTTTTCATTCAATTCATCTGATTTACAAACTAATTACTTTAATAGGTTGTATTAGATTATAATTATAATTACCAACTATTTAACTATTGCTTTTTAACCGAACCAAAATTCTACATTTAAATCTTTAATGGTGCATCTTAAATAATTAGAATATCATGAAAAAAATAAATTCCACAAATATTTTAGACTTTAAAATTCCATGTAATCTAAAATTTTGTGTAATCTAAAACATTTTTTTAATTTTATTTTTTATTTTAACAATTGTGTACTACATTAAATATTTAAATTTTACTTCGCTGTGATGGACTGGCGACCTGTCCATGGTGTACCCCTTCTGCTTTTCGCCCTTTCAGAGCCAGCTGGGATAGGCTCTAGCAGATCCCTGTGACCCCGAACTAGGGAATGGGTGGGTATAGAAGATGTATTAATGAATGAATAAATTCCACTTCCAGCTATTTTTTCGAGCAATCATCAACACCCTCTATCGGGATAGTAAACCACAGAAGATTATTGCCGAAAGGGCTGGATGTTAACGGAGTGCTGTATCAAAGCACACTTATGAAAAGTTGACAAGGGCAAAGTTGTGGTAGGAAAAAATTGCACCAGCTACACTGATGACTGTAGACTTGAGAAGATTGTCAAGCAAAGCTGATTCAAGAATGTGGGGGAATTTCACTAGGTGTGGAGTGAGGCTGGAGCGACAAACCCAAGTGTCTAGGAAATTAGCTATTTTCCCAGCGTGAAGCCACTACTGAACACAAACGGTCTAGAAGTTAGAAGCGTCCTTCCTGGGAAGAAAAACTGAACCATTACTCTAGTGATCCAATGTCATCTTTTATATAAAAGTAAATTTTGTAATGCATTTGGCAACCAAGGTCCCAGAGTCTCGAGAAAGAGAGGAAAGGCACAGAATCCAAGTCTAATATGATGTGACTACATTTAGTGGTGATTTGGATGTCGTATCATCTGCTGGTGTTTGTCCACAGTGTTTTATTAAGTTCAAAGTCAGTGCAGCCAAATACACAGCACTTATATCTATTGACAAGCTTTATGGAGATGCAGATTTCCTTCTCCAGCAGGACATGGCTCCTGCCCAAACCACTCAGAACTAGTTTGCTAACTTTGGTATTACTGTACCTGACCGTCTGGCCAATTGACCTGACCTCAACCCTAAAGAGAATAAATAGTGTATTGTCAAGAGAAAGATGCGGGACACCAGACCCCGGACCAGACTTTAGATGAGCTGAAGGCGGCTATCAAAGCAATCTGGGCTTTTATAACACCACAGCAGTGCCACAGGCTAATTGCTATGCAGCATTAATGCAGTTATTTGTGCAAAAGAAACCCTAAACAGATATTAAGTGCATAATTTAACCTAATCTGTGTTTGTGTGGGTTTACTCTGGGTTCTTCTGTTTTTCTCCCACAGTCCAAAAACATGTGTACACAAAAACATGTATGATGTATGGGTTGATTGGTGGTTCTAAATTGCCCATAGGAGTGGGTGTAAGTATGTGTGTGGCCCTGTATTGGACTGGTAATCTGTCCAGGGTGTACCCCTCCTGCCTGCCCCCCTTTTTAGAGACGGCTGGGATAGAGTCCAGCAGATCCCTGTAACCCCGAATTAGAGAGGTATAGAAAATGAATGAAAGAATGATAAATTATAATGTAGAGAGATACAGTATTTTTCTATTTTCCCCTGTTTAAAAGATCTGACTGATCTATTTTCTCTTTTTCTACCGACACATACAAAAGTCTGTTGGTTGAGCTAGAAATGCTATTGGGAACTGTTTTTAAGTTGGAATCACTTCCTTCCCAGTAAAGTTTTATTTGGATTGACATCAAATTACACGAACTTTAAACTTGGGAAGGAGGTGAAGGTTTAAAGTGTTTAGAGGTTATTGAGTTGAGTTAAAACAATTGCAGAATTAAAAGAAAAAGAAACGGAAGGAAAATAATCTTCGGCATGTCAAAGCCTGAATTTACTGACAGATCAGTTGGGGGGCAGAAAAACAGAACCTGGTGATGTAGCGTTGGGGAACTTAAAGCATTGCCAAAGGAGACAGGAAACAGTGTCTGATGCCTTTTCTAGACTATTTCTTTGTAAGCCTAAGAGAAAAACAGCTGAAAAACAAATCAAGTTGTGTAATCGGTAATGCGGATATTTCTGCTCTCATAAACCCAATTTTTCAAAACCAGAAACAACGAAGACTGAATAGTCATGTTTTTGTTTCACTATTTAAATTTGCAGCATTTGCTAGACACTTTTATCTAGAGCACATTACATTTATGTATTTTATACAACTGAGCCATTGAGAGTTAGGGGCCTTGTCCAGGGGCCCAGCATAGGTAACATGGTGGTACTGGGAATTAAACCCTAATTAGCAGTCCAACACCTTAACTACTGTGCTACCACTCTCAGTATGAATAAAGCGAATGTCCTAAATGTTCTACTAATTCTTTGAAGACATTACAGTATGGAAACTGGGGGCACTGGTAGCTTGGTAGTTAAGGTGTTGGCCTGTTACTGTGATGAATTAGTGTCTGGGATGTCTCTTGAATCTTGCTCCAAATCACCTAAGAAAACATTCCAGGTTTACTGCCACTCTTTCTAGTATTAAAGCTAAAGAAATACATAGAGGGGTATATTTTTAGTGTTCTAGTGTAGTTATTTTAAAAACCTTAAAAGAACTATTTTTTACTATTTGAATGCAGTTTTTTTTTCTAGTCTGTACGCTTCTGATTGAAACCCAGGAACTGCATTAATTCTATAACACTATAGCAGGACAGCGTGGTGGCTTAGTGGTTCGAGCTGTTGCATCACAGAAAGAAGGTCCTGGGTTCGATTCCTGGGCAGCTGCGTTTCTATGTGGAGTTTGCATGGTTGGGCTTGTGTGGGTTTACTCCAAATCCTCCAGTTTCCTCTCACAGTCCAAAAAACATTTATGTTAGATTGATCGGTGATTCTATATTGGCCATAGGAGCGAGTGTGTGGCCCTGTGATGGACTGGCGACCTGTCCAGGGTGTTTCCCTCCTGCCTTTCGCCTTTTTAGTGAGGGCTGGGATTGACTCCAGCAGATCCCCGTAACCCCAAATTAGGGAATTATCAGGTATAGAAAATGAATAAAGGAATAAATGAATAAATAAACGAATGAATGCACTATAGCATCAAGCTGAAACAGCAAAAAATGGTTTAAAATGTTTATAACTTTAATTCCTTTCCTTGTTTTTACTTTGGATAATAGTTTTCCGCATTCCCCACAGCTGAAAAGGAAGAAAACGTTTAAAAACCATCCCCAAAATCATACATATATCAATAGTACTGTAGACTACATCAAGTAGATTTACATAAACGCGTCAAAACAAAGAAATGATTTGCTCCTATTTTCATTCTGTTTGTGTCGTGTGATAAATGAGCCAATATCGATGTGTCACATTGTTTCAGTAAACACTATTATCTATGTGAAGCATGACCCAAATCACTGAGCTGTCATTAGGATGTAGTGGTGTCACGCACATATTTCTCCACTGAACCGATCGTATTGTGTCCTAAGTTTGAAGTCTGAAACTGTGTTCTTTAAGACGTTAGTGCATCAGTCATAACCGCTGGAATGTACTGATGATTCATCATGTTTTCTCATTTCCCACACTGTGCTTTTCCATCCCTCTTTCTTATTCTTACTGCTTAAAATTTAATCAAAGGGCACCGGTAGCACCACCTGTACAGTGGTTCGAGAGAAGAGTAGGAAAAAAAATGTTCAAATATTTACACTCATTGAAAACATCCACACACAGACACAAATACACACAAACAAATACACAATCAATAAAGAATAACCTCTACGCTGCTCCCTGTAAATTATAGACAACATCCGCTGTCATTACAATACCAAGAAATAGGTGAGGAGCATCCTTCAGACTGTGCTTGCTTACCAAATATATAGATATATATATCTATTTTACACACTGTTTCTAAAAATTTGTCTATAACAGTCTTAAAATAAAAACATATAGTGAAAGGCACAGCGATATAATAATTTTCATAGTTGCTGTTATCAAAGGTGGTAAAGCTGCTGGTAGCGGTTGTAAGGTTTTTATGTTTTTGTTTTTCTTGTTTGATGTTGTTTCATGTTCATTGTTTGTTTTGTGTCTAGGCTAAGCTATGCTAGCTAGCTAAGCTAGCCTAGGCAGTGTTTTATTTACTTCCTTGTCTTTCTGTCATGTGCTTCCCCTTGTTCTTGTCTTATTGGTTAGTTTGGTCTTAGTTGTTTACAGGTGTTCTTTGGTTAGTCTTGTGCATATATACACAAGCTTGTATCCTTCTGTCTTTGTGGTTTGTTGTTCTCGGTACCACTGCGGTATGTTCATGTTCATGTTCATGTTCAGTGTTAAGTGTTAGTGTTCATGTTAAGTGTTGTGTTTATGTTCAATGTGTACTCAAGTTAAGTTAGTCTGTCAAGTTTAGTTTATATTTGTTTGTTACACATTGTAAATAAACTGCACACTTGGGTTCGAAATACTTCTCGCCTCAGTGGAGTCCTTTACAGTGGTGTTATGGTTTTATTTTCCTGTGTCAACTAATTGAACTAAATAATTAGATTTGTCAACATAAATTATTTTAATTTATTGATATATTTATTTAATACTGCTACTAGTTACATTTACAAAATTTGGCAGACGTCCTTATCCAGAGCTACTTATATCGATCCCCTTTATACAATTACGCAATTGGTGGTAACTTGGTGGTGCTGGGAATTGAACCCTGATCTTCGAATTAGCAGTCCAACACCTTAACCACTGTGTTACCACTTCCCACACCACTTTTTTACTATTATTTGTACTGCTACTACAAATAATAATACTATATAAATAATATAATACTCTAACAATATAAGATATTACACACACACACACATATATATATATATATATATATATATATATATTATTTTTTTCTTTTCAAAGGTTTACATCATCTCGTTTATTAATACTCTGTGCAGTTACATGAATGATTAATGGCTGTTTACATATGTTAGGATAGTTCCTGGTTTGCCCTAAGCAGTAAAACAGCCTACAGTTCTTTCAGCTACATCATTTACATTTACATCGTTTCTTAAAGAAATAAGAAAAAATAACCTGATTCTTAATATAACTCGGGATTAACGAATCATTTTTTTCTTTGACTCGGATCAGTTGAGTTAAGTCCTAAGTTCTCTTGTTGCTACCAACAACATAGAAAAATACAAACTGAAAATTACACCTTTCGGGTTATTTTAAGTAGTTCTTAGCTAGTTACTGGGTTGTTAAGGAACCTTCCTACATGGTCAGAATCATAAGAGACTTCAAATTACAAGTACTGATCTATCTGCACTCTGGGTACAGCGGATCCATCAGACACCTAGCACAAACAGCTGGCTCCAAGGGAGCCTGTGTGTGTATGTGTGTGTGTGTGTGTGTGTGTGTGTGTGTGTATGTGTGTGTGTGATTTTAAATAAAGAACGCAAATATACACAGAACTACATGAACAAGCACACAAAAAAAAAATTGTGTCTAAGCACAAACACATGAAAGCATGTTGATAGAACAAAAGCTAGACAAAGAAAGACTGAACCACGGGGGGTTTCCACACTTTATTAAAGCCGAGTTTAAATGCGCTATTTCGAATTTTTGTCATATTTTTTAAAGTTTTTTACAATTTTTGCTTGTTAAACATGATCCACATGTCACACTGTAGGATCTCAGTTGTCATAATGTCAGACCTTACCACAGTACACAATACGGACACAACAACGTAAGGAGTTTTACGTTATCATCCTGTGACACGATTATTAACACAAGTTCTCTCACTAAATAGTAGCTAGAATTAAGCAAACAGCAGCGAATACCTGTCATACAAACGCTACTTTTTCTTCCATAACTCAATACGTTTGATTTCTTGCTGTTCTGTTCGCTCGTTTACACATTTTCCAGAGGTGATTTATAGCTGCTGCACTATTTCACGCTAATCGCGTCATCAAGTTCGATGCTTCTATTGTTTCTTGGTTTAACGGTCGTCTTAGGAGAAGATACACTGTGGAATGGCCTACCTGACAATGTTCAGGGTTCAGACACGGTCTCCCAATTTAAAAATACATTAAAGACATATCACTTTAGCCAGGCATCCCATAATATTATGCTCCAGTATATCTGATTAAAGGCACATTGTCAGCTAGTGCCTGCTAATACTATAAACAGCAGCTACACTAATTTCTCTCCACCTTTTCCTTTTTATACCAATCCAGAGGTATCAAAAGAATACTGGTAGACCTTCAGGGAGAAGATGTCAACCTTGCAAGAATCCTAAGGTAACCAGGTTGAGTGACCAGATTTCTACCCCTTTCCTCGATTTTGAGCTTTGAAATTGGACTGGGACTAACTCTGCTTCACTAACCCAAGGCTACAATTTACATTACATTTGATCCTTACAATATGTTATAATTACCAAATAACATGTGGTGTAACCCAGATGAGGATGGGTTCCCTATTAAGTTGGGTTCCTTTCAAGCTTTCTTCCTACTTCATCTCAGGGAGTTTTTCCTTGCCACAGTTGCCCCCGTCTTCCCCATTAGGGACAAACTTAAACTTTTCACTGTTACTGCATTCTGTGTAAAGCTGCTTTGAGACAATGTCTGTTGTTGAAAGCGCTACACAAATAAAATTGAATTGAATTGAATTGACTGTAGGAAAGTGTCTGAAATCTTCTGCCACTGCCGGAGTTTAAGCGCAGGAAAACGCTTGCAAAAGCCATTAATCGTCCATTGATAAAAAAGTGAATCTAGCCATCAAAGACAACAAAATCCATAGACAAAATTTGTCCATAGACAAAATTTGTCTCAGGCGAACAAATTCTGGCTTAAATCACACAGTGTAAACCCGGCTGTGAAAACACCTGAATACAATGAGCAAACCAATCAATGATAACAAACACATGAAAAAACTAAGAAAAGACACTTTCCAGTCCCATAGTAGCCTTCTAGTGGCCTGGTGGGATAACATTCCACAGATCTGTGTTAACATGTTAGACTATGTTTCATCTTCTACATTTTTTTATTTAGAAACACAAAAATATAACAACAAGCTATGAGAAAAATGCACTTTCCCAGGCTGTATTTTTTTAGTGCGCACCATGTAATTTAAAACAATTTAGGCTTACAAAAAACCTCAGCACCATCCTTGAAATCAAGCACCATCAAAGCACCAAATAACCATATCAGATTACAGCAGTGGTGTTTGGGATCACCTCAGGCAACACTTAAGACCTGTCAACACATACCAACGATTTTATCATGAGAGCAAATCTGTTACAGCCAAGTTCGACTACCAAAACACATCTGTAGCAATCTGCACACATTAATACACATTAATTTTTACACTCACAATAGCTGATGGAGGAGAAAAAATTGACTTGGTCTCAGTCACAGTTAGAAAACAGTTTTCAAGTTGGACCTTTTAGTAAAGCTAGACATCGCGAGGAGCTGTTGCCTAACCCTGAAGCTAATAAGCTTGTCTCAGCCCGGGAAAGAGTTTATTCACTACTTCCAGACCATTTTTTAAATGTTTTTGTCATGTTATTAGATGAATATCGATTGTGAATTGCTTCAGATGATGTATATGGTACAGCTGTGGTTGGGAGTTAATAAAAGTATGCGAAATGTCTCTCTGTAATGCCACGCCATATTGTGTTATATTACGTTTTTGTATAGTATTGATGTTTTCTATAATTGAGACGCAATAGTGGTGGTATTAAGAGGTTCGGGTAAGTCCCCACTGAAGGCCCAGGTACAAAATGCACGGCCCATCATTGGTGTATACCATGGGCATGGCTGAGATTTGCTATAGATCAATCTTACTACTTCTAGACTCTACTTCTACTACTTTATCTCTTTAACGATGCATAATTTCACTGATTAACCAATAACCATCCTGGGTATATGAGCTGTTTCTAATAAGTTTTGAGATTCAACATTGCTAATCATGTTTTAGATAACCGCTCGAGCACTTCTGCTTGTTGGAATATAACTCTTGCAGAAATATAAAGAGATGTGGCTTTTTGATAAAAAAGGTCTATTAAAGAGCGACTAATGTCCAATGACTGGAGCAATATTTCCTTTTCAGGGCAATAGAATTGTCTGGGACTATTGTGCTCCTGAAGTTACAGCTGTAGTAAACCATATTTAAGATTTACCGAAGTGCTGAAGCGTCTGCTTAATCCATTGAACCTTGTTTTAGTAAAACATAAATACGTTTTGCCAGACAATCACCATTATGCTTCCTTAGATCTTAACTGGAATAAAGGAGCGCACATTAGTCCTGTCTAGCTATAATGGGCTCATGAGCAGCCTAATGGGCTGTTTCCAACACAAGGCTTTCAAACACAGGAATTACGCAACAGTGACACATCCATAGAACTGCAAACCTGACAAAAAAACCACAAGTGGGATATGAGGTATGAAGGACCCGAAGGACAGTCTAATTGTATGTGCCTGTGCAGAAACTCACTGTAAAATTCATGTGACTGCTGTATCGATGCGGCACTTGTGAAATATGGAGTCTATTTCACTGCATTACAATCCTATTTTCAGCACATAGGTTTTTTTTTTCTTGCTAATTAAAGCCGGAGATGGCTTTTCTCTCTTCCTGCCACCTTGTTCCTTTTTCTTCTCTAGTCTGGATCCTGGACAGCTAGATCAAGACCAGCAGCTAAGCAGATAATTGCCTGAACTTTAGTTTCATGATCTAACATAAGACAGTTAGGGGGATTGGCGACGCATCCCTTTAGCAAGAGAAAAGCACAAGGAGAAATGCGCACAATTTATATCCATGAGGTGAAACGCACCAAAATATTAAGAAGGGTCTATGTTTATTCTCCATTAGCGTGTGTTAAAATTAAAAACTTTGACGTACCATATCTATCTATCTATCTATCTATCTATCTATCTATCTATCTATCTTCTATCTACGTTTGATAAAAAAATAACACAACCACAAGCCTGAACGAGTCCTGACACTATCTATCTATCTATCTGTCTGTCTGTCTGTCTATCTATTTATCCATCTATTTATCTACATTTTGTTAAAAAATAAAAGTTGCTTAATTTAAAAAAATAATAATTGGTTTATATTTTTTAGTAACATTGGAATGTTTTTGAAAGTTTTAAAACACCAAAATATTAAGAAGGTAAATGAAACAGGGTCTATGTTTATTCTCCATTAGTGTGTGTTAAAATTAAAAACTTTTTAACACATCCAAGGTGCCTTTGGTGGCGTACTATATATAAAAAAAATAAAAGCACATTTACATTACTTGGGAGACACCCTTATCCAGAGTGACTTACAATATTCCTTGTTATACAACTGAGGGTTAAGGGCCTTGCTCAGGGGCCTAATGGTGGTGCTTGGTTGAGCTGGGAATTGAACCCACAACCTTTGGGTTGGTAATCCAACACCTTAACCATGAGCCACCATGTTGACTTGGACACAGCCTGTTTCTGTACATTATAAAAATAATATGTAATATTTAAAAAAATACATGTAATGTACTACAACTGATATGTTAAATAAGAACATTCACAGTAAGAAAATAACATTTTTTTAAAAACATTTTAATATTACTAAAAAGTATTAACCAATTAATTCATTTGAAAACTATTTTATTTTTAACAAACATGTAGATAGAATTATAGATAGACAGACAGACAGACAGACAGTGTCAGGACTCAGGCTTGTTGTTGTGTTATTTTTTATCAAACATATAGACAGACAGACAGACAGACAGACAGAGATAGATAGATAGATAGATAGATAGATAGATAGATAGACAGACAGACAGACAGAGAGAGACAGACACTTTTACATAGTAGGCTGCCTACGGATTAAGCTGTAAAAATGTGGCTGTCATTCACACTATAAGATCTTTGAATCTGAGGGTATTTATGTTTCCCATTGACATTTTAAAGCTATGCTTTATAGGAGTTTTAAGCCTTTTTAAAGCTGCACAGAATAAACACACATATCTGCGGTTACGGATCTGGTCTTCCTAGAAATTTACCCTAAAAAGGGTAATAATAATAACCATATAAATGTATTTACATTTCATTCACATGGACCGATTGGTTATTTTAAAGTTTATTGTAAAGACTTTATTTTTAGGGGTGTAATAAAGGAAGACCAGCTTTACATAAAAAACTCCTGGCACCTTTAATACAGAATACAACCCATTTTATGAACTTATTTAAATAAACATTTTAACACATTTATCAATTTATGAACCTATTTTATGTCTCGAGTCCAATGCTGAGATCTGGTTTCTGTCTGTGTAGATTTTCTTTGTATATTCTGGAGTTTGCCTGGGTTTTTGGGGTTCTCTGAGTCCCTCCAACATCCCAAAAACTTGCCAATATGTGAACTGAGAGAAGTGATAGCATAGTGATTAAGGTGTTGGACTGCTGATTGGAAGATCAGGGTTCAATTCCCACTACCACCATCAAGTTCCTACTGTTAAGGCCCTTAATCACCAATTATACATTTGTTATAGAACATGAAGCATTTTTGCCAAATTAGGTATTTTGAAGACAGCAACCAAAACTATGAACAATGGATCGGTATGAACGCTAGTTTTTAGGACTACTGTTATCTAGTGATATATATTCAGGTGGACGGTTCAATTGGTGTGTAGGGACACAATAGTCAAATCAGTCAAATTAAATCACTGTGTGGACTTATCACCATCGACAGACGTGTTAAATTGTTAAAAAATCTTGATCTATTAATCCATCGTCTATACCCACTTACTCCTAATCCCAGCTCTCACTGGGTGAAGGGCAGGGGTACACCTTGGACAGATCACCAGTCCATCACAGGGCCACATACAGACAAACAACCACACACACTTACACTTAGTCCCACAGGTGATTTAGAATTACCAGTCAACCTAACATACATGTTCAGGAGGAATCCGGAGTACCCGTGTAAACCAACTCCACACAGAAAGACCCTTGCCAGGGATACGAACCAGGGAACCTCCTGCTGTGAGACAACAGTGCAAAATAATTCCAAAGTATCTTTCGTTTGAAAGACAACATGTAGAAAAAAAGTGAGAAGGAAGTGTTTAGAGGAAAAGAAAGAAAAAAAAGGGCAAAAAATAAAACAAACCAAAAAATATCAATACCACCATCTGCTTGTGAACTTGACCTAATACCAAAGAAAGTTCATGTGTGCAAGCGAAATGTCACCGAAAAAGAAATAATATTCGCTGGTCATGTTCCTCCTGCAGTCTGGAATTGGCTTTTTCACATTCCATGACCTTTTTGGTGATCTGTTTGTTTGTGAAGATATGAAGCTGTTTGCAAAATTCACTTCAACGGCAGATATCATTGTGCATATTTTTTTTTTCTGTCAGTTCTCGTTGAAGAAATTCATGAACTGTTGCCAATGGGGATCTGAAAAAGACTCGCATGGCTTATAAAAATGTAAAATGTTAAGTTACATTTCACTGAACTCACAACATATAAACAAAGGATTTTCTTTGGCTTTTATACACTGTGAGCAATAATAGTCAATGAAATGTACTACAATACAAATTAGACCATTGTTTGGAAAAATACTAAAAAATAGTTTAAAAAAAAATTGTTTTAAAAAAAAATAACAGGTTTTAAATTTTAATGATAGATAGATAAATAGATAGATAGATAGACAGACGATGGACAGATGGATAGATAGATAGATAGATAGATAGATAGATAGATAGATAGATAGATAGATAGATAGATAGATAGATAGTGTCAGGTCTTGGTCAGGTTTGTGGTTGTGTTATTCTTTTATTAAAACATTTAGATAGATAGATAGATAGATAGATAGATAGATAGATAGATAGATAGATAGATAGATAGTGTCAGGTCTTGGTCAGGTTTGTGGTTGTGTTATTCTTTTATTAAAACATTTAGATAGATAGATAGATAGATAGATAGATAGATAGATAGATAGATAGATAGATAGATAGATAGATAGATAGATAGATAGATAGATAGATAGATAGATAGATAGATACATACATACCAGGGATACTGGGCGGATGTTACAGCGTTTACTGTGTTGTGTTTTCTACGCCAACTAGCGGTTGGTTGTCTGAAGCTGGCTCGAAACCCGAAGTTTAGCTCATAACTCAAAGCATAAAATCGGCCGAGAGACGACTCGTATCTTAAAAACTTGTTAGTTGGGACAATCGTTAGTCAAGGTACCACTGTAGACGTTAATTATTGAGAATGCAATGTGTGTAGACGAAGACGTAGGGTCATGCTGTGTCGTGACACTTATTATCTAAAGGGAGTATGATAGCTCCTGACATAAAGCCGATTTACCCGTCTCACCTTAAAAAGATGATCCTGACAGACAGATCCAAAAATGTCAGGCAATATCAGAATCACAATAAGAGGTGTAGGTCAAGTGAAGAACAGGACCAACTCAAATATGGGAGAGAAAATGAGGTCAAGTAAAAATAACAGAACAGCAGTCACAGTAAGGCTTGGTTAATAATAAGATGCAGGAAGCAAACTAAGCATGTTTATTTTACACTGTGTTTATAAGGGTGTGTCCTTTGTGTGTATTTGTGTTAGGCAGAAGGTGAGCAAAGACGAAACAAGATGACCAGGCAAAATTAATAGATGAGGCCCTTAAAAAATATTAAATTATTTTGGTTCTATATCTTTTTCATTTACCTACATTTAAATTTATACAACATACAAAAAGACATACATAAAACACAATAAAAATAAATTACACATTTTTTATAAGGAAGTGCTTATTTTTTAAAAAAAATACAAAGTACAACTTTACAAATTTACAGAAACGGATTGTCACCGGCAAAACACTACAAAAACATTCTAGTTAACCTGTTCCCAGTAACATTATTAGTAATAAGTAACACTGATAATAGTATTAGTAACGGTGGCCTTTCTGTGTGGAGTTTGAATGTTTTCCCAATTCCCATGCTTTACTCCAGGTTCTCTGGTTTGCTTCCACAGTCCAAAAACATGTATGTTAGGTTAATTGTTGATTCTAAATTGTCCATAGGAGTGAGTGTGAGTGTGTGTGTGTGTGTGTGTGGTCCTGTGATGGACTGGCAACCTGTCCAGGGTGTACCCCTCCTGCCTTTTGCTCTTTCAGAGACGGCTGGGATAGACTCCAGCATGACAAAAGTCAAGCGTTGTGCTAGTTTAAATAAGGCAGCTGACGCATCAGGAATAAGTAAGCACAGCCAGCGTAATGTGAGAAGGGGCCCCTTAAGGGGGATGCAGATAATTTGCTCCATGTTATATTAATAATAACATTTCCATTTGTTTAAATGGCCAGCTGGAAAGTGCTAAGCTTATATACTTTGGCTAGTGTATTCTTGGTCTGACTAGCATGTAAGCAACCAATCATAATTTCTTTTGTAGTGCGTCATGATTGGCTGATGCCTGATCTGTTTTTTGTTGACTTTAAATATTTATGTGATGCAGAACAAAACTGTGATTGGTTACTTCACATCAGGTAAAGTCAGACACCTTCTCGGCCAAAAAAAGATGCTATACATTTATATTTACATTTCCGTTACTGGCCAGAAGTTATTTTTTTTACACAAGTAAGAAATTATGGGTTAAGGGCATTTCTTGGGGGCCTAGAAGTGGCAGGTTTGTGGTTCTGGGAATTGACATTGCAATCCTTTGATAAGCAGTCTAACATCCTAAGCAATGAGCTAAGAGTTTCCTTTATGGCTTAGTTTAGGTCTACTAGCAGACAGTTCTTGTTCTTAAATTGAACAGGGTAAACATGCTGCATGTTAGCGAAAAACACAAATCACAACCTACGGAGAACTTAAATAAACAGCTTTATACTTCTAACTGTAACAAATCAACTTTCTTAACAGTAAGAACTACTTTCAAAAATGCCAAATCTTGCCATTGTAGTTACTTTAGAACCAATAATATATTAGATGGATCGTCTGGATTGTTTGTATAAAGCGTGAAGTCTGAACTGTAGTCAGTGTTGCTCCAAATAAACATCTCAGGGATAATGAGAAGTGCAAAGTAGGTAACGAGGTATTTATTTGACTTTGCTGTCACAAGCACAGACTCTCTGAAAAGGTTACATTGAATTATGGACAATGTGTGTGAGTCTTATTTGATTTTCATGGTGTATCGATTGAATCATACATTCAGATTGAAGCATCGCTGAAAGATCCTCTTTTATTGACCGCAAAAGACAACCAAATAACTTGGAGTTGACAAAGCATGTCTCTTTGTGAGGGGCCATGAGTTCAAATTTTAATGCTTTGATATGTGAAAGCTTAGCTGAAGATTCTGTTGTTAGAACATTTAGGGAAAGTGGTAGCTTAGTGGTTAAGGTGTTAAGGTTGCTGATATTAGAAAGACCGGAGTTCGATTCTCAGCACCACCCAGCCACCACTGTGGGCCCCATGAGCAAGGCCCTTAACCCCCAATTGCTCAGATGTATAAAAGAAATAAATGTAAGTAGCTCTGGATAAGGGTGTCTGCCAAATGCTGTAAATTTAAATGATAGATTCAATTTCCAGCACCACCACCAAGCTACCATTTCTGGACCCCTGATCAATAGTCAACTGCTCAACTTGATAAATATATATATTTATATGTATATTTATATGTATATGTAAGCTTCATAAATGGTTGGTGTGGAAGAACTTGAGTCTTCTTGAGTTTCTGCCCCACCTTTGAACCAAATTGCCCCAAATTGAACGTTGACAGCAAACTAGACCTCATCATCCAACATTAGTGTCTAATTCTACCAATTGTATTGTGGCTGAATGGAAAAAATAACCCAAACATGCTGCAAAAATCTAGTGTCCAGAAGTGTCCAGGTTCTTACAGAAGTTATCCAGAGGTGACTAGGTTATTACAACAATAATAGTGAGTCTAAATCTGAAATAGGACATTCAAAATCATTTGCAGATGTCTCAAAAGATTCTATATCCTTTGTACTCTGGTAAACTATTTGCACAGTGATTTGTACCCCAGAGTCAATCCTGAGACTTGTGTAAATATGATGAGATCCAGTGTTAGTAAATTAAACATTGTTTTTTTTTTTGTTGTTTTGCCAGTGAATCAATCTGCTTCTTGTACTTTTCCTCCTCAAACATACACTCGGCATTCTATCGTTGACAGCGGTGGGAGTTTAAGGACCACTTTAATAAAAGTCATTGCATGGGGAGCAACCTAAAGCAATCTATAGCACGCATTGCCTTTTCTTATACTTTCAGTCCAGTGGATAAGCCCAGGAGAATGATCTGTGTGTGTGTGTGTCTGTGTGTGTGTGTGTAGGAAGCATATAATTATTTTTTGCTATTTAAAGAAATAAAGCAAACAGAATTATTTTTCCTGTCCAGAGTCTTTAAATGACTCATCAAAGGCATGCAAATTGTAGCAATGCAGCATGTGTGTATTTTAATGCCTCACAGCCCCGGCAAAAAATAAAGATGTTGCATGGGTCAAACAGACCTTAGCATCATCAAGCATCCAGCCACAGGGGTACAAATTGGCATGCTTTTATACTGAAGTCAATCTTGTATACTGTAAGAAAAATCAATTCGACTAAAGGAATTACCAGCATTTACAATATATATGCACATGCAAACGCTTTTATACGCGTTGTAATTTTTTGAGGCTAGTGGTAATGTAATAAGGTTGAAAACATACCCCAAAACTTGACTTGTATCGATTTTTCTGCCATACATGTTGCATCCCTGCCAACAAGAATTACAAGCTTCTTTCTGTTGTTGTTGTGGGGTTTTTTTTTTATTGCTTTTTTCTTTATTTCTATCTCAAGATTTGGACTCAGAGGACTGTTTCGTGTAGGTGAGTGTTTATTGACAGCCTGTAGCATGAGCCTGAGCTCTCATTTAGTGGCTCAGAGAGACTTTAGCTTCAGCTGCCTGGAAGGCACGGTTACAGTTAAAGCTGGAGTGTAAATCCCAGCCCTCTTCGTGTGCTTCAGACAGGTCTGCTGGAATTGAAAGGACACCTGTATTATATTGTCTCTCTTATTGTAGCTCTTTCGGCAAAGCCAAAGCATGTGCTTAAATAAAAAGCCCACAAAAGTTGAGTTTATTTCAAAAAAATTTGGGGAAACTGTTTGCCCAAAAAAAAAAAAAAAAAAAAAAATGTTTTCTTAAAAACTAAAATGAACATCTAACAAGTTTAAGAGACTTAATGCTTTTAATTTCTGTTACTTATTAATTTTTTGTTACATTGCCTTAAATTATATGCAATAGGTAATATAAGGTAATAAAGCAAAAAATACTTTAAAAAGTGTTTTTCAGTACTCACAAACAGCCTCTCAGTGAAAAATATAACCAAAGAAACTTCTTACCAAAAACTCACTTTTTAGCCGCAACCATGTTAAAATGGTGTCACCTCTAAACGGGAAATGCTATTTCTATGCTATGCTATTTCTATGCTATTTCTATTTAAATGCTATGCTCACTCAGGATACTACTGGCGTTCAGTAGGAGACTTCCTTCAAATGTAAACCTTCAAATATAAATTAAGTTTAAAGGCATTTAGAAAATCAGAAATAGGTTTTATAAATCACCAATAACTTAAAACATAGAAACATTTGTGTGAGAAAAAAAATACTTATTATCCTTATATCCTTCAATATTACCCCAGTATTTCAGGGCAGTGGTGGCTCAAATGGTTAAGGTGCTGCGTTGTTGATTTGAAGACCAGGAAGATGTAGGTTTAAGCCCCACCACAGCCAGTCAGCCACCGTTGGGTCCCTGAGCATGACCCTTAATCCTTCCTGCTCCAGGGGCCAGTATCATAGATAACCAGGTGCTTTGACCCCAACCTTCTAAGGCGTGGTATGCAAAGAGATAAATTTCTCTATTTGCTGTAGAGTATGTGAAAAATAAAAAACAAAAAACAACCACAATTTCTAAATGTCCAACACCCTAATCTAGGTAAAAAATAAAATCGTTTGCAACGTTTTACCACTGGTTAATACTACACTGCTTAAATAAGTGCAGATAATGTCTCTGGCATAAATCTTATGATAAAATACAGAAGGAACAGCTGAGATACTTTTGCGTTTGCTTCATCTTGTAACTTTCTGCAGCTTGCGAGTCATTTGTTTCATTGAGGGTGGTATTGGCGCCATTCTGACATTCTTTCATTGCTGTATGTTTTGGCATGCCTGATGTGGAGATTTGAAAACAAGCTGCTTAGCATTTAAAAAGAGCAAAACCAGCCTGCCATTGATATCAGAAAACTGGCACTGTTCTGAATGACAAATGAATTAAGTCGGATCTAAAAACTCCATGGATAATGGAAATAATGTGAGCTAAACAGAAAAGGTGGAGCTCATGATTATTGGACTAGTGAGATACATTAATTTATTCATTCATCTTCTATACCCGCTTATTCCCTAATTTGGTGTCACAGGGATCTGCTGGAGTCTATCCCAGCTGTCTCTTAAAGAGCGAAAGAGAGGAGGGGTACACCCTGGACAGGTCCCCAGTCCATCACAAGGCCACACACACACTCACTCCTATGGGCAATTTTGAATCACCAATCAACCTAATATACATGTTTTTAAACTGTAGGAGGAACCCAGAGTAAACTCAAGTAAGCACAGGGAGAACTCCACGCAGAGAGACCTCTGCCCAGGAATTGAACCTGGATTTTTTTAACCAATAAGCCACCGTGTTGCCCCTTGGTGAAATACAAAGATGTGAAATCCTGATTGAATGGGATGAGGAAAGATTTACTCGCCTGTGTTTTAGAATGTGTCTGTTTAACATAAATGATTCCATAATTAAATTGCATCTAATTTTTGTTACAGTGTTTTATTTATGAATTAAAGAATGTGGTCATTGAAAAATGTTATTGTTTCTGAATTAATTGCTGATTTACATAATTGTATGTGATTTTGGAGCGTTATCACACTCACAGACTAACATTAAGCAGACTAATGTGTATTTTTCTATAGTGAAGGTATCTGGAGGAAGGAATTTATGGAAGAAATCTCCAGTGTAGGTCAGATTTTTATAGGAACAAAGAGATAGTGGCAAAGATCATGTTCTGTTTTAGGACATTTATCAACTTTGTAATGGTGACAGTAACCTCATTCTGGGCATCACTCCAAAACCAAAGTGGACACTTTTGCTGGACAGTGTGCCCTTTGGCAGAACATTGAAGTCATAATTGGGCCCCATTTTATCGGAAGATCACAAGTTCATGTCTGAGGACTAGCAGAGGTTTATGTTAGAGAGTCTGTGGCACAAGTGTCATTGCCCTGCCTGACCATAACTCGAACCTCTGAGCAAAACTTTTAACTCCTGACCGCTAAAAGATCAGTAAAAAGCTGAATCTATGATTCAACCCTACAAAAAGTAAAAAAAAAAAAGGAAAAATTCCTTTGTTGCTTACATGACGGCCAATGAGCTTTGCTGGTAGTTCATTGTTATAAATCTCATTACAAATTGGAATTGTGACTAATTCAATGTGATTTTTATAAATATATTTAACGATAGACATTATTAGCTTCAAATGCAAATGCATTTTCTTATACATTAATTGCATAATTTGTGCAGTTTTATATAGAACATAATGCCGAACAAGTCCAATTGGTCAAAATGTGTTGATTAGTTTTTGATTATAGTAGAAGTGACAGTAAATTCTGCTACAAAATAATTTCTAGGTTTAGATTCATTACAGCCTCATAGGAAAGCCCGTATACTGCTGACTGAACATCTGTTGCATATGGCACAAAAAATCTGGAAACATGTTTAGGGTTTTAAAATTGACTCTGGTTGGATTCCATATGACGCAGAACAAAAAAAACTGGGATTTGTTGCTTTCCTTGTCAATTTGATGCCCTTTATTTGATGCGTATGTGGGACCTCCATTTTATTTATATTTCATTTTAAAGATATTCACATAAAACTTATATGCCAGTTACTTCATAAACAATTTATTTGTGAGGATTTTCTTAGTGGTTCAGTGGAATTTTTTTCCTTTGTGTCGTTTAAGTCCACCCTTTCAACACCTTAAATCTGGTTTACACTGTGCGATATTGAATATTATTTTGTGATTGTTGCTTGTCAGACTGTACAAATATACTCCCCATGTCGCACTGTAGGATCTCAGTTGTCATAATTTCAGACTGTACGATAAGCATAACAACTCAAAAACAGACGCACACAGGAAGTTTTTTGTAATAAATCCGGGAGATGTTTCGAAACCCGCATTATGTCGCTAAATCGTAGCTAGAAGCAAACAAAAAAATATTAACAAAATATCTGTAGAAATAATTTTGCTTAACACATACCTTAAAAAGTTACATTTCTTACTGTATTGTCTACCGGACACGCGTCGACATTAACCGCTTGACGTTGTTACGTTAATTGAGTCATCAGGTTTGGCCCAAATTGTTTTAAGGTTCGGTGCAACTATTTATTTATTTATTTTATTTTAGATTTGGCGTTACGATTTATTTGTTTCATTTTAGATTTGGCACCAGTATTTATTTATTTTATTTTAGATTTTGCATTCCTATTAATTTATTTTGTTTTAGATTTGGCACCCCTATTTATTTATTTAATTTTTTGGTTCGGCGCTCTTATTTTGTGAAATCGTCTAACGCTGCCAAAAGTTCATCGAAGGAAAAAAATGCTCAAAATCACACAGTGTAAGCCCGGATTTAGCAAGACTTGGCGTAACTTAATATTTTATATCAGTCATGTCATTTGATATAAAGCAGATACAGTAGCTTTCACACACTATTTGCTCATCCACAAGTATTCCCCCTCAAGCAAATATCTACAGCGTCATGTTAAATGAGTTCAAGCACCCGACTCTGTGAGCTGTCACACAACCAAATGGTTTGAACTGGCTGTGTAAATGAACTTGGAAATAGGAAAGAATGTGTCCCAAAAATAAAAAGCCACAAACTCTGATTTAACCATGTAAAATATATCGAAAAAGTCAGAAACTGAACTTAATGTCCAGTTAACAAGGAAATCTTAAGGTCTATTGAACATCTTGTGCTTGCTTTCTGCTGACAGTTTGACAGTAGACCATACTGCCATGGCCGTAAGTTGTTAAAGTAAAGCTGTTTAGAAAGCTAAATTATCATCTAGGACGCATTTATGGAAGTCAGATAGGTGTTTAATAACAGCCTCATCACAGGTTGTAAAGACGTTGCTGTCTGACGCTTCTATTCACTGACATGATTCCTAAAACTCATAAATGATGGAAGCTGTTTGTCATTCATATTGTCCACACGTTTGCTTCACTGCAGATTATGTTTGTTTGTTCATTAAAAAAAATGAATAATGGAAACTTTCCTCAGGGGTATGTTTGAGATTTGATGATTTCGAGGGATTGAGTAAACATGATTATTGTTTATTAATGAGCACCGCAGCGTGATATTCATCAGCCCGTGTGAATTAAAGCATAATTGCCAAACTAAAAAAAGAAACGGCTAGCGCACAAGTGCATTTTTGTAAATTAATGTCATGCATTTTGTTTACACTTGAGTAATAATATTTATTGAGTAAAAATATACATTCATCTTTTGTGGTTAATAATTAATAACTGATTCTAAGCTGTAAAAATTGTGTTATGAAATCAGACACCCAGTTCTGCAATGATCCAAGCTCCCCGCAACCATTTACAACATTTGGCAGACATTCTTATCCAGAGTGATCTAGATTAATCTCTTTTACAGCTACGCAATTGGGGGTTAAGGGCCTTTCTTAGGGGCCCACAGTATTATCTTGGCGGTTCTGGGAATCGCTGGTCTTTTTGGTATCAGTCCAACACCTTAACCGCTAAGCCACTACCATGAACCATGAACAAGTATTTTTTGCCCCAGGTTTCTTTCTTGTTAAAGTATTTTGGTTATGATCTTTGCTACGTGTTTGGTCTTCGATATTTAGTCTAGCGATTCTGATTTGTTTGCCGATCTATCTAGTTTATCCGTGTCCCGACTTTTCGCCTGATTTTTTTTTTTAAGTCTTTGCCTTTTCTTGTTTATTGTGTTTATTCAACAAAGGTGCATTCCGCACACTAAATTCTACTCAGCATGGTTCATAATAAGTTCTTAATGCTGAGAAGTTAATCAAGAGAAAAACACTATAAATATTTTTGAAATCAGCAGTCCTTTTCTGGCATTTTATGATGGAAAAAGTTGAAGACAATCTTGCTGAAATTATTTCTTTATGACCTTTTGGAGAAAACCTTTTCCATTAAAAGCAGTGAATTTTGCCTTTCTGCTAGACCCATAACAATAAAATTGTGTGAAATATATATATTTTTTGTTATTAAGTTATTTTTATTAATGTAATGTTCTCAAAATTGCCTAAAATTAGTTTTGGGCTGAAATATCCTACATTATAAAAATCTGGGGCAGCACTTCAGAGAGCAGTCTTTAGATAAAACACTACACATCTAATGCGTAACAAAGTATTAGCAACAGAATTACCAGCCAATCAAATTTTGATGTATGGTGACAGCCCACCCTCTGGGTCAAGCAGCATGTCTAGTGCAGTGGCTTATATTAGGCCCAGACTTAAACCCCATGATATGCAACTGCTAGATAAATTCTTTATCCACCGGGCAATAAACTTAAACCAAACAATAGCCTTTGCTTTAGATTAAATGCCTTTAGCTAGAGAATCTTATAAAATATGTATTTTTTTTTTAACTTTATGTTGTAAATTGCATTCATTTTTGTATTTCTAAACTTTTAAATAATCGATAAGTTTATTTAAAACACCCTTATTCAATATTAATTGCTTGTAGCTAATGAAATGACAAAAAGACAGCTGACAAATTAACAACCAGTTGCTCGGTTGTGCTGTTAGAGGCACTGTGCTGGCTTATTATAAGCCCACTAGTCCCCTTAGACAGTGTCTGGTTAGGAGAACACACTCTTTGATAAAATATGTAAATGTTGTCACAGAAAACTGATTTCAATCTGACTGAACACCTATAGGAGATTCTCAAGCAACATGTTCAAACACCAACAGAGAGAATCTGTGCATCAAAACGCCAACAGAGGGAATCGTTTTTTGTTTGTTTTTTCGAAAGAACAGTGAGCCATATGTGTTCCAGAAACATTTCTGCCAAAAATTTGTTCTAAGTTGTCCTAGGCAGATTGTGGTGACCATATATATATATATATATATATATATATATATATATATATATATATATATATATATATATATATATATATATATATATATATATATATATATATATATATATATATATATATTCCGAATGCAGGGTTCATAGCTAAGTGTTTTTATGACTCCTTGGAATCTACCAAGCTGTTAAGCGGGTCTCCTAAGTGAGGCCCTGAAACCTTAACTGCTCAGAATGAGTTTATATGTAAATAACTTAAAGTATCTAGTAAGTGCTGTAAATCTAAAAAACACATGTCCTCGTTTGAATTAAATACTACAATAAAGTTAATATTACAAACACTTTTTTACACAATTTTACTAATATTAGCTAATTTTTAGTTTGTATTATTAGAATCACGATGAGTCCAGCTGACATTTAAAAGGGTAACTATAGAGATGATTATAATTAATCTTAGCCAATGTACAGCTTTTTAAATATTAGACAGTGATTTAAAAAAATGCTATAATTAAAACTCCCTGAAGCATTAGCTGGTTATTATCTTTTTATTATGTAACATTTAAAAAATATAAATATTTTGTATTTATAAATAAAGATAAAAATTTTAGATAATTCCTAACTTTTTAATTTAAGATGGCTATTTTAATTTTGCCAACTATTACCATGTTAGCAACCATTTGAAATACTATTTTAACACCTAACATATGAGCATTTTGATTATTAATATGTTATTATCATGTTACTATCAAGTAATTACAAATGTACAGCAAATAAACAGACATGTACATATTTATATTTTTATTAAGTGACATGAATGAACCAAAATTTCTATCTAATATATATTTTAACATATGCACCAGGTAGGAGAATAGATACTAGTAGCAATAATTCTCATAAACATACTATTTTGTTCTATACACTGTGTTAAGTCAGATTTTACCATGTTAATATCGAGTAAATCAATCAACTTGAAAAAAAAAAAACAACTGATATAAGTGACTGGGTGTTTATTGAAAACTAGAAACACACAGCAGTCGGCCTGTAACATTGCTAAATATTATCAATATAAAGTGAATAGAGAAAGTCTCAATCTGAGAGTTCATGAGACTCCTGCTTCAATTCTTTGTCTTATAAGTACAACAGGTTTTGTAACTATCATCAAGTGCAAAGGTATACCTAAAAAAGAACACTTTATACACACTCTCAGCATGAGCTCACGACACTTTTAGATTGTATTCAGCCACATGACCTGCTTTTTCAAAGTTAATCCGACACATAATATTGGTTATAGCCCTTGAGGTTTTTTTTCTTAGATCCAGCTTTACTGACCTTCAGCTTTACTGAGTATATAATTCTGCCAGGTGTAATTTATCTTTTGCTTTTTTTTAATTAGTGCAACTCATTCACACACATTAGGAAATCTCAGTATAATTAGGCCATGCTAAGTACATGTAAAATTGTCTCGGGCTAATTAAATGATAAATGTCCAAAGAACTTGTTGGTTAAAATAGAGCACTATTCAAAATGTTTATTATCATAAAACAGAGATAGAAAACAATAATAAGGTACAATTACATTTACTTTCTTTAATATTATACTTACATCCGTTTTTACATCTCATCTGTTAGTCCCTGTACATCACTTGAGTTTCGACTTTTACTAATCAAGTTTTCAAAGAAGGTTCTACAAAAAACTGAATTACATAATTATATACAAATTATTTCAAGAAGCCTTGCAGATCTTTTTGAGGTCAATCACCGGGCATTCTTTAAAGATCACCTTCCAGTCTGTGTTTGGTTATTTTTCTTTTAAACCCCTTAGAAGTTTCATTTTTATTTCATGACATTTGCCTAGTTATTTAACATTCAAATTTCGAATTCTATTTTCGAATTCCAAGCTTGTTAGCTGGTTATAACCATGCTATTATTCTGTTATTACTATGTTATTACTACAAAGTAAGTATAAACAATGATTGGTTTTAGCTTTAGATAACGTTTTCCCCTATTTTTTTGTGAAAGAGGCAATAATACAGCATTAGTAGTTAAATTGTTGGAATCAAAGTGAATTTCTGAAAGTAAGTAAAAAAGAAAAAATGTAATCCTAGGATCCAAAGCTTGGTGCATACTTATAGTCTTAGTTATATATTTAAATATACAGTACTTGAACCTTTTTTGTGATAATTATAGATGAAAATGTTTATGCTATCGTAGTAGTAATAATAATAATATTGTTTATATCCATACTTGCTGTATACTTGTGTTATTTGTTAAATTTATTAGTATTAATCCATGTCAAAACTTTACATTAAAACCAGTGTTGAAAATTACAATTTATCCTATTTTTTTAAATGTAATAATGTAATAATGTAACTTTTCAATAATATTATAAAAGTAAGTAATTGATTATATTCAATTTTTTTAAAATATAAAATTTCTAACAAATATTTTCAACTAAATTATTTTATACCTTAATCTCAGACAGTGCGTAGTAGCCTTAAAATTTTTAATGTCAATGTGAATTAGTGTAATTGCCAGATTTGTTGTTCAGCGAAATTTCAACGAACCAATCAAAAGCATCAGAATAGCAACGCTTTAATAAACGGCTATAGCAGAAGGCTGGTCAAAGGCAAATCAAAAACATGCAAAGCAAAAACAAATTAAAACTCAATTTATCCATGGCATTGTATTGTAATTCGTCACATAGTTAAAGATAAGTTCATTGGAGTGACACCTGAGTCATTTTATATCATTGATTTATTTGCTTAAGATTCTTTTCCTCAAAATGTTTGATGCTGTATCTCCCTAACTTATACCTAAAATGGCAGCCATTTCTTCAAGTAAAAAAATCTCTACTGTCTCTTCTCACTGTGCTTTCACTGTAGCAGTATAGGAATTCTTTGGACAATGTCCTTAACCCTGAGTAAAAACATACTCTGTCCTAATTATAGAAGTTGCAAATGTACTTATAAGACCTCTCTGCCTCTCACATTATACTTCCTGCCTTTTCATTAGATCTAGTTTGACCTTAATGAAGAAAACATCTGGTGGCTGAAGAAACCAAGGCTCACTGGAAGTGATGATAATGTCTTTGCTTGTTCTGTGTCTTTTAAAGAGCTTGGCCGGAGGTCTGGGGGGAGTTGGTGCAGTAAATATGTTTACACCTATACGGTACAGCTGGAAAGAAATTAAAAAGATTCTGCTATGTGTTTAGAGCAGATGGTAAAGGGAAAAAGGTGCGTTATTAGAATTCTCACTGCACAGAAGCTTCGGAGGTAGACGTGATACCGTAACAGATAATCCTACACGTCAAGAATATAAAAGAAAAAGAATTGGGTTTAAACTACTTATGTTTAAAAAAAAACCAGAATAAGTCAAGTTTGCTTTTTTGACAGCAAAGTATCCTTAATATTTAAAAATCTAATATTAAAAAACTAGCAAAGCCCCATTTCCTTACTTTGCATTAATATTGTATAATACATTTAGGAATGTCCAAGTGTGTCACTATACTAGATTAAGTCTTACTCTTACTAGTTTTCACACCTTTGAAAGTACTTAGCAATAAAAAGATTTTCCAATGCAGTGATTAAGATTACTGGCTCTTCAAAAGACCCTCGGGTTATTTTACTTCAACCATACTACGCTATGTCATAGCATTGTCAGGTTGGAACAGTGTTTAATTCTCTTCATTCTGGTCAGAGTTTGTCAGAGGTGCAGAGTGGGAGTGGAGCGAGAAGTGAAGCAAAACTTTTGCCGCTTGACTCCTCCCACATGCTCTGAGTGTAGTAAAGAAAAATCCTAATGCTTTCTATTTAGTTCTGTTTTGTTATGAGACTATGAGATGAACCCATGACTATATTAAATCTAATTAATCTTGAAGACTATATTTCTGCTTACTGTAGCAGGCAAGGAAACGTTGTTTATGGTTCATAAGCCAAGAGAATATTCATTTCTATTTATTAAACCTTGGAGAGTTGCAGATTAGATAGAAGCATACAACATACTGATTTTTTTCTTACTTAAATATATGGGGTATCAAAAAGTTACAATTTCCCGTATCCTTGTGCTGCCATCTGTTGGCGTGTCTTGAAATTTTTTAATATCCAGTCATATAATTATAATTTATGACTGTAACAATTTACATTTATATTTCTGGCATTTTCCAGACACTCTAAAATGTATCAATTTTTTTATTTAATTAAGCCATTGTTGCAATGGCAGCTTGGTAAAGCTGGGAATTGAACCTACGACGGTTTGATTAGCAGTAAAACATCTTAACCACTAAACTACCAATTTTTTCTAGTTTTAGCATTCTAATTTAGTATCTTTGTGGAAAACCGTTTACCGTACTAACATCTCTATTTACTATAAAACTTCAAATACCTACTAGGCATGTTGCCCTGCTCCAGTTCACTACTGAAACTCTTCATGCAACAATGGTTTTAAAGAAACAAAGTTTTAAATGGATGAAATGGTTTGTAATAATTTTGTTCTTTGTAAGATGCCAGTGCTTCTCCAGGCGTGAACAACGCTTGGCTGGAGGCTAATTAACCCTGCGCTCACTGCCTAGCTACGTGCCGGATGCCGTCAGCAACAAATCTTCACATAATCGCTTAAAATATACGTAAACTCCATGCAGCCATTGTGAGTTGTGCAGTCACACAGTGATTTGCAGCGATCAAGGTCAAAGCTGCACAATACAAATAAAAGAGAAAGAGCATGAAAAATAGACAAGCTTGACACTCGTTATGTGCCTAGAATCTTTAAACATCTATAATTGTTAAAAACTGAAGGCTGTGGTCCAATTAAATCTAGAAACGCACATAATGATTGAAATGGTAAAGGGTAGACGCCGGGGCGTAAGCAATAAAATGTTCGTGTTGAAAAGAGGAAACAAGCAATTTTCACTGAATTTTTGCAAATGGAGGTTGCTTGTGTTGGGGACACACATATTTACACCAAAGGCACATTTAACTATTTCCAATATGATGTATGTGACTGACCTTTTTGCTTTTAAAGTTTTTTTTTTTTCCAGTTGAGGGACGTCTGTATCTTTTTTTTCTGCTTTTGATATTTTTTTTTGTCTATCAATTGACGTCTGTGATTAAACTTTTTTTTATAACTGATAATATGTATGATTTATAATACCAGAAACTAACTTTATTATTTATCTAGTTTTTAGTCAGATATTGGCTGGCGCAATGGTGTAGTGCATTAAGGCATCACCACCCATGCACAAGTTGTTGTGACCCGGGTTCGATTCTGGCTCAGGTCCTTTCCGGTCCCACATCTCTCTCTTTATCTCCCCCATTTCATCCCTCTGTCCTTACAAGAAAGGCTAAAAAATATCTTAAAAAAGAACATTTTACATTTTTAAATTAAACAAAAACACTGATAAAAGTCCTAATGTTGTATTTAAATGCTGTCCATTTGATCACTGTTTTATACAGACTTATTGTAACAAGACTGCCTATACTGTTTGCCCAGTTGTTGGCTCAAACTCATTACATGTTAAAAGCCAAAAAGTTTCAGACATCTATTGCACAGAAACAAAGGGGTTACTGCTGTACAAAAAAAATCTATAGCTTCTATTCGTCCTCCGTAACTGGGTCCTTGAGCAAAGCCCGTAACCATCTTAATCAAATATTTGATTTCTGTTATATAATCTCATTTTAGCGTCTTACCCCAAACACAATCTCTGATTTATAACATTTCGTTGCAGAAGATTTGTTCTTTTTTTCAAGAAAAGTACAGCTGAGTCAAAAGATTTACGAATATATTCAAAAATCAACTACTTTGTGCTGATGAGAAGTTTTGACCTCATTTTTTTTTTAGCGCGAACGAGAAACTTCTGTGACAAACCGCATTTCTAGACAGGCCACAACAGGAATCGTTGTTATCTGCTATCCAAGCATAAATAACTGTCTAACCCATGCGAAATTCCGTTAAATGCAAATTGAAAATGTAAGTAGTGCCTTTTATTTCAGTTAAACTGGCAGATAACTCATTTTCTGCACAGTCCACAGTACAGATAAGCAGCAATCATTGAGACACCTCATTATGAAGACCTTACCGAACACGCTGAGCAAAGCAAAGAATCTGAAAATCGTTTTGGTAATAGCCTATTTGTTTTGCACAATGCAATATTATACAACAGACAGGTCTGAGCTCATTCCAAGAGTGTCACAGCGTTTTTTGCCTGCTCGCCTAAGATTCATTTAATTAACTGTTTATTAGGCCATTCATGAATTGAATCAGGTGTGTTGTATTACCCTGTGACTGGGTTTGGACAGCGATGGTGTGTAATCTGTTCCTGAACGTGATATAAGAACCAATAATCACATTTTTTTTTCCTTTGACATGTAATCAATGTTAATTGCTTTTTATACTGTGTTTATACTAAGGGAGTCAGTTGTACCATATTATATACCAATATGCTTTTGACTTTTGCAGGGAAAGTGGGGGAGTGGTAATCTAGTGGTTAAGGTGTTAGTCTGATAATTGGAAGATCAGGGTTCAATTCCCAGTGCCACCAAGTTACCACTGCTGGGCCCTGATCAAGGCCTTTAACTCCTGATTGCTCAGTTGTACAAATGAGAATAAAATGTTTGTCACTCTGTATAAGGGCGTCTGCCAATTCTATGTAATCTAAATGCTAACCACTAACCCATAGTGTTGTCCTCTCCAAACTGACCAAATGCAACAAATGTAAATGCAAGCAAAGCTTTGTAACTAACCCAGGACTATGATTACGGATATAATTATAAAATTATATGAATATAAGCACTGTATTTAAATTGAGACAGTTTGATTTACATAATGTGTCTTTTTCTTATGTTCTTTCTCCTTATAGCGCTCATAATTTGTTATAAACTGCTAAAAGAATTCACATTTCATTATATTGTCATGTGGTACTGCAGTGGTTAAGGTGTTGGGCTGCTAATTGGAAGATCAGGGTTTGATACCCAGGACCACCAATTTACCACATCTGGGCTCCAAGTTACCACTGCTGGGCCCTGAGCAAGGCCTTTAACCCCTGATTGCTCAGTTGTACAAATGAAAATAAAACGTAAGTCGCACTGTGTAAGGGTGTCTGCCAAATGCTGCAAATGTAAATGTAATGTAAATGCAAGCAAAGCTGTGTAACTAACCCAGGACTATAATTACGGATATAATTATAAAATTATATGAATATAAGCACTGTATTTAAATTGAGACAGTTTGATTTACATAATGTGTCTTTTTCTTATGTTCTTTCTTTCTTATGTGCTTATAATTTGTTATAGACTGCTGAAAGAATTCACATTTCATTGTATTGTCATGTGGTATTGCAGTGGTTAAGGTGTTGGGCTGCTAATTGGAAGATCAGGGTTTGATACCCAGGACCACCAATTTACATTTACATTTACATTTACATTTGCAGCATTTAGCAGATGCTCTTGTCCAGAGCGACGTACAAGAAGTGCTTTAAGTCACATCAAAAACATCTCAATACTGATAATAGATCACAAAAAGGTGCAACAACAAAAAACCTGTTGAATAGAGTAAGGGTGTTTTTTTTTTTTGTTTTTTTTTTTTAGATGTCAATAGCAAGGTATTTTAGAAAAAGATGGGTTTTCAAACGCCTCTTGAAGATAGCTAGTGACTCTGCTGTTCTGACATTGATGGGAAGTTCATTCCACCATCTTGGTGCCAGAACAGAGGAAAGTCTTAAGGCAGACCTACCTCGTGTCCTAGGGGGTGGTGGAACAAGCCGAGCAGTGCTTGTGGATCTGAGAGAGCGTGGTGGAATGCGTGGAGTGATAAGTGATTGTAGGTAGGAGGGTGCAGCTCCGTTTCTGGCTTTGTAGGCAAGTGTCAGAGTTTTGAATCTGATGCGCGCGGCTGTTGGGAGCCAATGGAGGGAGCGCAGCAGTGGAGTGGTGTGTGAAAACTTTGGTAGGTTGAAAACAACACGTGCAGCTGCATTCTGAATCATCTGCAGAGGGCGAATAGCACTCAGAGGTAGGCCAGCCAGGAGCGAGTTGCAGTAGTTAATTTACCACAGCTAGGCCCCTGTGCAAGGCCCTTAACCCCCAATTGCTAAGTTAATAATAAAAGAGATAAACGTAAGTCGCTGTGGATAAGGACGTCTGCCCAAATCTGTAAATGTAAAATGACGATAAACTCTGGAATCAGTTCATCAAATTAACCATCCATTCAAAGATTCATCAATCCATCTATTTGTTCTTCTACTTTTTTACAGTGTCTATCCAGGGAGACAGTATATAAGAAGTGGGACACCAAGGACATTCCATGATGCCAACCTATTAAAATGGCACAATTACGCACACACTTCGACTCGGGAAGGAAGCCAAAGTAACCAGAAAAAAAACCCTACCCTTGTACACAAGGCCAAACCCTCAAACTCGACAGTGTAAGCTAAACATGCAAATTTTTAAGTGAACATGCAAACCTGAAGTAGAAATGAAACCCTCTTAACCTTGGAGGCAGGAGTCAGACATGCTAACCACTAACCCATAGTGCCGTCCTCTTCAAACTGACCAGTGTCAAATAAATGCTAAATCAATACCATTTTATAAAATAATAATGTTAAAAAACAATAAATGTTTAGACACACAATGAAAGTTGCTTATACCTCTTTACTTGAAACACAGGATGAGTAAAACGTAATAACAGAAGCTTGCTAAGACAAGAAAAAGTTCCACTTTCATTTCTTTCTTAACCCCAGGGCTGAAAGGAATGGCTGTTTGTGATGACTGTTCAGTACAGCAAGGGTAACTAACATACGTGGTAACAGCAACAAACTCATCCCACAAGTTTCAGGACTTTAAACAACGCTTTCCAATAAGAAGTAGACACAATAATAGCATAAAAACCTTAAATTGATAAAAAAAAATATTGCTACTAACGTTGTTCTTGCTATTTTTGTGGGATGTTTTATTTCGTTTTTAAAACAAAGCATTTTTCCAACATGCAATATACAACAGCACATACTATTGTTTTTATATTCTGTACAATTTTAGCATTAAAAATCACCTAACCAGCATTTTTAGATTTTTAGCATTAATTATGAAAGTGTATTCCAGTCATTTTTTTTTCTTTAAAGAATTACTAATTGTATTTTCAATTGTGTTTTCTATATGTGGACACAAACTGCAAACCGTAACTGCAAAAACTTTTGGCAGACATCCTTATCCAGAGCGACTTACATTTATCTCCTTTATACAACTACGCAACTGGGGATTAAGGGGCTTGCTCAGGGGCCCAACAGTGGCAACTTTGTCGTGCTGGAAATTAAAGAAATATTGTAACATTGATTTTAAATTTAAGCACAATTTTTAAATATAATAAAAAATGTAATGGATCTATATATATATGCTTGGTCGCAGGGCCACACACACATTCACTATTATGGGCAATTTAGAATCATCAATCAACTTAACATACATGTTGTTTGGACTGTAGGAGGAAACTGGAGAACCCGGAGTAAACGTGCAGGCATGAGGAGAACATACAAACTCCACACAGAAAGACCGCTGCCTGGGAATCGAACTTGAATCCCTCTTGTGAGACAACAGTGCTAACCACTAAGCCACAGTGCTGCCCTTCTAAATGAAGTTTAACAATTGATAACTAATTAGAGTTATATACTTTATTAAAATTAATTACAAAGATTAATAGTACATAAATTAGGGTAATGTATTCCGGGTGAAAATAAACTAACAGATGCTCATTATGCAGTTTAATGAATTGATAATATAATCAAATGTCAATTAAAAACAGAGTTAAAGACTATATTAGAATTTCTTATGGTGGATTAACACCAACAATCTTGGCTTGATTTTGTAATTGCGGTAAATAATGGTCCCTGATATATATATATATATAAATGCAGACTGCATAACCAAAGAACCACACCAATGTAGGATTCAATGTATAAATTTATTGGCTCTTGATAGATGATTACACAGGAGAGAGAAGCAAATTTGGGATGCGGGGTTCTGAATGAAAATTGTCTAGATCTGCAAATGAATGGAAAGGTGCATTACTGTTTCTATGAATTATAAAGAAGTTGAAATGGGAGCTCAGCAAAAATAAAGGAAAAAGAAGAAAAGGGAATGCAGAACCATTTAGTTGTAGAATAAATAAATAAAAGTGACTATTTTACTTACTGAGTGTTTCCTGTTTTGGGGAGAAAGTCAGGAAAGGCACATTGAGGTGGTATGGACATGTAAAGAAGAAGGATAGTGAACATATTGGTAGAAGGATGGTAGAAATGAAGCTACCAGGAAGAAGGCAAAGTGGAAGACCAAAGAGGAGGCATATGGATGCAATAAACGAGGACATGAAGTTAGTGGGTGTGAGTGAAGAGGATGTAGAGAATGGGGTTAGGTGGAGACAGATAATTCGCTGTGACGCCCCCTTCTCATTCTTATATGGAAATAAATCAGATGTACAATCATTTATGTTCATTAGTGTCTGCCATGTAAGCAGGCAGATCAGATTTTCACCTGTCAATGCAAGTCATACGCCATTAAATAAGCAATGATAGCGCATGACGTCAACTCAGATGGACACCATCAGCAATCTTTAAACCTATTGGTCCAACTATAACACTATGTCTTTAAATGCAGTACATTATAATTATAATTATTATCCTTGTTTTTTTGTTTGAAGTTATCAGAAACATTCATTCATTCTTCTATACCTTATTATTCCCTAATTCGGGGTCAAAGGGATGTGCTGGAGTCTGTCCCAGGTCGCCAGTGCATCACAGGGTCACACACACTCACACTCACTCCTATGGCCAGTTTAAAATCACCAATCAACCTAACATACATGTTTTTGGACTGTGGGAGGAAACCGGAGTACCCGGAGTAAACTTACGCAAAAGAACATGCAAATTCCCCTGCCCGGGAATCGAAATCATAACTGACTTTGTGAGCATTTCTCATTATGTATTAATAAGTTATCATATATAAAATGACTTACATATTCTCCATACTAATTAGTCTACTCCTTTAAGTCTTACTCCTTTGCTAAATTAATAATAATAATAGTAATATTAATAATAACAGTAATAATAATACCAATAATAATACAGTTAAAGCGGTTATGTTTATTCTCACATTGGTGAAGGAAAAACTATGATATGAGATAGAGAATACACAAAGTAACCTCATATCTTAGTTTTTAAAGGAGCTGAGACCCATCAGTAAGACTTACCCTGCTTTATTTTTTTTAATGCATTTACATTTGAGGCATTTGGCAGACGTTCTTAGCCAGAGCAAAATACATCTATGTAGTGGTAGCACAGTGGTTAATGTGTTGGACTGCTAATTGGAAGATCTGGATTTGATTTCCAGCACCACCAAGTTACCACTGCTGAGCCCCTGAGCAAGGCCCTTAACCCCTAATTGCTCAGTTGTATAAAAGAAAAAAAAAGTCGCTCTTAATAAGAGCATTTGCCAAATGCCGCAAATGCCACACACTTGGGCAATTGGGGGTTTAGGGTCTTGCTCATGGGCCCAGCAGTGGTAACTTGGTGGTTTTGGGAATCAAACCAACACTTTACTAATTCTTGCTAATTCCAGCATTGCCTTTTTAGTACATAAGTTTAGCTACAGCTGTATGTCAGAGTTTCAACAAATCTACAATAGTGTCATCATCTGTAATAGGGCAACATCTGTAATAGTTTATGCTCTCGCCTTTTAGCGTTAAGCCTACATAAAGTCTGGTTTAATGACATTTATTTCACCCCTGTTTTATAACAGAAACCAGTTTATTTCCTTTTGACTTCGATCAATGATGCGCCAAACTGAACAAAAGTGAAGCGAACACCGTGAGAGCGAGCGAGTAAGTGTGTGTTATCTATTTCATTCATTCGAACAGAGTAAATTTAAATGTCTAAGACAGGAATTAGAAATTAGTTCGTCTTGCAGCTCTTCTAGTCTTTTATTTATGTGAGTGCTACTGGGCTCGGTACCTTACAATAAATCAAGTAAGACTCCTGCTTTATTAATGTGACTTCTTTGCCGTTACAGATAAAAGTTAAAGCATTAAACTTTTTTATGTCAGACCAAATGTATGGAAATGACCTCTCTCTCTCTCTCTCTCTCTCTAATATATATATATATATATATATCTTTTTTTACCTTTTAAGAGCCCCCCTATACCCAATTTAACGACGAAGAATACATACAAACAACAAAAACAATATAATCTCATAGGTGTCTCTGTATACTGAATGGTGTGGAAAAATGGTCTCAAACTGCTTTGTAGATGATAGACTTTCTGTCAGCCTAAACCAGTCTGGCCATTTTCTTTGGACTGCTTTTTCATATCTTCAACTGTCCGTCTTTAATGATCCTTTGCTCTTTTGATGTCCTAGTCTGACAGGGCCGTAACCTGTCATGTTCCTTAGTCCTGCAGCACATCCTCTTCAAGGTTGTTGGGTTACAAAGTTAGAAATAATTTTTTCTGCTAACTATGTTTATAGAGGTTAATTATTGCCAAAAGGTATGTCCTTGTCTTGCATCCAAGTTTCTTAACTAAACTACTTAATGAATTATGGGCCTGAAAATTGTGTGAAATGACAAATAGGTGAGCAAATAAAAAAAGACCTTAGATTAATTAGACTAACATACAATGTTGACCCTTTATTTTCCTTAGTTAGGCTGGACATTTAACATGCAAAGGATTATGTGCTTAATTTATACACAGATGATAAGCGAGAACAACGAATAGGAAAAGCTTGATATTCTTTAAATTACATAATTAAGTTGACGTGTACGAGATACGGACAGACAGACGAGCTTTGACTTTGATTCAATTAAGACAATTAGTTATCAAAATGCATAAGAAGAATGCTACCGCACTGGGTAAATATAGAAAATGTAATGAAATGTTAACGTATAGACATTTTAGGCATGAGAATTTATATTATAATATGTCCTTGACCGTATATTAGGTACAGTATGCATATTCAAACAAATGATAATGGACGTGCCAGCAATCACGTTTGTATTTTAAGATCTATATTTCGAGCAAAAAAAATAGTTGCCAACGAAAATCTAATTTCGTTCATTTAAACTGTATAATCATGTTTATAAGGGATCTACAATGGCATAGTAGTAATCTAAAGAAGGAAATGTATAAAAAAGAAAACCTAGAATAGAAATGTGTAAATAAAAATCTTGCAGCTTTAAAAATACATCAATACAATTTGACCATTAAATAATATTGGATATAATTTAAAAGGGTTAATAAAGATTACATATGATTTAAATTTGCTTTTAATATTAATGGTTATGTATAAAAACACATTTTTTAAAAATTAAAAGCTTTTCATTATTAAAAAAATATATTAACAAGGCTGGCTGCCCTGCACGGTTTCATCCTCCCTCAGCCGTAAAGGCTCCCTAGTTCCTCATGGTGATAATGTGCTAAAGAGACCTTTATGACTTGGATCGGGTGTGCTGGGAACTGAGGCAAAATCTTTGTGAGACATCAATTCCTTAAAACCGGAGTTAACAATCCTGCCATATGTATGTCTTCAATAAGTTTCATTAAAATATTTACTGACATATTTAGATTTCAATTTTGAATTTTAAAAGTCATTAATCTTCAATAAATTTGTATATACAATGTCAATGGTGGCTCAAATGGTCAAGGTGTTCAGTTGATGAATGGAAGACCAGGAAGACCTGGGTTCAAGCAACATTGCCACCAGTCTGCCACTGTGGGGTCCTCGAGCAAGACCCTTAACCCTTTCTTCTCCAGGGGTTCTGTATCATCTCTGACCCCAACTTTCTAAGATGGGATATGCGAAGGAACAAATTTCATTGTGTTGTAGAGTCTATGTGACAAATAAAGACATTTACATTAAATAATATAAAAATGTCTCCCCAAAGTTTTTTTATGTGCTTTAGGGCATGTCCTCCAGGCACTCCAGTGCCATTTTCTAGTTTAAAGAGATGTGTTCTAGCCTGATTGACATCTTTAAATTGTCTACAGTGAATTGGTGTGTGCGAATGTGGGTGTGAATATGTTACGTAATGGGTGGGTTCCAAGGTCCCCAGTTCAATTTAAAGCTTAAACAGCTACCAAAAACATGGAGGTAGATGCTCTTATAGACAGCCAGCAACAAAATTCCCATTACATTTGAAAATGGATGATTTGCAACAGATACCTTACACCCAAGCGGTCATGACCAAGACAAGACTGAACAGAGATGTCTAAGCCCTTCCTCGTCAAGCATTGTGCCCTTAGTCTCACAACAGTCAGTAAGGGTTTAGATTAGACTGTATAACCAGGCTGGCATGTCCATTACATTTTTCACTCATTGCCAAGACACCGACTTCTACCACAGACTATATTTCAGGCCAGCTAAAGGTAAAGGGTTTGATGCGTAGCTTGTATCCAAGATGTTTATTTGTTTTAAAATTCCTTTTGCTGCTGTCAGCACTCACATCAATCACAGAAAGCAGTGAGAGACACGGAAAGACAGGGAAGGGACAAACTGCTTAACTGAAATGTTTGACATTTGTTGTATGCAGGAAACCGCATTTTTGTAAATTTATACAGTGGTGACTTGATTTACAAATTTAATGCATTCTGTGACGGAGCTTGTAACCCAAATTACTCGTATATCAAATTAATTTTGCCCATTGAAATCAATTAAAATGCCACTAATTCGTTCCAGGTCCCTGAAAAAACACCACAATTTTTTTGTTACATGTTTTTAAATAATAAAACATTTACTTATAAATAACGAAAATAATACAATAGAATGTACTGCAATAAACTGGTTTTATTAAGTATAATGTACAGCATTTGCTCTTGAGATCAGACGACTCTATTTGCTAACGCACTTGCTAATGCACATGTCTGACTAGCTATTGAGTGAGACACGGGATGCTGGACGTATATTGCGGCGTTCGCTACGCCAATTGCTAAATCGCAACTCTGAGAGATGACTCTTATCTCAAAAAACTAGTTAGTTGAGACACCTGTAAGTCAAAGTACCACTGTATTTTGTTTTAAATCTCTAGTTACTGTTAATTGGATTATATTTTCTGTCCTTAAATTACATCTGGCAACATCATTATAGCATTTACGCTGTGACAATTTCAGCTTGACAGTTTAAAAGTGGTTTTTTTTTTTACCCCCCTATTACTAATTTTTTACTAAAAGTACAAAAACCTCGTTTTTACTAAAATAAACTTGTGTAGTTATATGGAGCTCAATGTATGTGCAGGTGCAGATTATCTATTGAAGTGCTTAGAAAAACAACGACATCAACACCATTAGTGATACTGTGGCACACAAGAACATTACGACGACAAAAGCTTTACAAAATGCCATAAACATGAGTGTGTTTTTGTCAAGGAGTGATTGATTAGGACATACTGGATCCAACAAAAAAAGTCATAACTACTCGGTTACCTTTATGTACATCAGCTCAAACTATGCAGAATTAAATAAGGTAAAATGACTTTTTTGCGTTATTAATTAAATCTACACTAATTATTAAAGCAGAGATGATAAATAGGTTAACAGTAAGCTAAAATAAAATTTGTTATTACATTGTTCTTAAATCAACAGTGCGGCTTGTTTATGTAGCAAACAGTACATAAAGTCTAATGATCATATAATAAAGTAGGTGATAATCCTGCCTGTGTGTGTGCTGTAATGTGGCCTTGCTTGGAGAAATATAAAACAGAATTCAGTTACTGCGGCTATAAGCTCAGTGAAGCCCATGCTGCTCTTTCTTTGTGCCTGACAGAAAAGCAAAGTCAAGTGGACAAGCTTAATGATCCAAGTTTATGACCTTTTAGCACCGAGAGCCTTGTTCTATTCAACAGGTAATTTATGTCCTACATCGTAGAGCAGCAATGTGTTTTTCACCATATAATATTCTACAAGGCCTGTCTTAGGGTATATATATATATATATATATATATATATATACAGCTGCATGATTGTCTTTTGGACAACTGTCAGATCAGCAGTCTTCCCCATGATTGTGTAACCTAGTAAACCAAACTGAAAGAACCATTTTGAAGGCTCAGGAACATTTGCAGGTGTTTTGAGTTGATTAGCTGATTGGCATGTTACCATATTCTAATTTGTTGAGATAGTGAATTGGTGGGTTTTGATTAAATGTGAGCCAAAATCATCACAATTAAAAGAACCAGAGACCTAAACTACTTTAGTCTGTGTGCATGGAATTTATTAAACACGCAAGTTACACAATTTGAGTTGAATTACTAAAATAAATGAACTTTTCCACAACATTCTGTTTTATTGATATTTATATATACACAGGTGCATCTCAATAAATTAAAAAAATAGAAATATATATATATATATATATATATATATATATATATATATATATATATATATATATATATATATAGATATATATATATAATATATTTAAGCAGAGGTTTAGGATATGTAACTCCAGACACAAGATGAGTAGGACCTATAGACTATATATATATATATATATATATATTCTACTAATTCATTGGGATTGCACCTGTGTATATATATATATATATATATATATATATATATATATTATATATATATATATATATACACAGGTGCATCCCAATGAATTAGAATATATATATATATATATATATATATACACAGGTGCATCCCAATGAATTAGAATATATATATATATACACACACACAGACACAATAGTATCATTAGGAAATTTAAGCAAAGGTTAAAGGTAAATGGGATATAGACTCCAGACACAAGGTGAGTAGAACCAAACAGACCGGTTCATTTCACATCTGAAAAACAGACAGATCACAGAACAAATTAGCAAACATAGAGGATTACCCTGAACAACAAAGATACCAGGAACCACTTGATTGCACTAGATCACTGAAACAAGGAGTCTGGAAAGCCTTGAAAAAACAACGGAGAACTTGGAGGCTAGGAAGCGAGGAAACAAAGGTGAACTTGGGAACTTGGAACTGATGTGGAGAATCGCAGGAGTGTGAGTAGCATGTATCTATAGTGCAGTGAGGGTGATTGGGGAATAAGTGTCAGGTACGCGTGATCAGTACTCTGGTGATCGTGAGCGGTGAATTCGGTGCAGAGCCAGGCGTGTCCGTGACAGTATTACAGCCAAAAGTTGTGAACATGGTGACACAAATTCTGGAATTTCACCTTTTGGGTCTAGTTTAGAAATTAACAGTTTATTGCTTCCATTTTGACAGAGCATCAAAGGTGGTTATTTTAAAATGTAGTGGTATTAATTAACATATAAAGGCTAAGGAAGATCTACACTATGGTTACAGAGTACAGACTACTGGCGTTACTCAGTAATTTGGAATCGACACATGTGGTCTTCTTGTATCACGGTCAAAGGTAGGATGCAAGTATGCAACCTCTGAAGATTTCCTCATATTGGCTTTCTAAACATTGTCACCAAAATGGGGGCAGTGGTGGCTCAATTGGTTAAGGTGCCGCGTTGTTGATTGAAAGCCCAGGAAGACCTTGGTTCAAGCCTCACTAACGCCAGTCTGCTACCCTTGGGTTCCTGAGCAAGACCCTTAACCCCTCCTGCTCCAAGCGTTATATCAAAGCTGACCCTGCGCTCTGACCCCTTTCTAAGATGCCAACCTGCTAAAATATGCGAAGAAACAAATTTCACTGTGCTGTAAACTATATGTGACCAATAAAGACATTAACATTCACATAAAGACTTCATTGATGAAAAGAACAAGCAGGACATAGACAAAAGTGGGGAAAGTGGTAGCGCAGTGTTAAAAGGTGTTGGACTGCTAATTGGAGGATAGGGGTTCGATTCCCAGCACCACCAAGCTTCCACTGAGTAAGGCTCACTGACTCAACCCCCAATTACTCAATTGTATAAAAACAGATAAATGTGAGTCGCTCTAAATTAGAGCATCTGCCAAATGTCATAAATGTAAAAGTAATAAGTGATACAGGAAAGAAATTAAAAAAATGAATAAATAAACAAATGATAATGGCAAATAAACCGGGTAACAGACAAACAAGAAAAACAGACACACATGGTAATTGCAGATCTGTTGAAAATTGTAATACAAGTGGCATTACCGTATAATCTCATAACTTTCTTATATTCACATGGATAATTGGTAAAAATCCTCAAAATAGATCATTTTAGCTATTTTTCTAACCCACGTCGTCTAATCCATGATATTATGTCTGACAGAATAAATTAATAGAGACTTTTACAGAAGTCTACGCCAAAGAGAAGCAAGAAAAATCTTCTTAAGAACCAGAATATGTTTTTTAGCCTGTCTTTTTCCCTAGCGTGCTGTCAAACGTGTCGTACTGCTCGAGCTGCTTGGCTGCCCATGGGATCTAGAAGTCATTACTCTAATAAAAGACAAGCTAAATTACACTTTGACTGGAATTTAGATAGAAAGGGTTTGACAAAGAAATTACTTATAATAAGAAACTACAGTCAGTTTTACGGTGAACCCAATGGAGCTTCAGAAGCCATTACATGCCCAGTTGTTGCCTCTAATTTCTGAAGCATAACGTTTGCAACCCGTATGAAAATTGATGGTAATGAATAAGTAGGACCTTTCAGCCAATTACAACTTTACAAATACAATTTAAGGGGCAAAAAACTAAAAGGAATGAATGTAGGAAGGAATCTGTACAGTATGTCTAGTTATATATCCTGGGGTTATAACTACCGGTGGGCCACAGGTGCATTATCCAGACAGTTATAGCCAAAACTTGAAAAAAAAAGGTATGTCAGATTTCTTGCTTTTACCAGACCAAAATATTGCTATTGACTAGCTGAGAGCTGAGAGACATCCAAAACAAAAATTGGGTGTATTAATAGCCTGCATTCTCATCTTTCGGTTGCCACAGCTGCAGCCCTAGTGTGCTAATCAAATAGTAAATCAGGTCTGGACAAATCATTAACCTGGGAATCGAAGCTGATTTTATGCTTTGAATTTTTTTCTTTCTTGCAAGTAGTAGCAAAAGGTGAAAAGTAATGTACTCAAGTAAGTATTTTAGAGTGCATTCACATTTTTATCTATTTGTGATCCAAATACATTTCAATACATCCAAAAAATAAATCACTTTTTGGTAGAGAGGAAATAACCACCAAATTTGCACTTTAGCCAAATTTCTTTTCTTTTGCTATTTAGTTATATTACCCACGGGGAAAAGGTAGCGCAGTGGTTAAGGTGTTGGACTGCTAACCTGAAGATTGGGGGTTCGATTCCAAGCACTTTACCACTGTTGGGCTTCTGAGCAAGACCCTTAACCAGTTGTATAAATGAACTACATGTAAGTCACACTGCGCGTTCAGAGTTGCTCAATGGTTAAGATGTTCCTAATCCAGTGGACGGAAGATCAGGGTTCAATTCCCAACATCACCAATTTGCCACTACTGGGCCTTTGAGCACGGCCCTTAATCCTGAATTGCTCAGTTGTATAAAATAGGTAAGATAAGGGCATCGTTCAAATGCTGTAAATGTACATTTAAATGTATTACCTACTACAACAGACTAGCAACCAAGCAAATAAATGTATCACCTGCTTTCTTTTTGCTTGTTCAGTCATTTAAAACTGCTTAAAAGACCAAAGTGTTACATTATTTTTATGTCAACAGGAGGCCTAAAATTTCGTGTTTTTCGTGTTAAAAAGTGCGTGTTTATGTAAGCGATAATTTATTTATAGTATTACTTCTGTTTTTGACACAATAACAACAAATCTGAAATAAACAACTATTTCTTTTATTAATTCATTCATTTATCTTTCATACCCGCTTATTCCCTAATTTACAAGGGTCACAGGGATCTGCTGGAGACTATCCCAACCGTCTCTGCTGGAGACTATCCCAACCGTCTCTGCTGGAGACTATCCCAACCGTTTCTGCTGGGGCCTATACCAGCCATCTCTGCTGGAGCCTATCCAAGCCATCTCTGAAAGGGCGAAAGGCAAGAGGGGTACACCCTGGACGGCTCGCCAGTCCATTACAGGGCCACACACACACTCACAGTCACTTCTATGGGCAATTTAGAACCTAACACATTTTTTTTTTGACTGTCAGAGGTAACCGGAGTACCCGGAGTGAACCCACGTAAAAGAACATGCAAACTCCACAATTCCCGGGGCCTTCTTGCTGTGAGGCAACAGTAATAACCACTAAGCCATCATGCCCTTGTTTTATTAATGAGACAGTGAATACTATCATTTTATATACTCCCTTAAAAAAATCAAGTAACTTTAACTGTAAGTGCTGGTGTTAATTTGTCTTAACTTATGAAGTAATGTCAAATTGATGTTTTGGCACACATCTCTCAAAATGGCCACACAGTTAATCGGTATTGGTGGATCCGATAATTAAAAATCAATATTGAATAATGGAAAAAAGGTTAAATAGTCAGTAAAACCGTATTATAAACAATACAATACAGTAAAATATCTGATTACTGGTCAATCTTAATTGTTATTATTATTCCGAATTCTTCTGCTGTTTAAGACACCTCTACCTCTAATTTTGCATGATGTTATACAGTTTAAGATGTTTTTTGTTTTTTTTTTTTTTGCTTGAGTGTCTGAGTTACCCTAGACATCGTTTTCAATTAAAACAGTCTGGCTCATCTCCTCTGACCTCTCATTAATAAAGTACTTCTACCGAAGGAAATGTTGCTTACCAGATGTTTCTGTTGTTGCTTTTCACACTTATCTGTGTATACTCTAGAAACGGTTGTGTGTGTGAAGATCCTGGGAGATCACCTGACCATCTGTCATCAACAACTATACTGTAGTCGAAGCAATTAGGAGTCCGACTTTTTTTTTTTTTATTTGCATTCCTGGGTTTGAGTTAAAGAGTTCCTAAATTCTTTGATCTATGTCTGCATGATTTTATGCTAATTGCTGCTGTTACATTATTGGCTGATAAGATAACTACAGAAAATGGTGTTCCTAATCCAGTGGATGGTAAGTGTGTACGCATTTCTAAATTTGCTACAAAGGAGAAAGCTTTTTAATGAGACTCCTGAAAGAAAGAAAAGCAGTAAAGACTAAAAAGGGATCTATTGATTTAGGTCCTGTTCTTTTCTGATATGGGAGGTCTCTCGTCGCAATTAGCTTTCATTAAAATGTTAAAAGTCGTCTGGACAATCGGAATAACCCTTATGCTCTGATTAAGCAGTTAATGACCTTTTTTTCTTTCTTTTTCTCTCCTGTGCTTCCTCTCTCTTTTTATGTCATTCCGGAAGCTAATCATTAGTCTTGTTCACGTACAGAAGTCTTGACCCCGCTTATCTCTCTCTAAAGACATTCTACCAATATGACATATGTCTACGAAGCTAATCATTGCCATTTATTTAAATGCGCCGAGTCAGTAAGAAGCTTGGCTGAGAATCGATGTGCAAATCCTGCCCTGTACCTCAGAGCCTCTTGTACAGGGTGTCTACTGACTAGTCTCCAACTTCTGTCATCAGCCCTGACAACTCTGTCCAATTCACAGAAAAGTGTTAATCAAAAACTTATCATTACACCAAACACGCTGACAGTTTTCTATCAGTGAATAGGGAGAAAAAGATGGTAGAGAGAAACAAGTGGTAGCTCACTGGCTAAGGTGTTGGACTGATATCTGGAAGATCAGGGTTCGATTCCCAGCAGCGCCAAGTTACCACCGCTGGGCCCCTATAAATGGCCCTTAATGCCCAATTGCTCAATTGTAAAAATTAAAATAAATGTAAGTCGCTCTGGATAAGAGCGTCTGCAAAATGCTGTTAATGTAATGTAATGTAATATCACAAATCTATGGAGGAAAGTGGTAGCACAATAGGTAATATGTTGAACTGCTAATTAGAAGATCAGGGTTCGATTCTCAGTAACACAGAGTTAACAGTTAGAGCAGTGTTAACACTAAAGAGCTCCTGAGCAAGGCCCCTAACCAGCAATTGCTCAGTTGTATAAAAATAAAATAACTGGATAAAAGCATCCGCCAAATGTTGTTAATGTAATGTAATTGCAACTTTACAAGGAAAAGTGGTAGCACAATAGGTAATATGTTGAACTGCTAATTAGAAGATCAGGGTCCCGATTTAACATTGCTGGGCCCCTGAGCAAGGCCCTTAACCACCAATTGCTCAGTTGTATTAAAAGAGATAAATAAGGAAGTCTGTCAAATGCTGTAAATGTAAATTAAAAGCAATGTACGCAAAAAAGCATTGACAAACAATTGAATTATTGAATAATAAATAATTAGCAACAGTAAAAACTAAATGTGAAAATTAAAATGATCACAAAAACTAGATGCTCGTTCTTTTAGTAATTAATCTGTCAAAATGACAGAACCGTAATTATCGTCTATTACTCTTTATTAATGTTTATTTAAAAATATCAAATCTTTTTCTAAATGATTTTTTTTATTCTTTTCATTTGACAAATCCTTGTGTTGCTATAATAACTGCCCGGCGGGGCACCACAACATTCACAGACATGATTTATTTCGTTATAGCTTTGATTACCCCTTTAACCTCTTAATAATTTATACTCTTATTAGACTAACCTTAAGCTACTAATTATCTACACTGCATACTCTATCAATCATCCAGGTAATTTTTGTGTGTCCCGTGGATTAAATATCATGCCATCACATATTAATTAGTGCAAAAAACCATCTCTTTATTGTAACTTCAAACCATTATAATACAACATAGAAAAGAAAAGTCTTTTTCAAGCATAGGAAACTTGTTAGCCTGGAAACAGCGATACACCTCTAGCTTTTCTAGAAACCTCGTGATATAAATATCAAATCATCATCATGGGGTTCTTTAACCAAACTTTCACCGCAAATTTAAAAGCACATCATTGTGTATCTTCATGTGCGATACCCTTACAACTGGAACAACAGTTTCCAAACACAAGGCAAGCTCCATAAAGATATAACTGGGGACCGAGAAAGACTATTAAATACATTTGACATAACTGTAAGACCTCTTTGCATGACATTACTGGGTATAAGGGTAAGCGCCCACAAACATTTTGCCATTTTGCCATATAATGTCATGTAAAAATTAGGGCATCCAACATACCCAGATATGTTTAACATATCTGGATATATAGATATTTATTAATAATTTAAAGCAATACTGAGAGATTCAAGTAATATAACTAAACAATTAAAATTGAAGAAAAGTCTTTATTTCTTCAAAACTTTTATTTAAAAAAACTTTTATTAAAATCTACTTTAAAAAAGAACAATTTTTGGTGAGGAATAAACGATGACATTACAACATTTTTTTCCCACCTAAATTGGCTAAAATTACATATCAGGTACACATGATTAGAAGATTGTAACCTTTGAGGTTTAATGTCTTAAACCTCAGACATTTAGTTTGTTTAGTTTGTTAGTTTAGTGTGCTCTTGACTGTTGCTGTGATAGTGAACACCATGGTGAGATCGAAAAGGTATTTAAAAAGGTTTCAAAAGATTTTGAAATCAGCCATTTTACTGTCCACAAAATGGTCTACAAGTGGAGGACATTCAAAACAACAGACAACATGCCAGGGTCTGGCCGTCCAAGCAAGTTTATCCCCGAGATAAATGTAATTCGTTTTGGATAAGGGCGTCTGTCAAATGGCACCCTTATCCAAAGCAATTTCCATTTACCTCTTTTATACAAATGAGCAATTGTGCGTTGATAATTCATCACCAGGGTGACCAAGGATGTCCCACTCTCCCATAAAGATGTTCCATCTGTTCTTTAAGGACTTATGATTTAAGCTGCTCACACAAACACAATGTAACCACATAATTCCTGCCACCTGTTTTTCACCCAAATGAGAATCGGTTCTTTGTTAAGTCTGTTTCCTCTCAAGGTTTCTTCCTATTTCCATCTCAGGGAGTTTTTCCTGGCCACCGTTGCCCCCGGCTTGCTCATCAGGGACAAACTGATTTCTGAAGAAATCAGAAGATGATTGTCATCTTATAATTTCTTTGATTGTGTAAAGCTGCTTTGTGACAATCACCATTGTAAAAAGCGCTATATAAATAACATTGAATTGAATTGAGTTAAGGGCCTTGCTCAGGGGCCCAACAGTGGTAACTTGCTTGGAATCAAACCCTGATATTCTAATAAGCAGTCCTTAGCATTCTTAACCACTGTGCTACCACTTCCAGGTTTTATACAAAGCAATTATTATTACCACAAATCACTTCTGGAGGACATTCTTTTCTGTTAAATCCTTCAAAGACATTTTACTATAGATTTTGCAGTATATTCTACAATGGTCCCTATTTGCTTTTATTCAGGTTGAGAAACAGACAGATAGATAAATTATAATCAGGAAATGACTTGTCCTTAAAAAAGAAACTTTGTTTTCATAGTAAGTACATACAAAAAGATAAACATGGCACAACTGCACAAGACATAAATTAAAAAAAAACCAAACACACTGCATTACACTGTACATACAGGAGTTTTGGGATGACTTACCGATTTTTGATTTCCTGCATATTAAAAGTTGTTGGAACAAATCTCTTTAAATAGCTGGTCTTCCTGAACAGATGATTTACACCTACTGCCAGAAGGAAGAGGTATGAAATAGTGTAAGAGCTGGTAGATCGGTCATTTAGGATGGTATGTGCTTTCTAAATCACAGCTGAAGTTACAGCGTTTTATAAATTAGGGGAAGAAATACCAATTATTTCACTGGCCAGGCGAGAGTGTACAAACTTTAAATGCATCAGTTAGCCACTTAGCAGTTAGCAGTCCAGTCTCATTATTAACGACAAACTAAAAAGTCTTAGCTAAAGTGAAGTAATAGAATAGCTTGTGTATCTTTGCTAGTTAAATACATTAAAATAACTAAATAAACACATTAAAAGTATTTATTTAAAAAATAATTAACCTTGTCTGACTTTGATGTCATGAGTTCCCCCTCTCAGTACATAGTACCATCCAAGTACAGTATAACTGGTTATTTTAGTTATGATATTCTATGCTCTCTAGTTACGTCATGCATATTATCTATAATGGCTGTTTAATAAAGCAACATTATCCGTTATTATTATTATCATTAATTATTAAACATATTATTTGTGTAGCCCATGACTGTCCCACGCTTTAAAATTAACCCAGTAACGATCCATTGACTAGTTTTGAACCCAAGTGCAGTTTATTCAATTAAAGTGATACAAAACAATAAACAAAGACTAAACAGGACTTGACATAACTTAACTAGACTCGACTAGACTACAGCAGAAAATATCTTGCAAAAGACAAGGCAACAAAAGGGCTAAACGTAAAGGGAACACCTTAAATAAACTCAACACACCAAACTCAATAAGAAACACATGACCAAAATAAACCAAAGACAAGGCAAGATAACATAAACAAACATTAAGCACATGGACCAAAACAATGGCACATAACCACTTGTTGTTGCCCTCCGATAGCTTGGCAGAGCAACCGGCAAGCCTGACCAAGTCCTGACACCCTTACTGTAAATTATCTGGTTTGAAGGACGTTATAATGTTATACTATAATGTTGCTGTTTTTTATTTCATTATTTAATCTCACAATTTAATGTCACAGTTCTAGTCAGGGTGCAACCTGTTCCTTTGCACCAATTGGCGGTAGTTTTCACAAGCAACTTTAATACATTACTAATTCGAAGGTGATGCCGTGGCTTTACCGTGATAGCATTACGTAATGATAATTATCATTAGCTATAGCCGACTGCCGTTCATGTGGGCAAATGGCTCCTTAGCAACTATCTTTTGTGAAGTGCCTTACTTTAAAAGCAGAAAGCTCATCAGATCGGGTGGTCTTTATCCATGCCAAGGGCTCATACAAGCCAAACTGTGTTGTTCAGTCCAGCAAAATAGGCTAATAAACAACTGAGGCCATTCTCACCGAAAAAAAAAGTGTGGACGTGGAGACAGGGACTAAGGAAAATACAGAGCTCCACAATTTTTTTTCCAGTGATAGCTATAAAGTCAATACAATCAATCTCTAATGGCCTCTTCCCCTCTGATGGTCCCTGTTTAATCAGAATAAGAGCAGGAGGTAGCTTCCGTGCACAGCCGTGGCCGTTAATTTTGTTTTTCCCATTGGTGGGTTTGTTTTTTTTATTGCCTTTTCAGTGATAAGCTGGCATTCGTCAGGCATCTGATAGAGCTCTACTCAATACTAAAGTAGTAAAGAAGGGCGAGACGGATGACACGGGGGCTACTGCATATAGCTGCTCGGTGCAAGCAAAGTGTAGCAACAGAGTGTAGCTTCCTCCACAACCTGTACACAAGTTTTATTCGATTTACTGTTGACATTTCAAGCCAGGAATTCTAATGATATGTTTAGAATCAGCAGGTTGCTACCTTAGTCCAGCTGGCATATAAGGAAGTGGCACTTTTCACATACACAGCTGAGCTCTGTGATATACTCTCAGTAAAAATGTTCGAAGGAAACCTCTTGAACGGTGGCTAGAACCGGTCTTTGATTTCACCTCAGCAGCCAGCAGCACAGCACACACATCTGTTGAGAAGTGTATATGGGTTGATCAAAGGGGCTGTCAGGTCATAAGTTGTCAGGAACACAGCCTCTATTCCCCACACTCATTATCCATCGCTCACTTCTCCATGTTCAGACAATCAGCGTCTACTGTCTCATCTATAGGGCCCAATTGCTGGACCAGAAATAAGCCACTTACAATCTGGTCCAGTGAGTCAGGCTATAAAAAAAAAACCTCACTGTCCTATGTGACATTCTTAAGAGCTATAGCTTGAACACATTTCTAACTCCTGGATAGAGCGAAGTAGAAAAAAAAAACAATTTTGTAGTTATAAGTACCCATGTCAGCTTGTGCTTCACTTTATTCCTAGTTAAATTTGTTGGCTCTGTATTGGAAGAAGATTATTGTCCCATAGAGTCACATGATTTCTTAGTCTGAATAAAGATTCAAATTTATTAAATGTGACCTAGACGTATGGTGCATGAAATTACAAGCACATTGTTTCTGAAAAAATTGTGTATAGCGTATTAATTAATTATTTGCTATAAATCGTCTATATTCAGCCTGTAAATTCTCAAATGACAAGATCACCCTGATGCTCTAACGCACTATAAAGCCTTGATTTATTAAAGGTTACATTTATAAAAATACACACAAATCTTTAGGGAGGATCAACAGCTTTTAATTGCAAATTAGCAATTCATATTGCAGCAGGATAATCCACGTCGGTACATAAAAAGAAACGAGCAAACAAATCCAAAACACTAGCTGAGATATCAAAACCAAAAACCGAGCAGAGTTCAGAAACCGGGAAAACAGGCAGACAGAGATAACGCTTGGTATGTTGCATAGTCAAACAATACTTCACAATGTGCTAAAACAAACAGTTAGCTCAAGTAGTAATGGAGGAATTGGAAACAAGGACTAGTATCATGGAGATGGCGTCCTCTGGCGGTGGGAAGGTGAAATTATTACAATATCTGGCCGGATAACTCACTTGAAGTAACATTACTAGTTCATTACCAATAACAATTACTTACTTAGTTTATAAAATTTATGACTTTCTGTTTTTATACCAACCATGACAAACATTATAAACATAAATTTGAAGTATATAGTTAAATATTAGTAAGTAAATATTTTTTTCAATTATTGAAAAAAAAACATTCAATCGGAATCATTTGACATAACCCTGGTCATTGTATCCAACTGCAATTATTGCACACTTATTAACCACAAGGGGGAGCTGTATTACCTGTAGCTAACCCTACTTCCAAACAGAGCATGTGAGCGGCATAGGAGCAGAGTGAGGATAATTTGCCCTGAGTCTTTCGAAAGTCTGTGGTTGCCTTGTGGTTTTCAGTCGCTCCATCCCAAGCTCGACTCATATTAACGGCCTATAATGCAACTACACCGTGCATGAACAGATAACCACCACTGACAGAACCAAAAAATAATGATTTTTTTTACAGTGGAATATTACCAATGCAACTATTTTTTCCATGGAGTGAACATAGAGCAAGGAGGAACAGGAAGTAAAGACTGAACAAAGAGCGGGAAATGAAATTCCAGAGCGGAGCTGGAGTGGAGTGATTATGAAATGCTTTGAGCGCAGAGCAGAAATTCCTGCCACTTCATTCGGCACACATAACATGTTTGCTCTGCACGCATATAATAGAAACAGTTATTTCCTGAATTAATAACTTCATTACATTTATTGAAATGTGTAAAGTGTTTTAATTGTATACTGCAATTAACCGTCGACAATCTAAAAAAAAAAGCGTTGATCTCAAGGCAGCTGGGAGCAGAGTCACCAAGAAAATAATTGGTAACACACTACGCCGTGAAGGACTGAAATCCTGCAGTGCCCACATGGTCCCCAAGCTCAAGAAAGCCTATGTACAAACCTGTCTAAAGTTAGAGGAGAACTGAGTAAACGATGTAAACACAATCAAGCTCAAAATCAAGATCTTTGGCATTAACTGAACTTATCTGTAGAAGGAGCAATGCTGCCTGTGATCCCAAGAACACCATTCCCACCATTAAACATGGAAAAGGGATGCTAACGGGACGGGACAACTTTACCGCATCAAAGGAACAATGTACCGGGACACATACCGACAAATTCTGGGTAAGGACATCCCTCATCATTCCCTCAGCCAGGTTGTTGAAAATGAGTCATGGGTGTATATTTAATCTTGACCCAAAACACATGACCAAGGCAACAAAGAAGAGGCACGAGAAGAAGCATATTAAGGTCCTGAAGTGGCCTAGTCAGTCTCCAAATCCTAATCCCATAAAAAAAATCTATAAAAGGGGCTGGAGTCTTGAGTTACCAAACATCATCTTCAAAACTTTATTGACTTGGTAACGCAAAGAGGAGTGGGCCAAAATCCCTCCTGAGATGTGTGCATACTACAGGAAACATCTGACCTCTGTGGTTGCCAACAAGGGTTTTACCGCCAAGTACTAAGTGTTACTGGGCGAAGGGGTCAAATATTTATTTTACTCAGTAAAATGCAACTCTGGATGTTTTTAATGTTATTCTGTCTCTCACTGTTAGAATAACCCTACCATTCAAATTATAAACTGATTAGTTCTTTGTCAGTGGGCAAACATACAAAATCAGCAGGGGATCAAATAATTTTTCCCCTCACTGTATCTTCTGTGGTTTTAGATTTAAAACTAAAGACTAAAGACTTGATAAATTGGGCCCGAACATCTGGTTCTAATCATCTCTGATATTAGCAGCCGATGTTTGATTTTTCAGCATCTGTCTTGAAATTGTTTACTGCATATATTGGATTTTAATTAGCTTATTAGCTTTTTTGCCCCCCTATAACAGCATAACTCATCATATTAAATTTCTTGCTTAGTGAATCATCATTAAATGCAGCATATACATTCTGTTACAGATGTACAGCAGTGCAGCAGTGGCATCTGATTATACATTGCCATATTTGCCCTTCCTCCTTTACACACGTCACAGAAGTTTGTGCTGATTTAATAAGAACATAGAATATTTTAAATAACATAATTTTACAACAGATATATGTATAGAGAAGGAAAGTGGTAGCACATTGGTTAAGATATGGTTGGACTGCTAATTGGAAGATCGGGTTCGATTCCCAGCACCACCAAACTGCCATTGATGGGGCCTGTAAGCAAGGCTCTTAACTATCAATTGCTCAGATGTATAAAATAGATAAATGTAAGACGCTCTGGATAAGGTCGTCTGCCAAATGCCGCACATGTATACTTGTGATCATAGATTCCTTTGATGTACATGTGCATTTTGTAAAATATATATATTTTTTGTAGATCTACATTTCACAGAATTGAGCATTGCTGTTACAATTTTCCCTGCTCCACTCTTTGTGTTGTCCAGTTGCATGGTAATAAGCTAATTAAAAAGGATGTGAGGGTAAAGACTTGATCTGAAAGTCTCTTGCAACACATCACATCGCAGCCTTCACCTCACTATACATCCATCTTATCCTTGTGTTAATAAGCGCAATACATTTTCCTTTAAATCCACCTGTCTGGTACTTAAACACTGCACATATAACCAAGGCAACAATTCTTGACGTTTATATGTATATCTAATAACAGACTCTGAAGAGAAATGGGAATTGTTAAGTGTCAAGCTGTCTGTCCGTTCCACTCCATTTTGATATCTGTGTTGCTGCTTCAACGAAAGCTGAATATATCATCCGTTAGAGTCAGCAATTCTTTTATTTTTTCCTATTATCAAGTAACAAAAAAAGGAAATTCTTTTTTCCAGTTGCATTGCCAGCTTCATATTTTGTTTTCCATCACCTCACACTGAATGACCTGACCAGTCAGGAAATGTCTGAAACAGATGAATGTGGCCTACATGCTGATCTGTCCAAGAGGGTCACCGTAACATTGTACATTTGGACAGTGACTGAAATAAGGACGGATGTATCATACTACTAATGCTTTAGCTTTTAAAGTACAAAAAAATGTTAATATTTGTTCATGTGGGTTCTACAGATTATTCTGTAGAACCCACATGACATTCAAGCTTGTTTTATCACTTAGAACATTTATTGGTTATTTTCTTAATTTAGTTTTGTTCATTTTGTCTAGCTGATCTTATTTTAGTTTTTACTTTAAGTTTGTGATCTAGCAAACCAGTTTCGTAGCTATTCTTTGGTAGAGAGTTTTTTAAACTTTTTTAAACATCAGTCTGGATAAGGGAATTTGCCAAATGCTGTAAATGTAAAGATACTAAAATAAAAATTACAGTATGTCTCGTAACTAATAAACTACAAACTGCAAAATCGTTCATCTTAAAGGCCGTTTAAGGTCTGGAAACAAACTGTAACGGATATTGGGAGAGTCCTTTTAATAATATAAGCTGGCAATATACAGAAAGTTACAGAAACAATTATGCAACATTCTTTTTTTTAGTCTATATATAGTTACATTTAATGCTATCATTTTTTATTTCCCGGATTCGGAAAAGAACAAAAAAAGTGCTGCTTGTTGGGAAGTGGCAGCTCAGAGGTTAAGGTGTTGGACTGGTAATTGGAAGATCGAGGTTCAATTTTGAACACCACCAAGTTACCACTGTTAAGCAAGGCCCTCAACCCCCACTTGCTAAGTTGTACAAAAGAAATAAATGTAATTAGCTCTGGAATAGGGTGTCTGCCAAATGCTGTAAATGTAAATTTTATGTACCTAAAGGTATACAAGAAATTCCTACATCACTATTGAGTGTTATCAAGCTCTAAGTTCTAAGATTCCATCAAAGAATGCTGAATCAGCAATTATGCACATCCTCTCCATACCTGAATTAACTTACTATAGAAACATTTCACTTTTCATTATGGTACAATTCTGTCCTTTTTGCTGATTGTGGAATCATAAATTCTTTCAAAGTACCCGATAAATGCCATAGCTGAAAGGGGCGGCAATATCATTACATTTTAGTCTCTACATTGTAGAAACATTCTGGCAAGTAATCTTCAGCCTATGTATAGGACTAGATGCTTACAGTTAAATTGGTTATTTTATCTGTCTGTAACCAATAATCAAATAAAATGTGTTTCATCTTAGTTGATCTCTTAAACCACTCCAGTAAGAATGAAAATGTGAAGGGAAAGAATTGGCAGGAAATAAACAAGCAGCAGTAATGACTGATGGTTCTTCTTTTCTACCACATGCAGACAGTGTTCCCTTTCTTGACAGTTTCAAATCATGCCCCCACATTTCATCTGAGATAATCGGTGCTCTTGAGTGTAGAGCGGCAGCTTCCATGTTCAGAATTTCAGCCAATCATTTTCACTTTATGCTCAAGAGTAAGACTTAAAAAGGGTAGGACATCTAAATATTTGCAAGAGCACTCTGTCACTCATCCTGAGAAGATAGACTACACATGGATAGACATTCATTCATTCATCTTTTATACCCACTTATTCCCTAATTCAGGGTCACAGGGATCTGCTGGAGTCTATCCCGTCTCTGAAAGGGCAAATAGCAGGAGGGGTATACCCTGGACAGGTCGCCAGGCCATCATAGGACTAAACACACACTCATTGACTTTCTCTGTTGGGCAATGTAGAATCACCATTCAACCTCACATACATGTTTTGGACTGTGGGATCTCCTGTCTGGGAATCAAACCCAGACCTTCTTGCTGTAAGGCAACAGTGCTAACCACTAAGCCACTGTGCTGTCCATGGATAGACGTGTGGTTTGTAATGGTTTGTAATTTCTAATGGAACCTATTCTGATGCTTCAAGTAGAAAGAAAGCTACGTTATATATGTATCCAGCCCAGTTGGTGGATCGGCACTTACAGAAAATAAGACCCAGAGGCAGTTTCCCAGTGATGACCTTGTCTTCTAGATGGCCATCCAGATAAGAACATGGAAAATTTACTGCAGCATGGAATAACCTGCTGGTTTGTCTGGTAAGAGGAGAACTGACCCCTGACTGAACCTGGATTTTTCCAAGGTTTTCTCCATTCTGTCACCAATGGAGTTTCGGTTTCTTTCCACTGTCGGCTTGGCTTGCTTAGTTAAAGACTGTAATTTACAGATATTAGTTAAAGTGAACTGAGTGTTTTTTTTTAAGTGTTCACTGTATTGTGTTATTTGATTTTGTTAAGATGCCTTGACATAATCTTTATTGTTAAAACTTAACTTGACTGACACCTTACCAGCACTTACTGTGTCTTCGGCCTCTATAGGCGGCCCCTATATGCTGTGGCATTAAGAATTCTCTACAGTAAAACCAAAAAGCTTGAACATTCTTTCATCGTCCCTCTGCACAAACCCCTTAACCTCTATAAAAGGATATTGTGTTAAAGTTGGTATAGAAAAACTTGTGTGTCCTTCACAGAGCCTTGAATTTTGCCCTGTGGAACATCTTTCAGGATGAATTGATCTTAATAAAATTATTTTTGGACTAAATGAGCAAATCTCTTCAGCCATAAACTAGTAAAAAGCCTTTAGACTTTAAACATATGACTAATGCAGCTCATCATATTTTATACAAAGTTCTAAATGTCGAATTCAGTAGAATTTTACAACAGAATGCTTCCCTAAGGCCAAAAAAAACTTTATTTTGAGTTCCTAACAAAACTAGGAACACTTTACTAGCTGAAATTGTTTTATTCGTAAGTGCTGATATATTAATAAACATTAAAATATTATAAACTGTAGAACCAAATGTTTAGCTCTCCTGGTCTAAAGCTACTTCATTTCTGTCAGTTTATCATCTCGAGTCCTGTCAAAGTATCATCTCGGTAAGGGAAAGTATGACTGTACATTCCACCGTCATATATTATAAAGACAAATGAACAGGACTCTCCCAGACATGAGTGTCTTTAATTGTTACTCAGAGCTCCAATCTTGAGATCATTCCTCTCCAGAGATGTGTAATAGCATGTTTATCCGTCGCGTCACTCTCCATGAGCGACATGCTCTCACCTTGACCCTTAAATGGTCTTTTCTTGTAATACATTTTATAATTAATTAAACACACCCAATGTCACACATCTCCAAAAAGAGAAAACACACCCAAGACATAGAGTGACACCACACCCACAGGTACAATTGGCAGAAGGATGCATATGCTAGACCAGATAATGAAAAAAACACACATTGAAAAAACCACATTGCCCGAAGAGAAGAAGCTGTTCCGGAATAGCCTGACTATTTAGGTGCTCAAGCAGTTGTAGCACTGCCAGAGAGCACCACCGTTCACCAAGACGGAACCGTTCAAGAGGAAGTGCTGGGTGGGAAGGGTCCTGAATGATTTTGCCAGCCCTTTTTGGATGAGTTGAGTTCTGGGTGGAGGGTCCTGAGATTTTGCCAGCCTTTGCTCTGGATGAGTGCAGTTCTTGGAGAGGGGCAGGTTTGTACCAGTGATTCAGCAGTCCATCCGGACTCAGCAGTCCGGACTATCCGCTGCAGTATTCTGAGGTCAGTTTTGGTAGCTGAGCTAACCCAGAAAAGGTATAAATGTTCAGGGGACAGATTTAGTGAATGACAAGTGGAACTGTATCGGCAGATTCTGTGGCAGGTTAACAATGAGCTTTCTTGACAATGGAGTGGGAGTGGAACTGTGGTCCTGTGAGACAGATGAATTTCTCTACTGAGACACACTGATTATGAGTGTAGGGTGGGCAGGGGGGTTCCTCCTAAAGTCCACAATCATCTCTACTGTTTTGACATGTTAGACTTCATTTTGTTATAACTGCACAAGAGAGCCAGCTCTCTAGCTTCCTGTCTGTAAGCAGACTCGTCACAGTCCTGGTGGAGGCAGATATGTGTCATGTCATCTCTAGTTGCTTTACAGAAAGGAGCTGTCCAGATTAAATTGTCATAATTACAATCAATCGGCAGCCAAGAAACACGTTACCCGCCATCACTCATTAAGATTATCCCTTAAATGGTCTTCTGTCTTAAAGGAAAGGTTGGCAGTCTGACAGGGTTACACCAAGTAATGTAATTATGATGTCAGTGAAAGTCGAAAAATTATGTCAGTGAAATGTCAATCAATGACAAAACTGATATATAATATCCAATCAGGACATCATTAAAATACACTTTATTTGATCAGATAAAGACAGATACCTGCACACAAAACAGCATGTGAACAACAGCCTGTTTTAAAATATGCATTATTATGCGTTACATGTTTTGTGTCACTTAGCAACTGAAGATTTTAGGAAATGGTTCTGGTTACTAAGAGGACGTTGGTATCAGTTTAGTATCAAATCTGATACATTAATTTTTACCCCAAAAAGGGCTTATGGCCACTTTTTTTTATGGATTAAACAAAAATTAAGCACTCAGATATGAATCTTTTGGAGCAAAGTGATGAAATTTTTATTCATTTAAAATCTAAAAAGTTAGCCTCTTGATTAGCCCCAATGAAAGTGGAGCCTTAGAATCAGTACAATGGATCAGTGGATAGTAGTCAAAAAGTAAGTAGTGATATACATAATCTTCAGTAGTATGTGCAAATAATCTCCAGTAGTACGTGGGTTAAGTCATAGAGATGGTCCAGAACAGAAAGGTGAACCAGCTTGTCTGGGGCAGATAGGATAGTTTAAGAGTGCTTGAAGGATCGAGCAAGTTTGGTCAAACTGTAAACCAAAAGAGCCTGCACGAGCAATGTGGTTGGTCAAATGGGAAGTGGTAGCTCAGTGGTAGAAAGATTGAGGGTTTGATTCCCAGCACCACCAAAATACCACCGCTGGAACAAGGCCCTTAATGCTCAACTGCTTAAGTGGATAAAAAAATGTTAATGGGATTGTTCAAACATTCTTTAGGACCTAATTCGATTGGTTAAGACTGCAAGCAGGAGGGGTTTCTTAGGAGTAGCCGCAGGTGCTGGTTGGATTGGCCAAGCGTGTCTGTTAAATCAATAGGATCAGTCAGCAAAACTGCAGAGGGTTTGTGGGATTAGTCAAGCGTGTTTGTGGGAGCAGAAGGGATTGATCAAGAGTATCTGCAGGATTGTGAAGGGTTGGTCAATAATGTCTGCAGGAGAAATAGGATTGGTCAAACATTTAGCATGAGCTGTCCAGATTGGTCAAAAGCAACTGCGGAAACAGTGGGGTTGGTCAAACCTGTAGTAGAAGCTGGTAGGATTAAGCAAAAATGTCTCTAGGAGGAGTTGGGATTGATCTGTAGAATAGTGAGGGATTGGACCACAATATCTGTGAGAGTCAAGAATGTGTGCAAGATGAAGATTGTCTGAAAACAGCTTATTTGCACACCTAACCCGTCTCTCCATTAAATTGTATTTCAACATGTACAGAGATTTTAGTCAATTTCTTCCATACAAATTTGAAATCTGTATCTACCCTGTTTATCACTATGGTTAAACCTTTTCTTAGCAAATAAGTGCGAGCGTGCAAAGACGCGCTGACCTTCATCATAGACTTCAGACTTTCCAAAATACATTACTGATAAACAACATATGCCGTACGCAGGCATATGGTGAGTAACGACAGTCAATAATTGTCCTGTCCTTGCGTAAAATAATTATATTTCTCAGAAGAGCCATTTTATAGTGAGTGATAATAAACAGCGTCCTGTATTGCAATAAGTAATGTGCTGATCCTACTTATAGCACAAAACAGGAATACATTAAAAGTTCAGAGATCACCTTGCTGCACCAGACGCTCATAAGCAGATTTCTTTCTTGCACTTACCCTTGAAATTTCTTTTTAAGTCACATAAAAAAGTAGCTTAATTTACCAAAGATGATTACTCTCTGAACAGGTGCAGTGGTACCTCGACTTACGAGTGTCCCAACTAATGAGTTTTCTCGAGATACTCGTCGTCCCTCGGCCGATTTTTTTGTTTTGAGGTGCGAGCTAAAATTTGGGTTACGAGCTAGATTCAGACTCTCAATCGCTAGTTGGCGTAAAGAACGCCACAGTAAATGCAGTAACATCCGCCCCACATCCCGTGTCTCACTCGATAGCTAGTCAGTCATGCACGTTAGCAAATGCGTTAGAAAGTGGAGTCGTCTGGTCTCCAGAGTAAATGCTGTACATTATACTTAATAAAACAAGTTTATGGCCTACATTCTATTGTATTGTTTTTAATACAATATTCGTTATTTATGAGTAAATATTTCTTATTTACAAAACATTTTTAAAAATTGTGGTGTTTTTTAGGGACCCGGAATGGATTAACTGCATTACAATTTATTTAAACACCGCTGTAAATAAATTTTCCTTAGTGATATATGCTACCATGTAAAGCATTATGTATGCTACACTAAAACATTACTCTAACGAGCTGTATTGGATTTGTGTTGTATGGCGAATTATACAAATGGGGTGTATTTTGTTTTCGACGGATATCATATCTCTAGGTAGAGTAGATATAAAAAACATTTGAAACTAATTAATTCAATGGAAAAAAAAAACTACACAATTATTCCATATGTGACATACACCATTTTTGTGTTTTCCCATATTACAGATGTTAGTTTTTTCATCTGGCTACTAGTAACCATCTAATTAGGCACAATTTTGTATATTTGCTAATTTTACAATGTTAACATAGCGTAATTTCTTTTAGAAGCAAAATGTAGCCTATTAGCAGAGAAGTCTTATAAAGGAAAATAGTTTAAGGGCTATAATGGGGTCTAATTATCTAGCAACAGTAAAATCTTTTATAACTGACCTGTATCCAATATCTGCATTTACATTATTCATGGCAAAACAACCCATTGTAGACATACTGATTAAAAAAGAAAGTAAAAATAATCAATAACTAATGTGCGCAATAGACGAAGACAAAATAATTATTCAGTATTTTGCTTCCATATCATTGTAAAGGTCGGCATAACAATGATCTCTTAAGAAAGAGGGAAAAAAAGAAAAGAGCCCTTTTTGCAGCCTGGATGAATGTAGCATTGATCGTTAAATTATAAATATCTTTTTTTCAAGTGCGTTTTTTCAGGTTTACAGAAATGTGAACAAAAATAATGAATGTCAAAATACGCAGTTAGCGCTAGGTTATATATGTCACTGTTGCCGTCCACCTGAGTTGACAAACACTGTATTATGAAGCAATTCCTATAGATGCGCTAAGATAAAACCATGCTAAAGTGTAGATTATTAAACCAGGGGGAAGAATCAACAAAAGCGTGATTTATAGACGAAAACACTGTTGATTCAGTTAATAAAATGATGTCTTCCATTAGAGTTACTGGAACAGCACAGATGAAATCGGCGTAACCGGGTGAAATTCACAAAAACAAATATATTTCCGAAAATATATTTGTAAATAAAAGCTTAAAAGTCTCAGTACTCGTTTTAGTTTGAATAAAATAACGTTCATGCCTTTGCACTTTTCAACAGACATGAATATCAGTTTTAATTATATGATTTTAATTATATGAGTTACTTGAACTGCTGCAAATCATGAGTTACTGTTAAACATGCAATTTCATTAGCCAAATGTTTTTTTATAATCATATTATATACAAATCTCTCAATAGTGTAGTCATTTTCAGATATTCCTACATCAAACAAATGACTGTGATGAATCAGAGAAAATTATACACTGCAGTGCTACTCATATAATAACAACATATAATAACCTCAATTGCAGTAAAAAAGTGTCTTTAGCAGGAAAAATGCACAATAATCGCATTTAAAATCCATCCAGAAAAAATGATTCGATGTGGTCTTTATGCTTTTCTTTTGATTTGGACATGAAAATTACTTTAGCTGTGCAGCACGCTGGCTTAGTGGTTAGCACTGTTGCCTCACAGCAAGAAGGCCCAGGTTCGATATCCATGCAGGGGCCACTCTGTGTGATTGGTGATTCTAAATTGCCCATGGGAGTGAATGTGAGTGTTCACTGACACTTATTGATAAGGAAGTGGTAGCGCAGTGGTTAAGGTGTTGGACTGCTAATTGGAAGATCAGGGTTCGATTCCTAGCACCACCAATTTGCCACTGTTAGGCCCTTGTGCAGTCCTTAACCCCTAATCGCTCAGTTGTATAAAAAGATAGATGTAAGTCACTCTGGATATGGGCGTCTCCCAAATGCCGTATATGTAAATGTTATGCATAACTTTAGATAGATGATAAGTCCCTGGGGCAACTGATTAAAATGCACAGATCTGCATTTAAATAGAAGTCTTTATTTACAGACCTCCTCGCATATCCCAGCTTAGTAAGATGAATTCAGAGAGCAGGGTTAGCCATGATACAGTGCCCCTGGAGCAAAGAGGTCTAAGGGCCTTGCTCAGGGGTCTAGTAGTGGCAGCTTAATGGTGCTGGGTCTTAAATCCCAATCTTTTAATCAATAACCCAAAGTCTTAACGATTCAAGAAACCACTGCTGCAACTATCCTGCACCTGTAATAAAACGTTAGTGTGTTGTTGTTTTTTCCCTTTTCTGGGAAATAGAGGGAAGTTGGTGAATTGCCGGAATTGCTGTGATTACGTTAAAACGAATCCGCTCCAGCTCACTGAGGGTCAGTCAGGCGAGGACAATTTGCAGCTACACGAAATCTCAGAAGGACCGGTGTTTATTCAAACTCGCTTCAAACAAAATGTTTACAACTCTATCAAAATGGTTGACTCGACTGCTGTGTAGTCTTCTTGCCGTTGAGAATAAATGTTTTTAAGGTGATGTTCACAGTCTAAAGGTTTAGAAAATTATTGTCAGCCTTCAAAAAAATAAATAAATAAATAAATAGTTAGTTCAGTTAGTTCAGTTATTCTTAGCCAATTAACTTGATCGGTAAAAATTGTTAGTAGTGGAGTAGGCATTTCTGCACAAAACAAAACATCATTGTTTGCTTTACCTGTCAGTCATACGTCCTCGTGGGTGGGCCTTGGCTATTCAAAGCAGCCAAAGTTCCCATACCTTCTGCCACCATTCTGTGGCTCTTTCATTCATCATGTAACGCCCATAAACCTAACCAATGCAGTCTGAGCTTGAAAGAGAACCGCATGCGCGACTGGAAGAATCACTTTCCGAGACTACTCAGAGTAACATTAAAGATTCATTCAAAATTAACAAATCGTTTAAAAACAACCCACTACCGATTGTAAGTAAACATTGAGAGCATGCTAACAAAATAAAAATGTGCTATACATAAGTAATGCTGAAGTTTACATTGACTTTGTAGACGGTAGTGAATGACTGATTACCTGTTGCATATCTGTTATTGTAGGCATTTCTGCCCAATACAAAACATCATAGTTTGCTTTAACTGTCAGTCATATGTTCTTATGAGCTTTGGCCATTTGAAGGAGTCCTTTTGCCATCATTCTGAAGGTCTGGCTACGTAAGACTATTTTTTTCACGGACAAAATGTCTATCCATGGACAAGACAGCTGTAGATTCCCGGGCAGGGGCCTTTCTGTGTGGAGTTAGCATGTTCTCCCTTTGCTTGCGTGGTTTTACTCAGGGTACTCACAGTCCAAAAACATGTATGTTGGGTTGATTGGCGGTTTTAAATTGCCCATAGGAGTGAGTGTGTGTGGCCCTGTGACGGACTGGCGACCTGTCCAGACTGTACCTCTCCTGCCTTTCGCCCTTTAAGAGACGGCTGGGATAGATCCAGCAGATCCCTGTGACCCTTAATTAGGGAATAAGAAGATAAATGAATAAATGAATGAATGAATGAATGATATCTATTCACAAATATAACGCATATACACAGACAAGAGAGCTCTTTCTAGACAAGATAGATATCTACAGATGAGATAACTAACCACACCTGAGTTATCCACACCATAGAGAAGACAGTTACCCCAAAATGACACACATACGAACAGACAAGATATCGATCTACAAACAAGACAAATATTTACAGATAAACTCAAGTATGAAAGAGAATTTGTGCGAGTGTGTTAGACTGCACTGGGGCCCAGCAGGAGCATCATCTTAAATAAGATAAAGTCAGCTGTCTTTGTTGAAATGTCAGTGTTATCTTGTTTAATAATTTAAACTGGTTCATTCAACGAAAAAAAAAAATTGGAAGCTATTGTTGTAGAGATGTGTAGGAGAAAAATAAATTTTTTCAGTCAATGTCTATTAAGTAAATCATCCCAGGTTAAAAAAAATAATTTAAACAATTCTATAATTACAGCCATTTACACACCCTTTTTGATTTTTTTTTTTTTATCATTTATTTTTTCCTTCAGTCCAAATATAGCCTCTCTGCCGATGATCGATTGGAAGGAAGTGTGGATTATTAGAAGTAAATCTGGATAAGTAAACATATTGATTGCTGAAAGATATTGATTCCACCCACAGGTTTTCTAAGGTCCCGAATTAGAAATTTATGGCACCTAACGTCCAATAATGCTAAGAAATGCAAGGATAATGAACTGCATGTCATTATTGATATCGCTGTAGTGTTTTATTTAGAAATGTGTTAGGCGTCAAGAGCTAATTGATGGCTTTAGAACTCGTACGCCATTGGACACATTCAATCGATGGCTAGGTAAACTTGTTAACGTTACACCCAGGCACGGGTAGACAGGTATCCCTGGTGGGCAATTTTTTGGGGTGGAGTTGAAGAGATTGATAGTCTGTAAAACTGAATATATCGAATGTTGGAATAGCAAAATTATTGTTGTACCAGTGCAACAATAATATATTATATAGACATATTATATGAAGTATGAAATATGTTTTAAAAATGTTAAAAGAAGGATTATTTTCAACGTTCTTTTTATATATTATAATATTAGAATCTTTGTCAAGCTGAAATGAAGTTTGGGCCAAATAAAAATTAAAAATTAAGGTATTATTTTAATGATAGAAATCGAGTAAACATTAAAAAAAAACTCTGTTTAGGAGTTTGTTATTATAAGTTTTTTTTAGAAAATTGTTTCGGAATAGTTTCTGACACTAGATGATGGATTTTTTGAAGCAGCCACGGCCACATTACAGTCCCTGTTGCTGGAGTCACTAACAGGCTTATTTAAAGGCACAAAAAATCGATGTGTTGCATTTGAAAGCTAATATTTTCACACTTTACGTATTGTGTGTCTGTCTTATTCAGCTTCTCCGTAATCCCTGACAGACCGGCAAGCCGCCTCGCCTTCGTGAGACTGCGCTGTTACCTACAGCCAATTAGAAATAGGAAACTGTTTGGTTTTGCTTTGTGATTGGTCAGGGCTTTTTTCATTCAATTCCCTCAAACTTCTCAACACAGAGCCTGCCTCAGACTGCTTTTATCAAATCCTAAATCCTACAAAGAAAAAATGAAAGTGTATTTGTATACCACCGTCTTTACCAAAATTTGATCAGGTGGGCAAGACATACATTTGGGTGGGCTCAGCGTACCCCTGCCCATGACTAGACCCGGCCCTGTTTATACCTAAAGGCAAAAACCACTAGAAACTTTAGCTACAACTGTAGCAGCTGTGATTAACGATTCTGCATTATGTAATGAAACTCAATTTTACATTTAATATATTGTGCAGATATTAATGGAAAGGTGCAGCATGGACAATAACAGACCCCTTTGCATGCAGCCTTATGACACATTTCCTGCCCTAAACAGCAACATGCCCCTTAGGTTTTTCTAATATTAAGAAATAATATTTCTATATTTATGCAAAATATTTTGACAAGATATTCATCAAAAAGCTTTTTTCTTAATATAGCATGTAGTTTAAAGCCTTTTTGCAGCTTGCTAAAAAAAGCTGCAGGTATAAGAACGTATGGGATAAACATCACCTGTATTTTATCTTCAGAAGCTGTTAAAGCCAACAAGTATAAAATCCCACGATTGCATAAAAAAACTCAATGTGAAACTGGAAAGAATGCTAAAGTATCATTTCATCAGACACGTTTGTAGAGACTCCGTTCCGTTCGTTAAAAATGATTAAGCCTTTTTACCAAGATTGTCACCTGATCCGTCACATGATCATCATCACCTCACACACACACACACACACACACACACACCTATTTGTAATCTAATCACAGGCTGACCTGCCGTCAGACACACCAAACTTCTTTAACAAAACCCTAAAGCAGGTTATAAGTTATCTTTAGCTGGATTTCCATGCTAGAGGAAAGCAAATCTTTGCAAACTTAGCCAAAAAAAAAGCAATCGTGAATTAGGTACGTTTTCATCAAGTTGTTCAAGCTTCTGAAGGTGCTACTGTAATTGTATTGTAAATGCTATCGTACCCTAGCAGCCAATTAGAAGCCACTGGAAAAGTCATAAATGTTCAAGCAGTGCAACAATTGACAACATTAATTACATCATTAACGGAAATGCAGACTAGTCATGTGGGATCAATACTAGCTAACTTAGAATTAATTCAGCATCCAACTGTATTCATGTTACCCCTTTTCAGAAAAACCACCTCAAATAAGCATAGATTTTTTATTTTTTTGCAAATTAACGATTTTTTTTTCCTTGATGCAATACTTTAAAATGCGCATTAAAACAGGATGATGGAAACACAACTACCGATGATGTCATTGTGGGTAAACCCATGTAGGGAAAAGAGCTTTACTTAAAAGTGCCCTTTCTTCTGAATCAACGTTACATAATTTGTGTTTTTAAATTTTAGCTATGTTTTAGGGCAGCACGGTGGCTTAGTGGTTAGCACAGTTGCCTCACAGCAAGAAGGCCCGGGTTTGATTTGCCGGGCAGGGGTCTTTCTTTGCATGTTCTTCCTGTGCTTGTGTGGGTTTACTCCGGGTTCTTCGGTTTCCTTCCACAGTCCAAAAACATGAATGTTAGGTTAATTGGTGATTCTAAATTGCCCATAGGAGTGAGTCTGAGTGTGTGTGTGGCCCTGTGATGGACTGGCGACCTGTCCAGGGTATACCCCTCCCGCCTTTTGCACTTTTAGATACAGCTGGAATAGGCTCCAGCAAATCCTCGTAATCCCGAATTAGGGAATAAGCGAGTATAGAAGATAAATGAATAAATAAATGAACTTTGAGTCATTACAAAATAAAACCATGTGTATTATTCAATCAGACACAAACAATCTGCTGATAAGGAATTTACATCAACATGGCAACCATGGTTATTCCTCTGTAGCAATGTTTCCGATACTTTTTCCTTCTCGTCTCTATATACAGTCTGTCTACATCTATAGCTTTTCAAATCAAAGAACCCTATTGAAATGTGCTATATGTTGATGAGCTATAAAGAAAAAAAATGATACACGGGATGGTTCATGTGCAGCACCTTGGCATGCTGGGTAATTGAAAAGTGATTTATTTTCTCTGCAAAACTAGTATGAACAACATAAAAGACAACCCCGCACATTTCCCACAATTTAAGCCTTAAACCAGGAAAATTTAGCTGAAGTTAGTTAAAGGATTAGTTACATTTAATTTATTTGCCTTCGAAAATGATAAATATAAATGACATACACAATGTTTTTACATTTTTAATGATTTTTTTATATGAAATTCGTCCCAATTCTTGCCTAATACCGGTAGCTAGTTCCTGGTCAGATCTGCCACCTTCAGCTAAATAATTCAGCTAAAAAGTCACATGATTCATGCTCAAATGTCTCAAGTACACGGTTCAGTTTGCTGAAATTCTTTGCAGAAGGATCAGACTGCGGTCTAAAACACGATGACTCCTCCAGTAAACTAAAAATACGCATGTAGTAATTTGCATTTCTTTTTTTTGTCATAATAAATTAGTCATATCATTGCTCTGACTATGCTTGCTAATGTCAAGGGAACATTTTTGTTCTAGTTGTTTTTATAGTGCAGCGATTTTTTTTTTTTTTCTGTTTCTCACAAAAAACAGACATACGTATTGCAACCCAATCCCACAACGCTGCTCGGGGCAAAGGAGCCAAGGCCGCGTTAGTAACACTCGCCAAGGCACATTTGGCTCTGCTAGAAACCCAATCTGCAGCCAAGTAACAGCAGATAGTTTTCAGATATGACTGTCATTTAGGGACATTTAAGCAAATTTATAATGTTCCAGTTGAATTATAAAAGACCTATGGAGGATAGAATTACCAAACACTAGATTGGTGGAGAGATTGCTATAGTTTGGCTACCAAAACGGCCATCTAAGAGACAAATTGTTTCAACCAGCCGTGTTATCAACTATGCAGTAAAAATAAGAGCCGGTTACAAGAGTTCGATCTCCCGGGTGCCAACTTTATGCCCACTCATGCAACAACTGTGGTTATTTGAGTTTCACAGCCTGGTGTCAATTTTGAGTAGGAGCTGTAGTTTATTCTGTTCCTGTCTAAAAGATGACATGTTTTGTTTTACTCAGAACTATTGATGCAGCTGTCATAAACCGGGCCTGCTTCAGCTCAGCACTGGTTCCTCCCACTGGATAGTTTTTGCCGTCAAGCCGTAGTTTTATGTCAAGCCGACATGTAATATGTATGGAATAACAATCTGAAATGGATGGTAGGAACTGTGAAAAAAATCGATTCCTAGTGTATCTTTTATCTTATATGACTTGCCAGTGATTACTATTTTTACATTTTAAAAAAAAAATCCTTCTGTTACCAGCCTCTCCTCTCTTCTTCTTTTTTTTTTTGACTTACCACATACAACCCAGCTTATGTTATGTCGATCGCCAAAAAAACTTCTCGAGTGTTAGAGATCAATAACAGAGACTCTTTAATTAAAAATTACATGAACAAAAAGCTTCATTACATCAAAAAGTTCGACTTTTTTCTTTGTCAGATAAAGACTTTTACATCTTTGCAAAAAAAAAATATAAGTTGGCTTGGGTTATGTGGAGTCTTATTGAATCTTATTGAGTTTCTGGAAATTGGCTGTTACTAAGGAAATGATAACCTGTTTAAAAGTCTGCATTGATATATTTAAGAAAAACTTTAGGCTTTAATATTTCAATCTTTTTCCAGAATTTCCTGTTAGACCTGTTCATAGACCTGTTAATAGAAAAGTATTGAAATATATATATTTATTATGCCTTGCATGTGTCTAGCTTAAGAACTCGAAACCAAATTTTACAAACTTAGGCTACTTTTAAAACAACCGATAAGAAAAGTAAAATAGGAAATTTTTTAATCTGTTAATCTTTTTTAAATGGAAAAAAAGTTGGGTAAGTGGTAAAGCAGTGGTTAAGGTGTTGGACTGCTAATTGTAAGGCCAGGGTTCAATTCCCAGCACCACCAATTTACCACTACTGGCCCCCTAACCAAGGCCCTTAACCCCCCAATTGCTAAGTTGTATAAAAGAGATAAAAGTAAGTCGCTCTGGATAAGGGAATCTGTCAAATCACGTGTAAGGAGAAGATTTTCACTGTTAAACCGATGTAGAAATATTTTCTGGAACCGTCTGCACCATCTGCAAAAGTTGGGAAAAGGGCAAATTTTGACTAAAATGGTGAATAAAACTAAAAATGTCATGGACAAAACTAATATTTTAGGTGCAAGCATGGCTCGCATAAGATCCAGACAACACATCATTGTAGTTTCCTAGTTGGAACACTTTACTTTATTCACTGAAGTAAAGACATAACCTGGACTGTAGCACTTTAAACACCATTTTACCCGCTTTATGCTCTCTACACCACTGATCATCTATCCAGGATGCCCTGCATTTAGCTCTCTAAAAAGCAAGTTCATTATGAATTCCGTCTGCTGTTACTTGGCTGTAAGCTGTACTATAAATCGAACAAATGTTCAACAGGACAGCAAAATGGAGACTAAACATGACCATGGCTTAGTTAAGACTTTCAGTACAGTGTGAACAGCTGTTTATTATTTAAAGCCTTTTTCTAAAGAATCTGCTAGTCTCTTCTAGTATTTTGCTCTAGTGTGCATTAAAATGTGTTACGTTAAATTTGTTCATTTCATTGCTAGCTATTGTAAATTCAGCAACGTTTAACTGACTGGGTGGACGTTCGGTAAGTCAGTAGTTAACGTAATGTTAACTTAAAGAAACAGACATAGCTACGCTTAGTTTTAACGTAATTTTAGCTCATTATTAAATTAGATTTGTTTATTTCATTGCTAGCTATGATAACTGCAGTACTGTTTAACTAGCTAGGTCGTCATGCTTAGCTTAGCTTTAATGTAATTTTAGCTTATCACAGTCAGCTAGGTTTTACAAAGAAGTGTAGAAGTAGCAAATTAGTGTAAAGGAAATTCTTATAAAATTGTCAAGAGAAACCAAACAGTAAAAAACAGTTCATGTTTAGGATTGGTGAGTATTTTATTACACTGGGATTTAATGTCCCAAGTGTTTTGCAACTTATAGTTTGCATTAAACTACTTCAGAACCATCACAATCCATCTTAATTTGAAATGTATCAACAACTAAAGGTGATTTATTGCAGACAATTAACCAAAGGTTCGTTTAGATGTGGGAAGATATCGATATGATCTGCTCTAGTCTCAATACAAGACCTTGAAAGATGACACACACTTTTGTATATTGATCCTTATTTAATAACTGCTATCCCTGGTTTAACTGCATTAGTGATCAAAAGTGTATATAATTATCGCCATACCACCATTAACACTGACAGATTGTGTATTTAACTATAATTGTTAAAATAGGCCAAAACAGACTCAGCACGTACACAATTCCAAATGCTTTTTCGACTCCCATATGTTACAACCTCCAGCATATTGCAGGCGTGAAACTGTTTCTCTACCGTTTTGTGTACCAAGAGCCAACTTTTTATGAAAATAACACAAGGATTGAAATTAATTTATATGCTCGACTTGCTTATTGATCTTATAGTATTTAACTATTATTAGTAATTATAACAGCTCCAAGGATCTAAAACAAATTGTGGTACAAACTCCTTAGTTTGGATTATGAATCACTGCCTTCAGCAAGGCTTTTTGCTAGGTATCCTAGCAAATCCGTCAACCTAAAAACATCAAGGTTCTGCCAGAAACCATGCGATAAGAAAGTCTTCTATTTTCCATAAGAGTTTGGGTTAAATGCATATTCAATCTATAGAGTAACTAATAGACATCTAAAACTTTAGACAGCTAAAGATGCATTTATTTTCCTCTATTGAAAAGCTCTTCTCTCTTGGGGTTGTGGATAAACTTCACAGTGTTATTTACTTTGCAGATTCCCTCGCAACCTTTAAGATGCATCAGGGAACCAAACATCTTTTTTAATTCTTGAGGCTGCAACTTGCTTCTAGTAAAAGTCACCCTAGCTCTGCAACCCATCCAAAATATAGCAGAAATGTCTTTTTTTCTTCATCGCTTCATTTTTTTTCTATCTGTAGTGGCCTGCATCAGTGATGTTGGTCTACAAAGACAAAAATTGAACCTCTTTATCTTCATAGAGGAGTTTATCAAACCCAGAACGGTACCGCATTCTGTTTGAGCCTCTGGAACTGACTGACTTGAACCGCCATTGACATGGATTCAGATTTTTTTTGTATTAACCCACAGGGGCTTTTCTTTTAACTGACTTAGGGAAAAAAAAAAACAAAGACAGACCTTTTCACCCGAAGTCAATAGTGAAGCAGTACTCAACCAAAAAAACTTGAATTGATGTGCTAGCAGTGTTCTGGTAGTATTTTTAGATGCTAACCTACCACATACAGACTAGCATGAGGATGTTATATGCCTGTATATTTTTGTGCCTTGGCTTATTATTTTCTTTACAGTTAACATCAATACCATATTTGAATGGGGTTTTTTTTTATGTTTGTTGTGTAACGATTAAGCCTTGCTACTGTTCAGGTGGTGGAACTAGGGCTGCACGATATTACGGGAAAAGTGCCATTGTGATATTTGTTTTTTCTTTGATATATATTGCAATATAAAAACAAAATTCTCCAGATGATTTGATAATCTTTACTTGGAAAGATTTTATCGTTTTAGAATAATTTGGGTGATAGGGGTGTATAAAATAATTTAAAAAATGCAAACATAGATAAACACAGTAGAACATAGATGCCAATGAAATAAAGTGTTTTATGTTTTGCTGGAGATTCAGATACTGAAATTGAACAATCAAATATAAAATCACACTGCATAGACCTCACCGTATAAATGAAATGAAACGCATCTGGCAAATAAACACACATGAATGTGAATGTATTCATAGAAAATAGTCAAATTGCAGCATCATCAAATGTTTTATCATCAAAGTCTCCACAGCTTCAATGTTTTTTGCATGTGTTGTATCACCTTTTACTGTCTACAGTACAGTTCATCACTGACAAAAAGTTCTTTAAGAACCCACCGCCTAAACACATTTTTATGCTTAACTAATCGTTCATTTATTCGTAAATTCAGAGTTCACACAACGCAAAGCCATTGGAACGCCAAATAAGTCATAAGGCTGTCCTAAAGTTTTTTTCCTTTTAAGACGCAGGAAGGTCAAATATACTGAATAATCCATGAAAGCGGGTGAAGTCATTAAACAGTTCCTGAAGTAAAAAACATCGACTGGGTAATAATGCTTACCCGACAGTGCCCAAGGAAAGGAATTTCACCCTTGAGTATTAACCACACTGTTAAAACTAATCGAGCAAACTCGGCTCCAGAAATAGTCTCAATAGAGAATGTAAAAAATCCATCATGGGACCATAATAATAAAGTGCTATAACGCAAAAACAAGTACTGAGCACCAACTAACAATCTTTAAACAGAAGCATACAGCCTGACATACAGCACCAAAGCAGGGAATCGAACAAAGTTGCAAAATCCTGCACTTTTTTTTACCTTCTTATCTGGTTTGGTGTCAATACAAATGTACTGCTGATTTTTTTAGCTAAAAATGTGTTGCTCTGAAAAGCTTCTACAAAGAAGGATGTCAGATTTAAGAATCAGGTTGGAGGATAAGTTACCGTGCACTATTAGGGGTGAGAAAGGAAAAATTTTTCACCTTACATAACATCATTTACAACAGTATTGGACGTACTGCAAACACGTTGCTGGCATTTTTAAGGCTTTCTGCGAATATTTGTAGAAGAATGTTGCTGTTCAATCAGAAGCGAGGAAGAATGGAGTACATTTTTAATAAAAAAGTGTGTAGCAATCATAAAGGATTACATTATGGATATTATACAACCTTCTGCCAAGCTTTAATTCATGCGTTTAACAATTTACCTTCTTTTTACTTACAATTGTTACTTTTTGTGGAAGTATAGAAAAAAATGTGCAACAAAGTGTAACAATTTTTTTGATGATGTTGATAATAATAATAGGAAATCAATTGATAAACTTAGTTTCTTATTTTATAGTGTGCTATTATTATTATTATTATTATTATTATTATTATTATTATTAATCACTTACCGCTGGAGGCAATCTGTAGAAACAGCTGGGCGTCTGATGCCCGGATGGCGGCTGAGTATTTCTCCTCTTTGCCCGGGACTTGTGCTTTACGCTCAGGCATAAGTCGCACGCGTAGTCGGCCTCCATCGGCCCCGAGCCACCACTCCAGCACGCGCGTGAGGTCCATTTCCAAAAAGGGCACAGGCGCGTCCTCGCGCACGACCAGCCCTCCACATCCACTTTTCACCATCTCCTCTCCCACCTCCACCACGACCTGGTTGGACTTGCGGCTGGCTGTGCTTAAACCCAAACTCAGCACTTTCGGGGAGGGCCGGGTGCGCCTGTAGGGCAGTTGTCCACCACCGGATCCGTTTCCGCCCTCCCCTTGCACGTTTTCTGCCAACTTCGCGCCGAGTAAACTCGCGATGGTCTTTTGCAAAGGCGCGCAGTGCATCCGCAGGTTGGCGCGCACCGTGTAGCATCCGGAGTGCGTCAGGCAGTCCCCGTTCAGCGGGCGCTTAATAAACATCGCCATGTAGTGCCGCAAAAGAGACGGCACCGCAAAATCAACTGACAATGTCTTTCTTTTTAGCCTGGAATTAAAGGTCTGATTAGAGTCCCGTTTCCCACTCGCATCCAGCGTGCTGTCGACGGAGACAGTCGGTGCGCTCGCGCCCTGCAGCCCGGTCACGCATGCCGCAGAGCAAAGAAGAAAGCACAACATCCTCGGCGTCATACTGGAGGTCGGTGTGGTTGATGAACCTTATTCCGTAGTTAGTCAAGCTCTTTCTTTTTGTCCCTACTCCATTTACAGCGGAATCGAAATGCTCATGCACACTCCAGATCTTTCCTCGTGCGCTTGCATCACGGCTGAAATCTCTCACCGCATCCCTCCTGGTCAGAGAGTAAAAGTGGTGTAAACGCTCTCCTAAGCGAGCCAAACTGGCCCCCAGTGTTTAAACTCCGCCGTTGCTGCTCGGTATGCCGAACAGCTCTTCCTCCCGAGCTTCGCTCAAAAGCGCCCTTGTATGTATGTATGTGCACCCAGCACTGTGGAGGCAACCGCTTCTGCTCAGCAAACACTTCTGCACGCGCAACGTGGCTATCTTCCGTTCGCGTAGCTGTTTCACGACCACCAGATGTCGTTCGCTCAGGCCAAAATAGGATCAAGTCCCAGAAAAACGAACCTGAACGCAGAACTTTGTGGGGGTTTTTTTTCTTTCTTTTAATAATAAAATCAACAGTTGCCTTTGTTTTCCTCGAGTTCCTTTGCCTGAGCGCCTAAAAAAATTACCAATACCCAAATCGATATTTATGATAAGAATAACCTGGCACATGCGTTCTGCTCGTGTCACATCGTCTGCGCATGGACTCTCGCTCTGCGACGCTCTTTCTGCCTTATAATGACGTCACCACTCATCAGGAGACCAAACTTTACGTCTCAGGCAATCTTTTCCTACTCCTAGGAAATATTTAGGGTTTTAGTTACTCACCCCAATCTGCAAAGTTAATATGTGTTAATACTTTTCTCTTTTCTCAAAGACGCAATTTGTTGCTTCATTAGCGCTGCGGAATCATTACATGCGCCAGCTAATTTATTTACTCGCCAAACAGAGTTAACTGCCACCCATCGTTCGTGTTTGAGTTTGATAACACTAAACTAACATCATCAGCTTCACATTAACGTTGCAATTTTTAACCCACTGGTTCATTTATTCATCTTTTATACCTGCTTATTCCCTAATTCGGGGTCACAGGGATCTGCTGGAGTCTATCCCAGCCGTCTCTAAAAGGGCGAAAGACAGGAGGGGTACACCCTGGACAGGTTGGTCCATCACAGGGCCACACACACACTCACACTCACTCCTTTGGGCAATTTAGAATTACCAATCAACCGAACATACATGTTTTCAGACTGTGGGAGGAAACCGGAGAACCCGGACTAAACCCACGAAAGAACAGGAAAAACATGCAAACTCCACACAGAAAGGCCCCTGCCTAGGAATCGAACCCTGTACCTTCTTGCTGTGAAGGTGCTAACCACTAAGCACAAATTATAATTTGTATATAAAAAAAGACCAATCAAAAAAAAAGATGTTTATCATTTGTGAATAATATTTGCTGTCTAGGTCATGTGCTTCCCAATATTTTTTTTTTTTAATTCAATAACACAAATGTACTTAATGAAATTTGATTGCATTTTAATTCTGGGCAAAAATTATAACAATGTCTAGTCACATTTGTTTGACTTCTCCATCTTTGTGGTCCACCTCATCCTTTTCTGTACACTGTATGTTTTAATCATCAGCCCCTTTTTTGGCCAGGGAATATTTTCTGAGTAGCAGTATACAGTGTATCACAACAGTAATCGCGCCTAGGGTACCAAAAATTCTAGGCTCCAGTGTCTTATATAAGCTCGGGATGCTGGCTGTGTGGATGTTCTGCTGAAGTGTCCAGTTTTCTCGTTTCCTTCCATGTCACATAAACATGCCAGTGGGTGGTCTGTGCTAAATTGGCTGTCAGAATGTGTGTGTGTGTATGTCTTTTTGCAAGTTTGCCCTGTGATAGACCGGTTTTACATTCGGGGTAAATTCTCCGATATTGCACTCAGGATTTCTGGGATAGGTTTCAGATCCACAGTGACACCGACCTGGATAAAACTGTTACTGAGGATGAATGGAGGAATGTGTAAGGCAGTAAGTGAGCTACAGTCAGTATTTCTATCTAAGCTTGATAACCAATAGGTGTGGGAAACATTCTGTCTTATTGGTGCCTTACAGCAAAAAGGCCTAGGTTTGTTTCCCAGACAGGGGCCTTTCTGTGTGGAGTTTGCATGTTCTACCTGTGCTTGTGTTGGTTTACTGTGGGTTCTCCGGTTTCCTTCCACAGTCCAAAAACATGTATGTTCGGTTGATTGATGATTCAAAATTGCCCATAGGATTGAGTGTGAGTGTGTGTGTGGCCCTGTGATGGACTGGCGACCTGTCCAGGGTGTACCCCTCCTGTCTTTCGCCCTTTTAGCGACGGCTGGGATAGACTCCAGCAGATCCCTGTGACCCCGAATTAGGGAATAAGCAGGTATAGAAGATGAATGAATGAATGAATGAATTAATTAATTAATTTATGTTATAATGCCTTACTGCCCAAATGATTTTTATAAATTTTTAATTCTAAAGCTTTTCTTTGCACCTTTATCTTACAAAGTATCATGAGTCATACAATTACATATACAGTATAGTATCCTTTTTTTAGATGAGGAAACATTCTGCCACCCACATATTGAACAAAATCCAAATCACAGCCTTTCCCAGGCTTTAAAATAAAATATTGTGCTCAAACTTTGGCCACAAGGTGGCAATCTAATAAACCTGTTTCCTCAATCGGCACCATGTGATGTGTTCATTAACCCTTGAAATTCATGAGGATTCCTAGACATAAAGAGACTAAATTAGGGATAGTATTCTCCTTTTTTGCATTCACTAACACAGCCCAGCTAATTTAACACTAAATAAATGAAGACAGGGTTATTATAGAGAAGGCGCGTCTGTTACTTAGATGAAAGTGGTATTGCACAGCGGCACACCATCTTTTATGATCAGATAGCACTGTCAGCGGAGGCAGCTTTAAAGGAATAATGATGCTCATTTGTTGCTGGTTCAAGCCAGATATATAAAATAGATAAATTTCAAAGAAATAGGGTTGTGTTTTTTCTGTGCCAAAAAAAAAATAGGTCTGTAGCTGGGCCTGTCATCCTTTCGTAATCATTTATTACAGTATTAACACTGGACATACACACTTTGGATTGCATCATGGTTTTATTGTTACAATAGCACTTTTCATATCATCTATTAAAATATATCTATATCACGTTTTAAGGTAATTCATTTTTTGCTGTTCTCTTTTTTTAAGACTCTCTGACGCTCAGGGCACTTTGGAAATTTGCCAGAGGCATCCCCCTCCTTCTCTCACCCTCCATCTTTCTTTCTTGAATGTGATTTTGAACACAGAGGACCCTGTTATGCGTCACACGTACACACACACATGCACACGCACGCCATAAGCCATGCACTTGTTGTCATGTGTGCTGTTTTTCTATGAAATCAGGAAGTTAATCTTCTGTTTTTGCATTCGGCTGTCAGATAAATTAGTTTGTGCATCATGTATTTAATGGATCTTTATTGCAACCACTTAACAACATGATCGATTTTCTGTGGGTTATACAGTTACTTAGCTGTTTCTACAACCATGGGGAAGGTTTTAATTTCTTGGGTACTTTTTTTTCTAATTGAGAAAATTTGGAAAAGTATTTATATATTGTTTTTATTTAGAACTGGAGGTGTGTTGAGTTTGGTTGACAGGCACATCACAGCATAGCACCCTATACACAAATTAACCACAAAATGCTCACAAAATCTCTCTCTCTCTCTCTCTTGCACACTCTCTCTCTCTTTCTGACTGCTTAAACTTGCCCTTGAGGTACCAGTGACCATTATTTCCTGCCCTTTCCTCAAATTCAAGGAGCCTTTAGGATGGATTGGAACTCACTATGCTCCACCTACCCAAGGCTACAGTTTACATTACATTTGATCACCGATACCATAAACTGTGATTAACGGACATTCGGTGTCACCCAGATGAGGATGGGTTCCCTCTTGAGCCTGGTTCCTCTCAAGGTTTCTTTCTGCATCATCTCAGGGAGATTTTCCTTGCTACAGTCGCCACCCATTTGCTCATTAGGGACGAACTTACTTTTTCATTCTGTGTAAAGCTGATTTGAGATAATGTCCACCGTTAAAAGTGCCATACAAATGAAAAAAAAAAAATAAGTGGTGTATTCAAGCCGCATTTCCTGTGTTATCTAAATGGTCTGTATGCACAGTCATGTCTGGACAGGTCAGGAAACAATACTTCAATCAAATTATGGACAACATTGTTCTGTGTAGACAGACTTTCAGACTAGCAGCGCGATGCAAATGTTACATTTGTACATTTACAAAGCAAATGTTATTAAAAAAATGTTTTTTAATTGACCTGTAAACAGGCGAACCAAGATGACGTGGAAGCCACAGGCAAAATTAACAGATGGGGTCCTTCTGAAAGATTATTTTGTTAATAACTCTTCGTTACATAGTTACATATTTATACAACATGCGAAAAGTAGTCAAAACACAAATAATAGAAAATAAAATGTTAATTATTTATTCTTTAACAAAATATTAATCTTTATCTTTATGGCAGAAGATACAATAAAATGTTATAGATACAGTACAATCTTTATATTTACAGTAACGAATTGTCACCAGCTAAACACCACATAATACACGCTGCTGCTAAATACAATCCTAGCTAACCTGTTTTCGAGTAACCCTATTAGTGTTCGGACTATTAACAGTAATAACATCGAAAATATTAGTTTGTCATATTATTATACTTAAATCTATCTTATCTCCATCACTTACTGCTGTCATGTTTCCTCTTTTTCTCCTCTACTCTTCTGGCTGCCAGACGGTTAAGTCCTCTTTATGTTTAAATTAGCTAATATAGAAGAGGTGGTCCTCTAGAGAGTGATGCAGATATATTGCTTCATATTATACATTAATGATTACATTTTTAATGGATAATATGAATGTGATGGCCCAGACAACTGCCCGCCCTGCCTGCTCAATTGCTACACCTCTGTCTGTAAAGCAACAAATCACAAGTTGTTTTGGTCAGCGTCATGTTCAGGGGTTTTGAAGCCACCTTTATATAGAGTGACCTGCATTTTATTTCTACAACTGAGAAATTGAGGGTTTAGAGCCTTGTTCAGTCTTAGCAGCTTGGTGGATCTTCCGATCAGTCTAACACCTCTAACCGCTGAGCCACCTGAGCTGAGCCATTCCAGAGATTCATAAGGAATTGTTGTGCACAAGGTTTGTTAAGCGCCTGCAGATATTTGATTGTCTTTTTTCAACTTTCTGGGCGAGTATCTGTATTTTAAATATAATGTGGGAAGCTACAGGATGCCAGCAGCAGAAACAATAGGGTGATGAAAGGCAACAAGGGGAGATAACCCACAATATTCTGGTGCATTGAGGAGCAGCACTACTATCGTAGTACTTCAACACAAGTACTACCCAAAAACTTATACAAATTCTTTATTAATAAAGAGAAAAAAGAATTAAATTAAGGTGTTAACATGTATTTTGTATTGTTTTAGCAAAAATTCTACAGAATTCTTATTAGGCCAATAATCCAATAATAAAGGATTTGTCAGATTTTTTTGGGAGACTCTGGTGCAAATTGTATTTTTAGTTGCCATCCGTTTGTGAGTCAGAGAAATAAAGAAAGAGAGAGAATAGAGATGTACTTTCTGGTCTGGTTTACCTTGTAGAGTTTTACAGACTTCTTGAAAGATTCTAAATTAGTATCTTTTGTGTGTCTCATAAAGACCTGGTGATATAATGCCTCACTTAACCCTAATAATTTTACCGTTGTGCTATTAAAACAGATTTTTAGATTTTTTTCCTGTCGGCTAGCAGCCACTGTTAGCCAAGAAGCGTACATGCAAATAAAATGACAAAATAATATTTTTATATTATTTTATATTATTTTATATTTTTATATTATTATATTATTATTTATAATTAGAGTGAATTAAACGTTATTGGGACATGAGGTCAAATGAGACAGTATAAATATATACGAGTTTTTTTGCTAATTCCTTACTGTGAGACTACATAATCAAAATCGCATGTGCTCGTTGGTGTGACATTATGTAGATGGGTAATAAATAAATATAAAATAAATAAAAGTTAATAATATCAATGTATTTACAATAGGAAATGATTGTGCATCACTGTTTAGGGCTCTGTATGCCCTAAATTGGTTCCCATCCTCTTCATTTGCTGTTTCAAAACAGGACTTAATGCTTTATGAACACGAGCAGCAGCAGGCCTCTATAAGCTCTTTTTCTTTAGCATGTGTTTGTATGTAAAAAAAAGAAAGCAAAAACTGGCTAAAAGCAAAAAATCGGCAGATTTGAGCTGTGTTGAAACTGAAGCACGAGTGTAATCCGACCAATCAGGGAGCATTATGTCATGGGCCGGTATAAACTAAGTTTAATTCTCTAATCCAGATCTTCCACCACATGTAAGATCTATGCATTGAAGAAACCTCTTTTATATATAAAGAGGTTATAGACAATTGCATGCTTCTAACTTTGTGCAGTTTGTGTAAGACACAGTACTGGGTTTGCTGGTAAGATATCCAAAATATTTGCCACATTTTACATTTGTCTGAGGTAGTTTTTGACTCAAAAAGGGGTTAAATGCAAATAAAGGTGGATAAAAAACTCAAATTCTGATTGTAGTGAATAATAAACCCACATGACTAACCAGCGTTCCTGCTGATGGTGTTTTTCGGGTTCATTCATAACAACATGGCTTCTGGCAACAACAGGTGTGTCTGCACAGATGAGAAAATCTGCACTGCTTGGACATTTATCATTTGCCTGATGGTTGATTAAAGTTCTGTCTCAATAACACTTGCTTTGTTGTGTACTCTAAATAAATTCTGACGTAGCAATCATTAAACCCACATGACTTATCTTCTGTTTCCGTTCTTTTATGCCTGCCTTGTTTTTTACTCTGAATAAATTCTGACGTAGCAAATATTTAACCCACATGACTAATCTTCTGTTTCTGCTCCTTTATTCCTGTCTTGTTTTTTACTCTGAATAAATTCTGACGTAGCAAATATTTAACCCACATGAATTATCTTCTGTTTCTGCTCTTTTATTCCGGTCTTTTTTATTACTCTGAATAAGTTATGACATAGCAAATATTAAACCCAAATGACTAATCTTCTGTTTGTGCTCTTTTTCTTTTGTCTTTTTTTACTTTGAATAATTTCTGACATAGCAAACATTAAACCCACATGACTAACCTTCTGTTTCTGCTCCTTTATTCCTGCCTTGTTTTTTACTTTTAATGAATTATCACTAAACCCACGTCTTATCTTCTGTTTCTGTTTCTTTACCCTTGTCTTGTTTTTTTTTACTTTGAATAAATTATGACGTAGCAAAAATTAAACCCACATGACTAACCTTCTGTTTCTGCTCCTTTATTCCTCTCTTGTTTTTTTATTACTTTGAATGAATTCTGACGTAGCAAACATTAAACCCACATGACTAACCTTCTGTTTCTGCTTCTTTATTCTTGCCTTTTATTTTTACTCTGAACAAATTCTGACATAGCAAACATTAAACTCACATGACTAATCTTCTGTTTTCGCTCTTTTATTCTTCCCTTCTTTATTTTACTGTCAACAATGAACACTTTAATGGAAACCTAATTCTCTAATTTCAGCTAATATTCGCTTTATGTTATGATGGAAACTGTATTGACTTCTGGGACACACTGTATATACAGTACTAGCAAAATACCCTCCAAAAGTGTTCATATTTACAGGTAGACTTTAAAAAGCTGTTGACAATAGATAAAAGAAAAGCTTAAAGCTGTCTCAGGGGTTGGACCGAACATGCAGCTCTCACACCAGATGTGTTCACATAAGTAAGTTATCATGAGTGGGAGAGACAGCAGTGTCTGTGGAATAGGAATAGGAATCATGTAGATGATGTTTCAAAATTAAGTTCCATTTTGCAAAAATGTAAATTTTAGGACTTTTGGGACAGCCTGTCTGAAGAAGTACTGGGTCTTTCCTCCCGATGCTTTATTTCATATTAAAAAATTATTAAAATGAGCTTAAATTTTTATTATAATTCATAACATTCTGAGAGAAACTTTTTCACTTAAATGTGGCAGAAGTTTCTCTTCTTTTTCCATAAAAGAATAAAACGCTGTGTGCCGGATCATTCAATATGCAACCGTCAATCGTAAAAGGAATTAAAACAGTGAATGGATGTTTTTGTCTCATTACAGAAAAGGCTAAATATTCCTGCCGCTTGTGTTTACAAGTTTAAAAAGGGAAACGGGTAATAAATAGAAAATGGGCAAAACGAAGCAGTTCGTTTTTATGTTTTATGAATGAGTTTAAAATAGAGTATCAAGAGAATTGACTGAATTCCTTCTTTATGATGTTGGATTATTGACTGGAAGGTCAAGTGACTGAAATTAAAATCTCCATAATCTACCCCCGTTTTGCCCTTGAGCCAGGCCCTTAACCCTTAACTGCTTGGTTGTATAAATTAGATAATTAAATCAGATAAAATTCACCCTGGATGAGAGCATCTGCCAAATGCTATAATAATATAATGTAATAAAGTGATAGCTCAGTGCTTAAGACTATTGATTGTTAGCTTTTAAGTTCTAAGCACAGGACCACCAAGTTGACACCGCTAGGTCCTTGAGCAAGACACTTGAACAAGATAAATTTGTTTAATTGGCTGACAAATGCCGCGAGTGTAATGCAATATTTATTTTCATTCCGTCAACGGGATTCTTGTAATAAAATCATTTGATGCTGTAGTTTCAACCATCTGCTCTTTTTTCTTAAATTTGGTTTGGTGTAATAGAAAGCCGTACAAGCACATACCCTTAAGGTTGCACGCCTGTAAAATAGTTTTTTTTTAAACTCGATTTGAATAAACATCCCAGAAAACATCCCGGAATTCAAAAACAGTTTCTCAGCTGCATTCCAACGTTAATTTCATCACCAAGATGTCTCCTGGCCTTATTCGGGTTCTGACGAGTGGAAGGTCTTCAGTGGGTGGGCGGCGAGGCTGATAAATTGCTGTGAGATTGTTCTTACAAAAGCCTTTTTGCTTGCCGTGATGTGTTGCAGAGCACATAAATCAGAGCCTTGGTGCTCCACTTCCATTCTGATTCCGATTCCTTCCTCCAAGTCTCCAGTCACCAATTTGATACGTCGGCAGCCTTTCTGCGGAAAGAGACAGCCGTAAATCAGTACAAAGCACAAAGTTTTCCCAGGGTGCCTTCTTTCTCGACTTTCAACCTACAACTAACGTGATTGAAGACATGAGGGGCTACCACACATACTGGTGTACATACATTTCCTATGGGCTATGTGACATCTGTCTTTTTTCCTACTCCCGGTGTGGATAATTTTCCTTTTTGGTTTCATAAATCAAATAGCACTAAAAAAAAGCTGTAAGGTAAGAACATGTTTTATACCACGTACCACGTGGACCTCCACTTTATGGCAACTAGGTGCGTTTTGAGACAATGATGACCGGTCTCAGATTAGCAAGTGAGCCTTGATCAGCTTGTAGAGCCTTTGGCAAGTGGACTTTGGGGAGCAGCTTGAAAGCTTCATTCATCAAGCAGCTTCAAAATGTACTGTACTCCAAAGATGTGTTTCATCTTTTCTCTCCTCTCCTAAAATAAAGCAACAAGCCACACAGCTCTTTAACAGAGGAAAGGATGAGCTATCACTGCACAGTAGAAACGCGCTGGCTGAAAAAGATTCTGCTGCTATAGGGAAGCTATATCTTGCACAGATGCATCATTTTTCTCCGTAGAAGCTCTGTGTCGAGAAGAATTAATCATATCACTCTGAATATTAAACACAGCCTATCGTATAGTTATGGGACCCCTGATAGAATTAAAAAAAAAGAAATAGTCTTTCACGCCTTGTATGTTTTGTTACACTATAATCTCTTTTGTGGCTCCTTCAGAATACCGTGAAGCTTATTACCAGAATTTATTGGCAGCTTGGGTATTTGGGGTGACTGGGAAAAGCTAGTACAATTTGAATTATATCACTGAATTATTTCAAATGTGAGGTGAAGATGAATTAAGGGACCTTAGCGTTCCCTAAAGGCAGCATTAGTGCTATGAGTGCCAGATAATCTTTATAATCTTATAAGAAAAATCCCTTTTTTTTTCATTTTTGCACAAGATGTTTACACCACAATGTGCTAAGCTGTTTATCAGTATTGGTATCTTTTATAATATTTAGATGTCATTTCCAGGCCGAGTCTATCACAAAGCCAGATCATGTGCCGATTTTACAGGCAAACCGGATTCTTTGGATAGGGAAAAGAAATTCAGATGAGCTTTTTTTTTTTTTGGTATGGCCGTGCTGGAGCAATAAGCAACAGACCACAATGATGCCAAGTTTTGATTAGATCCAACTTTATCGTCATTGTACTAGGTACATGTACAGAGCCAATGAAATGCAGTTAGTATCTAACCAGAAGTGCATAAGTGGCTTATTTACAATAAATATCAGTGTAATAAATAAAGGTATGAGGTTGTTAATTACAGAGGTGAGAGTGAATAATGTACAGAAGGTCCAGTAGTGTGTATATATAAATAAGGGTATATATATAGTATGATACAGTTATATCTGTGCAAGGAATGCCATAATGGATATATGCAAATAAGTGTTTATATGATACAGTAAATCCAGAGTAAATATGGATGGAATAGAGAGAAGTGTAAGGATAGATAGTTATGGATGTATAATACAGTAAATACAGAGTAAATATAGATGGAATATACAGAAGTTTAAGGATAGATAGTTATGGATGTGTGATACAGTAAATACAGAGTAAATATGGATGGAATATAGAGAAGTGTAAGGATAGATAGTTATGGATGTGTGATACAGTAAATAGAGTAAATATGGGTGGAATAGAGAGAAGTGTAAGGATAGATAGTTATGGATGTATAATACAGTAAATACAGAGTAAATATGGATGGAATAGAGAGAAGTGTAAGGATAGATAGTTATGGATGTATAATACAGTAAATACAGAGTAAATATGGATGGAATAGAGAGAAGTGTAAGGATAGATAGTTATGGATGTATAATACAGTAAATACAGAGTAAAAGTAATATGGACGGAATATACAGAAGTGTAGTGTAAGGATAGATAGTTATGGATGTATAATACAGTAAATACAGAGTAAATATGGACGGAATATACAGAAGAAGTGTAAGGATAGATAGTTATGGATGTGTGATGTGTGATGAATACAGTAAATAAATAGAGTAAATATGGATGGAATAGAGAGGAGAGTAAGGATAGATAGTTATGGATGCGTGATACAGTAAAATACAGAGTAAATATGGACGGAATATAGAGAAGTGTAAGGATAGATAGTTATAGATGTATGATACAGTAAATACAGAGTAAATATGGATGGAATAGAGAGAAGTGTAAGGATAGATAGTTATGGATGTATAATACAGTAAATACAGAGTAAATATGGATAGAATAGAGAGAAGTGTAAGGATAGACAGTTATGGATGCGTGATACAGTAAATACAGAGTAAATATGGATGGAATATAGAGAAGTGTAAGGATAGATAGTTATGGATGTATAATACAGTAAATACAGAGTAAATATGGATGGGATATAGAGAAGTGTAAGGATAGATAGTTATGGATGTGTGATACAGTAAATAGAGTAAATATGGGTGGAATAGAGAGAAGTGTAAGGATAGATAGTTATGGATGTATAATACAGTAAATACAGAGTAAATATGGATGGAATAGAGAGAAGTGTAAGGATAGATAGTTATGGATGTATAATACAGTAAATACAGAGTAAATATGGACGGAATATACAGAAGTGTAAGGATAGATAGTTATGGATGTGTGATACTGCACATACAGAGTAAATATGGACGGAATATACAGAATTGTAACGATAGATAGTTATGGATGCTGCAAATATGCATAATGATAAAGTAGTGCAAAGTACAGAAAGTGGTAGTGCAGTAGTAATTAACACTTTATGGCAAGAACCAAACACCCGATATATATGACATCAGATATTCATGACGCACAGGAAAAAAGTAATGCTACATTCACACATACAGCGGCTTGCAATCATATTTAACGGTGAACGTTGGTGACTAGATATTAGCGGGTCTAGATAACCAATGTAAAAAAGGTGAGAAATATTCCTTTGAATTTAACCCCTAAAGCTGACTTCCAAGTTCAAGTTTAAGAAGCTTTATTGTCATTTCAACCATATATAGCAGAAGCAGTACACGGTGAAATGAAACAGCATTTCTCCAGGACCCATGGTGCTACATAAAACACAGAATAACACAAAACAATAACAACAAGGAGCTACTGAACAGAACAACACAGAGCTAAAGACTAAAGGTAAATTGTCTCAGCAACACAAAGTGCATGTGTGCAACGTGGTGCAAACAGTGCAAATAACAATACAGACATTAAACCAGACTATACTGTACAAAAAACAGGATGCTCAGATCTCCTTATCTAATATAAGGGCCTAGTCTCACAAATACTATTGTGGCTAAATAAAAACAAATTACAGTCACAAAAAAAAAACTAGTAGAAAGCCTTTTCAGTAGTGTGTAGGTTATACTGAAGTAAGTTCCTAAATCTGGAAGAGGATGTTGAACAGGAAATCTGAATTATGATCAGAATTCCTAGTATGTTTATTCATGTAGTATATATAGTTTGATTTAAGCCTTAGTAAGTTGTATTAAATTGTACCATGCCAAGGGTTTTCTCATTTTCTAGGTATGTAAGTAAAACATTCTATGCAGCGAGTACTAATAAGAGTAAAGTCATAAAAAACATGCGGTTTGTAACAAAGTCAAAGAGTTTTTTCTTCATTTCATATAATTTTATAAAGAAATACAGCAATGAATTGTATATACACAAATGTAAGGGCTTTTCCCAGAAAACGTATGTTGAATGCTAGCTGCATCTCCTTCTGAGAAATGTAACTGCTATGACAACCTGTAAACTTCAACTTCAACAAACTTCAAAATACAGCGACTTAGTGACCTAAAGTGATGCATGAAAATGTCTTCCATCCATTGTCTTATGCATTTTTTTTGTTAACATTGGGAGAGTATGTATGCTGTCTATTTTTATTTAACTACATGCAGGGTGGACTTAAGCAAAACCTTATTAATCAAAAGATAACACAAAGAACCACCAAACAAACAAAACAAAAGATCCACAGCGCTATAAAAAAACTTAGCAAGAACTTGGCAAAAGAACAGACAAGGAACTAGCATTAGCTTTTACAGAGAAAGGAAGCAACTCAAAGCCTAACCAGCTAAGTTTAACTTATAGTTCATTTATCAAGCACATTTAAAAACAGCAACAGGACTGACTGGACATTAAAATCGGAGTCTAGACACATAAAACAAAAATAATAAAACATTAATTGAAAAAAAACCAAAAGGAAATACAATTAAACATTCTAAAGACAGAGCCATTCTACTCTAAAGCAGCAGATTGTTCCATAACCGAGGCCCAACCACAGAAAAAGCTCGGTCCCGTCTCTGTTTAAGTCTGGACTAAGGAACTAAAAGGAGGTTCTGATCATTTGATCTTAGACTTCGAGTAGGAGTATGAAAATGCAACAGCTCTGAGAAGGGAGGCTAATAGAGGGCCCTCAGTATAGGGGTAATATGGTCACATTTCCATTTTTAAGAAATCTAGCAGAAGCGTTTGGGACCAAATGTAGGCGAGTAATTTGTGACTTTAATATGTATATGTGACTTTATATATGTAAATGTAATATTACCACAAGGCAAAGACAGACTATAACGCACGGGTATATATAACTTAATGGAGGAAACAAGCAACACCTGGACACAATAAGGAAACAATCAACCAATGATAAGACAAGGGAGACATGACATGACACATGGCCAACAGAACATAAACAAACATAAAGCACATGGAACATGTAAACGATAAGACAGAAGTCCTAGGGTTGCCTTCTGATAGCCTGGTGGGGTACCTCTCCGAGTATTCCTAAGACTACCAATAATTTTGTTAAGATAAAATAAGATAAAATAAGATAAGATAATTCTTAATTTATTCTGAAGGAAATTCTTTTTCCAGTAGCTGCTCAATAGAAAAAACAAGTAGAGAAAATAAATAATAAAGAAGAAGCAAAGGAGAAAATAAAATAAAATAAGATCAAATAGATTTACAAATACAAAAAAAAGTAATTAATAAATAAAAAAATATAAAATACTGATTAATTTTACAGGAAGGTACTAAAATTTTTGTATTGTAAAAGAATGTTATTGCACTATATATAACATATGGCATCTCTAATAAAAATAATATTGCACATTGAGTTGTATTGCACTGTACTGATATTGAATAATAATTAAGACATGAGAATTTGGTTAGTGTCCATGCTGTCATCGCAGCTACCGAATGAAGGTGGAAGAGTTATAGAGATTAATGGCCACAGGTATGAATGACTTCCTGTGGTGTTCCGCTGTTGACTTCGGTGGTCTCAGTTTGCGGCTGAATGTACCCCTGTATGACAACAGAGAGTGTGATGTATTGTCGAGGCTACTGAGAACTTTCTTTGGCATTCTTCTCTCAGGCACCTCGAACCAGAGACTTCAGCTCCACTGCAATAACAGAGCTAAAACATCTGAAGTCGTCATTGTAATCAAAAGTGTTTATAAGATGATATATTAGCATAGTTAGCATCCTGGAATCTAGTAAGTTATATTATTTTTATAAAGACTTATAAAGTCAATTTTAAGAAGTCTGTCTACTCTACCTAAGCAGGTGCATGTTTGATTTAGGGTTGTAATGCTGGTGTGCTGCTAGATTGTGGTGAAAAGTTTAGTGCACATGTGCTGAAGTTTTATTGCTGTCATTAATCAAAGGCAGATTTATGTAGTTATTGAAGGCCAATGTTTGTAGGTGTGTGTGTGTGTGTATTGCAACCCTGACCAGAATAAATATGTTTTTAATAGTAAAGAAATACTATCTCTTTGCTACTTACCTTTGCATTTTCCTCTTTAAACCCCCAGGCAGATGGCATTTAGTAGACGCTTCCAAGCTCATATCTGCATGAAGGGATAAGACATTATCATTAAAAGAGCTGGGTTATAACCTCAGTCAATCTGCCAAGCATAAGAGTATGAGAGAAGTTGAACAATTTGCTTATACACAGAATGTCAAACCACACCCTTATTTTAATATTTTAATTAAATCTTCAGCACCGCAGTCATGTAATATTTCTTTAAAACGATTACAAATGTTTTCTCGCTGATATGCGGCGCTACAATAATTAATACAACTGTGTGTTTGCTGTGAAATGATCGTACCATCAGCGGTGCCTGCTTCATCCTTCTCTCTTCGATGATTGATGATACTGCATCTCTGTCTCGTATCACAGAAACAGGCTTGCTGGTAATTACTGCAGTAAACAGAGCTGCTTAAAGAGTAAGTAGGATTGAATATCAAATATAGAGATTATGAATCATAAATAACGCCAAATGATATTTTTTAAAGTTTTAAATCAAGTTTTCAATTAAAATTTCCTACATTTGTAATGGTTTCCGTATTGGTATTACTACTTCGATGAATAAATGGCTTTTAGAATAATCTATAAAACCTTCCAAACATAGAAAATCATTTGCAGAAGAAACAGACAATAAAGTTAAAAAAAGGAAAAGCTGTTTGTTTTTTTCTTATGCAATGTCACATGCAGCAGGCAGACTGTGTACTGATACAAAAAAAATTTATTTCTTTTTATTTTATTTTTCAAGCCTCCTAAATTAGGTTATGTAAGGCAAATATATGGTTACTATAAAATAAAAATGTAAATTTGTCAGGCAGGCTACCCCTATCCCTGGCAAACCAACTACAAATTGTCTTGAAAAACTGTTTCTCTGCCAATAAAATCTATTATAAGAAACCATAATCATGATAATGTTACATTTTATTTTTGCACTGCTCATGTACTGTAGGGCACCGGAGTAACAAATGCGCTGATTATAAGCAGTCAGTCTACCTAATAGAAAAAAATGCCATGTGAATACCTCTAGCTGTGTCGAAACGATTTGGAATTGCTATTTTACAACCTATGGGCTAAAGCATGTGTGCAATTCGTTCAATTGAAAATCTTTCAGCCATATTTTTATCTCTCACACGCATGCACACGCTGAAGAAAAAGTGCTTACAGGATGTGACACATGTTTATATAGCATCACTTCCTGGTTGATGACTTCACCCATCCATGACGTAATGCGTACTCCCTCCAGAACTCCCCGGAGCAGCACCATGGCACCCAGGCCCAGCAGGCCTCGATTCGCCATAGAAAACCAGCGTGGACAGCGCATTGTCTCTTGTGATGCGAACAGATCCACGTTCCATTGGAGCTTCACCACCTTTGGGTCTCTATTCACAGAGCCTTAACCCCTGCCTCAACAGGGCGTTTGCTCCCTGGTTCAGGGACCCATGGATATAAATCCTTCTCAGTGAGCTAAGTTTCCCCTCAGAATCTGGCATGCCAACTTGGGTGATGTAATCGACCATTGACATGTCCATGCACCAGCAGGTTCAGGGCCAGTTATTTTCTCTACAACCGTAAATCTTCAGAAATGTACATTACACCCATGTCTAAGACACTCATGTCTCACTAGACTTCACCATCTTGCAGTTCTGCTTCACTCTGTACATTCTGCTACATTTTCCCCTGTATAATATTGTGTATTAATAATGCACATTATAATGTTTATTGCAATAGTTTGTCTATTAATATATACTTCTGTACAATGTACACAATACACACTTTTGCACAATGCATAACTACACTGTTATAAACTGCTGTAAAAACTTGAACAAACTCATCTCTGCACTATGCATCTATCTACCTACCAATACTCTGGAACTCCACTGATCTTTTTGCCTCTCGAGGACTGTACTGCGTCACCGAAGAGGCCGGATGAGGCGACTGGGGCATCCTAGAGGCAAGCCTGAGCCAAAATTATCTTTAAATATGGCCAGGTGGGAGTAAAACAAACTCACTCTCAAACGCTGAATGCACATGCTGCCTCCCAGGACCTACAATCTCGAGATCCAGGGTTCTCACGTCACACACACTGGTTAGTGATGGCGTTATGGCGCAATGGGTATTTTGTGCCCAAGGCGATTCAACGCAGCTCAGGTTCCAAAAGAGGAACTTATCCAGGTTACATACGTTACAGTCCATGTCACTTAATAATGTCATGGACTAGGAAGTATGCTATATGGACAAGCTCGCATCCACCGATGGCAGAGGTATTGCAAGTGACATCACTGCTGTGATATAATGCTTTTTGATTGGACAGACTGCACGCATGCTTTAGGCCAACGGTTAAATGGCGTTCCCAAAATGTTTTAACGCATTACCTCATTCCTTCTGGGAACCATGTTAACATACGTACTGTGAAGACGTTTTTCCTAAAGTAACATATATACTATATGGATTCCTTCTTTACAATGACTTTTCTGCAATCAAGAGATAAAAAAATTGAGCAATTATAACACGGATAATTTGATAAAACATTAAAATTAAAACACAAACGTGACCACAAACTTTGCAGCTAGCAGAAACGCTAGTACTCGGCAACCAACCCTGGAGAAAACCCTTGCAGGGTGAAAAAAATGGGAAGAGATAACCAGAAAGCCATACAAATATTTCCACATCTCAAAAAAATGGACAGGAAAAAAGTATCTGTACTCGTATTCAGTCTTTAAAAAATGCTATCAGGTGCATCCATAGTAATAACATAATATTTAAACCCGTGAAGTATGGCACATATTTATGAATGCAAATAATTCATCATTCCAGAAAAGAGACTGAAAATGCTAATGTCATCCTGAAGGTCACTGAATTCTAACTAAACTAAAACATGCTGAATGGACGGAAGTGTTAAGTAGCTTTGAGTCACAGTAAAATAGGACAAAAAAAAAAAAAAAAAGAAAGACAATTAAGGTAAGCCAGAAAGTAGCAATGCGTGCAGTCAGTATTATTGGAGCTCACAGATCTGTAATTTAAACCAATGTCTGATTTAGAATTTACATTATAATTCATTTCCGACATTTGGCGGACGTCCTTGTCCAAAGAAACTTACAATTGGGGGTTGAGGGGCCTTGCTAAGGGGCCCAACAGTGACGACTTGGTGGTGCTTGGAAATCTTCCAAATAGCATTTCAACACCTTAAACACTGCGCTACCATTTCTGCCAGATGATTCCTGCCTTCGATTATTATTCATTAGTATAATTATACTCATAATTATTGTAAATTGTCAGCGCAAATCTAATTTTATATCTGATATAAAATATTAGCGATAGAAGAAGAAAAGCAGATGTAACACAAAAAAAGCCAAAAAAAAAAAAAACACCACCATCTTAAACTACAACAACAACAACAAAAACCTCACATGAAATCGGAATGAAACTGAAACGTTTTTCAAATGTCAAACGCTATTTGCATTTTTTTATCAGCATTTCATGAGCAGGGAGGTTTTAATGACAGAAACTTACAGCAAGAAGAGGAAATACACAAAACTACGCAGGCAAGTCAGGAAACACTGCTGAAAAAAAGGAAAGTACTGTTTACTTCCATATGGAAAAATGGAAACTTCACATAACTTCACATGAAAATGTACTCATGTGGTTTGTAGACATGTTGTGCATCATTTTATAATCTTATTTAATTTCATTTATTTTTAATTATTTTGAATTTTTATTTTAATTTAATTAATCTCTGTATTTAGTGTTGTAATATTTATATGATCATGTGAATTTCTTTGAATGACCAGTGTGTATGACTGTAAGGTTTTTATGTTCTTATTTTATGTTTATTGTTTTATGTCTTGGCTTTGCTATGCCAGCTAGCTAAGCTATGCTATGCCAGCTAGTTAAGATGGCCTAGGCAGTACATTTCTTTGTTTACTTCCTGTTTTGTCCTTATGTCTTCCTGTCATGTGCTTCCCCTTGTCCTTGTGTCTTGTTTTTATTGGTTGGTTGTTTATTGTTCTCAGGTGTTGCTTGTTAGTCAGTGTGTATTTATAGCCCTTGTGTTTTGTGGATGATTGTTTGGTGTACTACTGTGGTGAGTTCCTGGTCCTGGTCCTGGTCCTGGTCCTGGTCCTGGTCCGGGTCCTGGTCCGGGTCCGTCTAGTCAAGTTTAGTTTGTATGTTATTGTTTATCACATGTAAATAAACTGATCTTGGTTCTATACATCTCGCCTCAGTGGAGTATGTTACAATGACATGTGCTATATAAATAAACTTATATGTGATGCATGTGTATATCTTTCCACATGTGACATTTCACATATAGAATGTGTAGCTTTGTGGGGGAAGTGGTAGCTCAGTGATTAATGTGTTGGACTGCTAATTGAAAGATCACGGTTCGATTCCCATCACCACCAAGCTGCCACTGTTGGGCCCCTAAACAAGACCCTTAACCCCTAATTGCTCAGTTGTATAAAAGATAGAAATGTAAGTCCCTCTGGTTACGACCGTCTGCTAAATGCCGTAAATGTATAAATCCTGTAGTTTTTCCAGATTATCACTAAAATATAAAAGAAAGTTGGAACCACAAGGCTAAAAAATCAAAGCTAATATAATGCAACGAGTTACAATCAAAGCTAATCTAATTCAACGACTGGTGTGCTTGTTGGCTACTAGTTAAATTTTCAGAAACAGGATTACAGGAATACGTATAACACAATAACTACAACAGTGTGTAATTATATCTTATCGATTTCTCTTTTGTGGTTGGTAAACATTTCATCAGCACATCCACACACAACTGTTGCCACGAAGTTGAAAACACAAAGATTTTCAGAATTGTTCACTGGAACTAGGAGACTCAAACACTGTTCCAGCATAACACTTCCCCTGGGTGCAAAATGTACAATACAAGACTTAATGTTTCTGCTAACTTGCTAGATTTGACCTTCGCTCCTCTACATGACTGCAGTCTGAAGAACACCTCCAAAATTACCTCAGTTGTCAATTAAGCTAAATGTCAGTTTTAAAAATGTTTGGATCCACCCTGCTGTTTGGACAATGCTTTAGAGCTGAAAATGTCCACATTACACTTAAAGGCGTCAAAGGTCTTCACTTCTATTTATATATATATTTACATTTATATATATATATATATATATATATATATATATATATATATATTATATATATGTGTGTTATATGTTTTATCTGTTTTTATATTATGCAATTGGGGTTAAGGGCCTTGCTCAGGGAATCGAACCAACAATCTTCGGGTTGGTAGTCCAACCAGCGGTAGCTTAGGGTTATGGTAATCAATTTGGGGTTATGGTAATCAAACCCATGATCTTCCAAATAGCAGTCCAACTTTGACCTCTGTGCTACCGCATCCCACTATATGGAAAAATGTATAGAAACAGCTAACATGCATGTGTTTTTTTTTTTTTGCGCATCCTTTTTTTTTTTTACTTTTATAATAACCTCTACACATCTGGAAATGCTTTCTACGAGATTGTGAGGCAAGACTGCGCAGATTTTTCTTTTCAGCCAACAAAATAATTTGTAAGAGGTCTAGCGTGCAGTCAGCGTTCTGCGCAGAACAATGGAGGGACTTCATTTTTTGACATGTCAGCACGGAGCTTGCTTTGTACACAGGTCCATTGTTATGCTGCTATTGATCTGGTCCATTTAGTTCAAATGAAGAAATAATGCTAATGCTACATTTAAAATCTTATTTTAACACACCAGATACATGCACAGGTATGAATCCACTTGTTGTGAGAGTGTGCGTTCTGTGACCGGGAAGAAATGGAGCATGGCTGCATCTAAAGTTTTGCCGGTTTATATTTACTGGCTTTTAAATGAAGATGTCTGTTTATTAATGTGTCAAAAATGACCACGAGCGGTGGAGCAGCTTTTACGGAATAAACAATCCTTTGGTGAATTTTTATTGCCAAAGCAGTAATTTTATGCTGGGGAAATGAAATTTTCTTATTTAGTGTTTCTTGCTTTCTCTTACACACACAAACACATACATACACAGCTTCATTCCATGCCTAAGCATGAACGCTTCAGCTCTTTATGTGATGTGATAGATCATGACACCTTTCCTCAACCGCAAAATTCCCTGTTTATTTTAAGCCGAATTGGTTAAAAAATTTCTACCAAATCTCTTTCGGGGAAACGTGAGCCAAATTCATCCACTGAAACTCCGGTCTCATCTTCTCGGCCCCCGAGCACTGTCATTTGCTTGTTGTCTCCTAGTAACAACCAGTGTAAGCTTTAAAGCCGTGTGCTTTGTATTCATCCCACCTTCTGTTCCACGCTTCTCCAAATGGTGCACTTTGCTAACAAGAGCAAGATACAATAAATAGCTTCCAACAGCTAAAAAGAACAAGAAGGCCTGACTTTCATTTGGCTTTCGAGCTGTGCCAGATGAGACCATGCTTTCTTTGTTGTTGTACTTTTAGAATACATCCGATTTTAATACTTTTTTTCATTATTAATATAGAAGAGCTGTCTATTATATTATATTATATTATATATTAAATTATATAAACAACAATAAATTTTTATTCAATTTATTTAATTATGGTAAGAAAATAATATTCAATACTAAAGATATACAACAATATCACATGGGGCAATAATTTTTTTTTTATTAGTACATCCAACATATTAGAATCATTTCTGAAGGATCATGTGACACTTAAGACAACGGACTAATGGCTGACAAAAAATTTAGTATTGTGTCAAAGAAATACATTGATAAATAGGCCGGCAGTGCGGTGTAGTGTGTGTTAAGGCGCTGGCCCAGGTTCGATTCTGACTCGTTTTCTGCCCCCCCCCCCCCCCCCCCCCCCCCCCTATCTATAAAGGACAGACAGAGATGAAATGTGGAGATGGGGGATCTCTATCTTCCCTATTTTATCTCTGTCTGTCCTATAAATAAAGGAAAAATGCCCTAAAAATAACCTACAAATAAGAAATATATTGATAAATAAAAAATAATTTTTTGAAATAAATATTTTAAAGTATATTAAAAAAGAAACCAATATTAAACATTGAAATAATCTTTTACAATAATATTTTTGATCAAATAAATTTGTAATCAAATAAATACAGCCTTGAAGAGACTTTTAAATGACTCAAAATTTGTAATCAGTATAAAGAAATGAATTATTTTACTATAAGAGTATCAATTTTTTTGCTTTTATTTTAATTATATACTGTTAAAGTTATCAGGAAACTGGCTGTTAGTGTAAGAAGTATGTTTGTAACAATTTTTAGTAACATCACATAGATCACACTAATCGATGGGAAATCGGGTTCTTCTTGGCGAACTGATTCTTTTAGACAGTTCGTTTCAATGAACTAATTTTAAAAAAGTTTGTTTACACACTCGAAACATTCAATTATATAAAATCAGTAATTAAAACTTAAGTCAGTTAAAGCATCAATATCACGATCTTTATCAATTCTTACAATCAGTTTCGCAACTAAGGCACCCAAATGCAGGTACAGGCAGTTTGCTCATCATCAGTTCACTTTTCATGGCAGTTCGGTCAGTGTTCTGTCGAAGTAACGATAAAACTCTGGAATAGTGATTTAGTCAGAGGAAAGTGTCAGACGTTAATAAATAAAAATGTTAATAAATGATATAATTTCTGGATTACAACCAAATTTTATTTATACTTCTGGTAATCATACTTTTAAACAGTCAAAAGGGAAATACTAATTTTAATATATTGGGTACTCTGGGCCTCGTCTCGTTTAGCAAACAGTTTTAAATGATTCAGTTCGATTTGGTTTTAGACAAACCAGTTAAATAGAACAATTGTTGTTGTTGCACTACAATTACGCCTGTTTTAACTAATTAAAGTGTTCACACAGGGCCGAACGCCCAGGCTGGACCAGATTTCCCTGTAATAAGTGTGAATTTTACTTACAAAAATACTTACACTTATTTTACATGTAAAAAAAACATGTATTTAACTTCCATGAAAAACTCAAAAACTAAAGAGATGTTACTCTAAAATATATATTTTAACGATTTTAATTGTTTTTTAAAAAAACACACATTTGAAAAGACATTTAATTTTAAATCAGTTTCTATCAAAATCAAAAAAGATATATAGACAAGCAGTACATTGGAGTTTTATGCTAACTGGTGATGTTAAACTAAATAAAATTAAAGGCGCCTTTTATTCAATGGTGCATCTATCCCCGGTGTACCCTACTATGTATGTATATAAACATTTGTGTAAAATAAATCTAGATTTATATTAAAAGTGGGCCAGCACCCACATGCACCCACATGGATTCGGTTCTGGCTCGGGTCCTTTCTGGTTCCACCCCTTCTCTCTCCCCCCGTTTCATCTCAGTCTCTGTCCTATCAATAAAGTCAAAAATACCCCCCAAAATATTCATTTCTTTTATAGTTCATAGGAAAATATTACTAATTCTTAAAACCCTGGTTTTTATAACATATTTATATTTTTGGCATTTGGCAGACGCCTTTATCTTAAGGATGCTTAACTCTGTGCTTATCATAGAGGAAACAGGCAAAAATTCCATTTGTAAAAAGAGATGCTGAGCTACTTTTGCTGCTCGATGTAGCCTTAGGTTCCTGATCTTAACTGGTCCTGTTCTTTGGGTTTAAACAGCTTGTTCTTCACTTTTAAATGCTTTTCTGCTCACATCATCGTTATAAGCAGTGCTTATTCAGGTCAGTCTTCCTGTCAGCTTGACCTCTTTCATCAGTTAGCCATTTTTTTTCCTGCCCACTCGCCTGCTGCTCTCTAGAAAATTCCGCATGCCCAATGCAGACTATTGTGCATATATATTTTTTTTAATATCAAAGCAGTCTGTATGCCACAGTTAAACGCACAAATGTTATAAAGATCACAAATTTCTTCTGGTCGGATGATTGATGTAAGAGAACATGATTGATTTGCATGGAGAATTGCAAAGCATTAAAGCCAGTAGCTTTGTAAGCAAGTGTTTTCATAGTTTTTGCAAAAAAACATTAACGTTAAAAAAATATTATAAAAATAAAAAAGACAGTTCTATTTAAAAATTTTTTTTGCAATTTTTAAAATCAACACAAAATCAAGCAAATTCCAGAATATTTAAAGTAAGCTGAATTTTTGTCCAAAATCTGACGCATCATGTGGCATCATAATACACATTCAGTGTCAAAGTCTTTTTTCCGATATGAGAACAGCTATCATGGAAAATGATTTTACTTTTTATTCATGACAGCTCTCAGATTGGACGATAAAAAATGCTGCCTAGACGGAAGAAAAGGCAACCTTTTTTCGGGGTAAGAAACAGCTCCAGTATTTAAGTGCTGTATATAATAATCTCGGGTGGTAACAGCTGACCAGTAGATTTCTTTTCCCCTGACGACATAGTTTAAGATGACAATAGCAGGATTCATCGGGTTTAAAATGTGAAAAAGTGACTTAGGGAGTCTGAGACATCATTTTTACACACAAACTGGCCAATAAAATTCAAACCCCTACCCAGTTGGGATTTCTAGGGATGTGCTGGAGAATAATTGGAAATGATATCTAAGTGAGAAATAAATGCAGCTATGGTGCTGTGAAAGGTCCAGCAGGACCTCCCTGGTGTATAGAATTCAGTCAGGTTACAGTCACAGTAATACAAAGTTTAGTTTTCCAGGAACTACTTTTCAGTATGGCATTTGAGTTATAATTCTAAACACCCAACTGTGATTTCATGTACGGATTCAGATGTTACAGAAGATTGTAATTAGAATAATAATAGATCTTATAATAAACCATTGGAATAAAGACGTTTTATAATTTACTCGTTATGTAACCAAATGCAGAAATTAAAGTAATCTTGCCTGACACCAATATTACAGCCAGTCATAACAGTTTATTTATGATTTGGCTCTTCTTGTAGATTTTATTTTTTTTATTGCTTCGCAGGCTACCAAACTAATATACGTCTATTATTGGTGTTTAATAAGCAGAAACGCTAGTTCCTGTTGACTAAAACACAAGACAAAGCGTTTCTCCAAGAACCGCTGAGTTTGCTTGAAAAAAGGTAGCAGTTAATTTGCTCTGGATTTTTAACGTAGGTCATGTGAGAAAAACACAGACATGGCAAATTCACAAAAGAAATTTCTCTAACTTTCCCCCTGTACAATTAGTCCTGCCCGAAAATCGATAAGCTGAAGTGGCAAGTGGAAAGTGTTGACTCTGGTGTTGGACTGATACCCTGGAAGATTGGCATTTGATTCCCAGTGCACAAAGTAGCCACTGTTGGGCCCCTGAGCAAGGGCCTTAACCCCCAATAGCTCAGTTGTATAGAAGAGATAAATGTTAGTGGCTCTGGATAAGGGCGTCTGTCAAATGCTGTAAATGTAAATTAGAACAAAGATTCTTATGTGTTTTGTAGTGGGAAGTGGTAGCTCAGGGGTTAAGGTGTAGGACTGCTAATTGGTAGTTCGGGGATCGATTCCCAGCACCACTAAGTTGTCAAGTTGGACCCTTGAGCCAGACCCTTAACCCCCAATTGCTGCAGATGTAATTTAAAACTCAAAAATCAGATGATTTTTAATTCTGGTACAGGACATACTGTATGTGTAGTAGTTTAAAAGAAGTATTTGCAGATTTTACAAATTCAGATACTTTCTGCACAAACGCACCAAGAAAATAAAATTATATATATTTTTAATTCACAACAAAATCCATTTTTAACAATCACAAAATAGCATAAAATTCTGTATAGCAGACCTCCTTTTACCGTCAAAGCCTCCCATGCACTATTTAATTCGTATTATTAATTCTGAAGATTAAAAGAACTAAACAGAATCCAGCTCATGTAATACATTGTAAGTATTAAATCAATTTTGCCTGAAGAATATGGAAACCTGGACAAGACTGGCATCCTAGATTCATGATCATCCTTGACCAAAGAAAAACACTCAACTAGATAAATGAATGAATAAATAGTTTAGTCATAACCTAATAGAAGAGGCATGCAGGACGGAGGAAGATCAGGGAATTGGAGGTGTTGAATGAAACCTACACAAGCGAGAAGAGTTTTTTACCCTCTTTCTTCCCCTTCTTCTGACACTTTCTCTTTTTTTAGGAGCCATTTAGGAGCTCTCTTTTTTGAGGGAGGTGGTGGCTTAGTGGTTAAGGTGTTGGACTGATACACGTGAGTCGCTCTGGATAAGGACGTTTGCCGAATGCAGTAAATGTAAATGTAAATGTAGGGCAGGCGGAAGACTTAGGATTAGTCTTTTTTCGAGCAAGATGTCAATATATCCGCTATTGATTGCAAAAGAGAGCTTGTTTTTGCCCTTTAACTTGTCTTTCTTCCCTATTGTCCTTCTTTCTGCCACACAGAAAGCAGTAGTAAAGGAAAACGAGAGGAAGTATTTTCCTCTCATTTTCCACCGTGTCTGAGCCATCCTTGAGAAAGCATTAGTTCACCCAGGTATTCATTTGCCTTTGGGGCGGATCATAATTCCATATTCTTCTGTCCCGCCACTTCATCTTTCTGCTCTAATGCGAGTCATAAGGGTTTCATTGCTGGGAGCATGTTCTTTACTGTCCCTTCCACACTACTAACTACTAATGCGTTTCCACGTTGAGCTTACTACCCTCAGGATTGCATGCTGTTGTGGGTGGTAGATCTTCTGTGTAATATATATTTATTTATAGGAAGTAGCTTAAATACATTGTACACATTCGAAATCTAATCTATATTCTGTCTAATACCTCATGGAAAATTATTGATTATGTCATCTTTTTCGAATGTTATCTTTCAATGATGAGTGTCATATGTGATTATTATATATGATATGAATATGATTTTCACACCCCTGTTATCAATAGACAGGGTCATAAAACAGATTTGCAGTAAGGCTGAGAGGATGGTACATTATAAACATTAAAAGAAGACAGAGAAAAAAAGACAGCTGTCCTAAGCTGACTCAAGTTACAGTAAAGTTACAGCTGCTATTTCGCTCGATTTTGCGCATATAAAATAGATTATGCATGTAACTATTATTGTACTTAACCTCGCCCCCACTGTTCAGTCTACTTTACTTTATTCATACTTTTTATTATATTTTATTTTCTTTTTTATGTAAGTATTTGTATTTATGTGTTTTTTTTTAACCTGCATTGACTGTGGACAGCAAAATAAGAATTCCATTGTACGGAGAAATCTGCTTCCACAATGTGCAAATGCCAATAAATGCTTTGAATCTTGAATCTTTGACAGTATTAATAAGGAAGAGTAATAAAGTATGGAATAATAAGATTACTCAAGTAGTGAGTTACAAAATCCTGAATGCAGAAAAAATACAATCCACTGCAAAAAATATAAGTAAAGAATTAAAGATCAATGTGTGAGATTTTATAGTAACTTCCTGTAAGGGTAGCATGAAACTTACTGCAACATGTTTTCTCAGGTTGGAACTGGAATTCCATTAATATTCACATTTACAGTATTTGACAGATGCCCTTTTCTAGAGCGACTTACATTTATCACTGTTTTTTATACAACTGACAAATCAGGGGTTAATGGGCCTTGCTCAGGGGCCCAACACTGGCAATTTGGTAGTGCTGAGAATTGAACCCTGATCTTTCAAATAGTAGTCCAACAGCCTTAATAATTGAGCTACCAGTTCAACTTGTTTTTGGTGACATAGAAGGAATTGCATTATGTAACTGTTCTTTATACTTTTCCGAATGAAAAATTCGATTGAGTGTAAATCCTTGTAAATCCTCTCTCTACTGATATGCTTAATCTATCTCCAGTCATAATTTTTCACATTCAGACGACTGCAGCGTATCGCAAGACTCATCTCATTATACGTAACAGGATAGGAACTAATTTTTAAAACTACATTTTTGTAATTAACATTTAACCACAATGGACCATAAACTACATTTCTGTGATTAAAAATTTATTTGAGTTACAGCAAATGTAAGACCAGGTAAACACTTAAAAGGGCATTTTTTTTCAAAAATCCACACAACTAAATGTAACGAAGTAACTAAAACGTGTTACTACCCACCTCTGGTGACACCAGATAAACAAATGTACAATGTAAATTCAAATTGCACTCATTGGTTTAAAAAGGTTTGGTCTGATTAAGTAGAGTGTAAATCAGCCAGATTTGGGATGAGCACAGGACAGACTTGATGATTACAGTAAAAACGCTCAATATACAGCATTCAGGTGAGATTAGCTACTGAAGCAAGACGGAGCCATGAGCTGAACCCAATATCGTTTATTAGAGTACTTTCTACATTTGAATAAATACATATCGCTCTGTATAGGATGATTACGGGTAGTATGAATGAAACAGGAACCCGTAGCACAGTGGTTAAGGTGTTGGACTGCTAATTGGAAGGTCAGGGTTTGATTTTCAGCATCACCAAGTTGCCACTGCTGGGGCCCTTGAGCAAGACCCTAACCCCCAATTTCTTAGTAGTGTACAAAAAAAGATAACTGTAAGTCGCTCTGGATAGGGAGGGGTTCTGCCAAATGATGTAGATTTCCATGTCAAATTCGGTTGCGCTTGCATGTTTAATAATGTCACATGACGCCAATTTTTTTTTGATTTATTTACTTGAATGATTTACACAAGTTTTAAAGTGTTGCAATTTTTTTTTTTAAAGATTTATTTAAAATTATGGAGGAAGTGCTCAAAATGTTGGTTGGCTGATGGTTAAGGTGTTGGACTACAAACCTGAAAAATTGTGGGTTTGATTCACAGCTCCACCCCTGAACAAGGGGTCTTTAAACCCCTCCCCAAATTGCTCAATTTTAAGTCACTCTGGATAAGGTGTCTGCCAAATGCCCTAAATATAAAAAAGTGCTCATTGTATGCAAACTTCAAAATGTGTTTTTCTCATACTACGGACTCGGACATACTACTTTCCTCGCTTTTTTGTCATGTGTTGGTTTTTGTCAGTAAAGGATTATTGTAGTATCTATGTGTGACCTCCCTTGAAGGCAGACCTATTAAAGCTAAAGTATTGTAAATGCCTTTATTTGTCACACAGACACTACAGAACAGTGAAATTCTTTCTTCTCATATCCCATCTTAGTAAATTAGAGCACAGCCAGAGCGCAGGGTTATGGGTCTTACACTGGCTAGCTGGCGGTGGTGAGGCTTAAGCCCAGGTGTTCCTGGTCTTCAGATCAAAAACTCAGTGCCTTAAACATTTGAACCACCACTACCCCTAAAGCAGCACAGAGAATAAAGCAGGTCTAACAGAGACACACACACACATATAGACACTCAAACACATACACACTCATGCAGATGCACACACATACTGACACCCATAAACACACAAACACACAGCCATAAGAGCGCTACTCAATAGCTAAAACTGGATGGCATTAAAGTATCGCTACAAGAACCGAGTGCATACAAAGATCCGCTAAAAGCGTGGGATATTTTTTTTTCTGAATGAACTCCACGCATCTCACTTTCACAGACATCATTTACAATCACACAGCACTCCATAACAGAACCATCATCCGAAATGAGGAACGGCTTAATGTCTGCTCTCCAGCCTTGAACACACACCCATTGAAAAAGTAAATCAAAGAAAAAAAAAAAAAAACTTGGAAAAAATACCGAAATCTTACTGGTAACATCCTGCGAACTCAAAAGAACCATCCAAAATATTATATCAATAAAAAAAACCTTTATCATAATCATAGTTAAATACTTTAAGGCTGCAACAAAATACAACACAAACTAGCACACAACTATAAGTGATGCTAGGACGGGGGCTGCCAGGTGACCAAAGCACCCCTGTAGCATCCCTAAACATTTTTCAAGCAATTCAATACAGGCTATATTATGCAATTAATAAATACATGAGTAATAAATAGGTAAATTATTATTTATGTGAGGTGAAATGGTAGCCACACTGTAGAAACGACAGCAGGTTCCATTCCAATCAGAATTCTTTGGCGCCATCCATGCGCACAACAAAAGCCAATCAAAACAACCCAAACCATGCTGGAACAAAAAGCCTCACGACGCAGCACAACCACAAACCCCAGCAAAGCAAGACAACACGAGTCTAATCAGAACGACGTTTTTTACGAATTGACAGAATTCACAGCATTTGTATAAATCTGCAGGTGTACAGATGTTCCTGAGTAGAGGAATACTCCTAATTTAACATTAGGCATAATAAAAATAGGAATTAAAATAATTATAAGAACATCTGTACACCCACAAATTCATACAGGCCAAAAACAAGTTGTATAAAATGCTGCAAGTATCCATCCATCTTTTTTTTCCTCCATTTATATCTACAGTACTGTTATCGCTCTTGAATATATTACGCAGAGTGCATTATGCAGAAGCTGGAAAAATGCATTCAGTCCACAGAACCGGGTAGAAGCTTTCGCCCACAGGCAGAGATGTGATGAGGAATGGAGAGGAAATAATGGGGAAACTAGACAGAGTGATAGATAGACAACCTGACTATTTTTTAAAGTGATAATAGCTTTTTAGTTCACAAATTTAAGGTGAACACTTCAACACTTGACACTTAGTCCAGCATATGACTTGTCAGAAGATGGTAAAGACTCGTGGTAAGTGTAAAAAGTAGATGAGATACATGTAAGTAGCTATGAATGTCTGTTAAATCCTAGGGTTAGTGTCATCCTAAGTGTCCTAGAATAAAACCTAGAATATATTTTGACATGATACACACAACAGATTAGACACAACAGGCACAAAGAACCAAACTATGAAAACCAGGAACTGTATTATGGAAAATAATTCATTGTCCATAATATACAACACAAGTAAATGCATTAAAGTGGGATGTGTAGCAGTATGATAGGCTGATATCACACTGCTACGGAAAGAATTACAGCTAAAACGTTTAAATGATAAATTATTATATTATTAGCATTTAGTAGATACTTATAGTCAGAGAAACCTACGATTATGTCATTTTCCCGGCTGGCCAAAACATGTTCCTTAAGTTACTTTGTTCTGCTTGTTTTCCAGCTACTTCTGCCTGCTGACCGTCAGGAAACCCGCAGAAGCCCTTTTTCAGCAGGTCTTCTGAAACTATGACATACCTGAGGATGTGGTCTCAGGTCCCAAATTTGTATCCAGAGTTTGGAGGCCCCTTCCTCTCACTAGGCGGGACAATCTCTGGTCTCTGGTAAACAGCACAAGTCGGCTAAGTTTTTATTACAACCCTTTTGTTGGTGTTTTTAATAAACACACCCATCTGGGTTTAACTAAATTACGTTTTAGGATTTTATCTTACAACCATCCAAACAGTAGTCCAACGTCTTAACCAAAGCTACAAAATTTTTGAATGTAGAAAGCAACTAAAGCGCAATTTACATCTATGACATTTAGCAATAACCCTTTTACAGAGTGACTTAAATGTATCTAACATTTTTCAATTCACCTGAACCGTTAAATCAGTTAAATCCACCACTTTTTCATCCCAACGTTCGATCCTGTTTTTAGGTTATGGTCAAAAAGTTTCATGCGTCCACATTCGATTCTTCCAACTTTCTTCAACTTACTAAAAACAAATTGGTGTATTCTTAAACAGTGAAGTAAGTCTGTGTATGCTCTATGATGGCGGGATTTCCAATCTATGAAAAAAAATGTTAAGTTTGGATCCAAGAACCAAAAATTGAATTCAGTTGCCTAACACAGTGACACAGCTACCTTGTATTTTTAAAGTTTGAAGGATTAATTTTTCACCAACCTCTGTGTATATAAATAATGTGTATATAATGTGTGTATATAATGCATCTCTCTCTCTCTCTCTCCCTCGGCCGCTCTCATCTCTCTCTCTCGCTCTCCAGCTCCATCTCTCTCTCTCTCTCTCTCTCTCTCTCTCTCTCTCTCTCTCTCTCTCTCTCTCTCGGGGTCAGGTTAAACATGCCCCTGAGGTACCAGTGACCAGTTTTCTGCACCTTTCATCGAATTTGGCCGATCATGCTTTCGGATCATGCTCTGTTCGATTGGAATCCACTTTGCTGAGGATGTTTCTTATGGGGATCTATAAAAGTACAGAGCCACACAGGAGCTTTAAGAATGGATTAGGACTCCACTGACCCAAGGCTACAGTTGCATTTACAGTACATTGCATTGGATCACTCTTAGGATGGGTTTCGTCTTGAGGGTTGTTCCTCTCAAAGTTTCTTCCTTGCTTCATCTCAGGTGTTTTTCCCCGCCACAGTTGCCACCGGCTTTCTCGTTAGGGACAAACTTACACTTTTTTATTTTTACTGCGTTTTGTTTGAAGCTGCTTTGAGACAATGTCCATTGTTAAACGCACTATACAAATAAAAATGAATTAAACTGAATTGAATAGCTTGCATGTTTACCCTGTGTTGTCTAAAGATACCTTACTTCCTTCTTTCAAATCAAAAATATATTATATTTATTTTCTAGACTGATTGGACTCTTTATATTTTCTGGTATGTGTGTGTGTGTGTGTGAGAGAGAGAGAGAGAGATCTGAGAGACTCTGTTCTCTACTATGCGATAGGTTGTCACCTCGTCCAGGGTGTACATTTTGGTACAGAAAATTGATGGATGAAATTTATGTCCGTTATTTCAGGGATTTTTGGCATGTAGGCTCAAGAGTGAGAAGACAAATGACCTAAAAGTGACAGACTTTGATGTAAGTTTCAGGGGAATGATTTTGTGATTTCTTCATGGCTGGTGATTAGTAGCAATAAAAAGGTCAGCAGTGTGTGTGACATTGCAAAAAGTAGATGTGCCATAGAAATGCTACCCATGATGACAAAATTATGAATAATGAGAGTAAGACAAAGCGAGAAAAAAAAAGAGAGAGAGAGGGAGAGAAAGTGAGACAGAATAGAAATAAAAATGAATGAAAATTTACTTACGTAGATTAAGTTTGGCAATGGCGAGAATAAATGTCATCCTTCCTGAATATAGTACATGTTCACACTAGTTTGCTAATTTGTTGTTCATTTGTTTGTTGGACATTCAGAAACTCAACAGCAAAGCCTTAAAGTTGCATGTCTCCATTACTAAATACCTCATCATCTTTCATGTTCTTGCTCGTGTGCCTGCATACCCTGACTACTACACCGTCACACCGTCGACAGTCTGTGGTAATGCCGCCTAACGATGAGCCTGCACTCTCTCCATCAAAGCAATAGTGCGAAAGTTTTAAAAGCAGTCGCTGAGTGCCACTCGACACCACTCGTATCGTTAACGAATGCAAGAAGTGTGACTATTTTGTTATACTTAGCTTCCCAAGAGGCTTTGCAAATGTGCCCTTGTTTTTTTTTTCCCAAAGCATGAAAGTGAGAGTAAGAGACAGCGATAAAGAGAAAGCTGAAGAACTTTGTCTATATCGGTGACCGTACTTTACCGTCTGTAATGATTGCATTATAGACTGAACAAGCCAGTTATTGCATTTCAAAGAGGCGATTTTAAATATTGAAAAGGGTTTTATGTGATGAATGAGTATAGCCAACATTAAAGAATCACAATTTCTCTGGAATATTTTATCTGCTGCTGACTATTGGCTAACTTTAGTGTTTTATAAAACATGACCTTGAGTAACATCTAGAAGGACTGGGATAAAACGTTGGAAGTAAAGTTTTGTTTATTATATAATTAATTTTATCCTATTCCTGGTGTGACGAAGGAGACGGAGAAGGATCCATATTGCACAGAGTAGCTTTATTAAATAACGGGTAAAGCAAAAAAACGTAGTCAAATGGATAGCAGTAGTCGATGCACAGGTTGGCAAAACAAACCAAGCAAACAAATCCAAAACGTTAGAGCAGAAATCAAAACCGAAAACCGGGCAGAGATCATAAACCAGGGAAGCAGAGACATTACAAAAACGCTTGGTATGTTGCATGGCAGAACAATACTTCGCAATGTGTAACCAATTGGCTAGCTTAAAAAGCTAACCAGACAGGAAGTGCTACCAAAATTGAAAGGCGAAAGTCTAGTATTCTGGTGATGGCGCTATCTGGTGGTGGGCGGGCGGGCGGAACTGTGATGCCTGGGATGTAGCAGGCTTATTCTACAATTTTTTTAGATAGAAGAGTTTAAGATGCTTTATTCAGCATTTAGTCGAGTAGATTTTTGTAAAATTTTAATTTTAATTTTAATCACGGAAATTTGCTAGATGTGATCCGTTACTGTTAAAAGTTAATGATGAAAATGTAGTTTTAATAATTTGTTTCCATCATGTTGCGTATAATGAGATGGCGAGTTTTGCGATAGACTTCAGTCGTCCGTGAAATCTGCTCATTTTTTAAAAATGCGCTCAGTTCGGCACATAACGGTTGAAGAGAAAGAAGCAAGCATATCAGTGGAAACAGTTCACCCATGCACACACATTTAATCAATTTTTTTTTTTACTCAAAAAGGACCCATAATGCAATGCACCAAAACAAGTTGATATATATTAGCATACAGGAATTCCAGCTCCAGCCTGAGAAAACATGTTATACTTTTATGATATTGACCATTTAAGGGTGATTCTAAACCTATAGGCAATTTAACCTGACCCTAAGTTACTATAAAATCTCAATCTTTTTTAAACAGCTATTTTATGTAGTCGATTGTTAATATTTTTTCTAGATTCAGGATTTTCTCTTTATTTAATCAGATCCAAACTAACTAGTAAATTTACTACTTAAGTAATCTTATCATTTTCTATTTTATTACACTTATTTAATTCCAGGGGTGTCCAATCTCGATCCTGAAGGTCCGGTCAGTGTCCTACAGGAGTTTATCTCCAACATGCCTCAACAAACCTACCTGTAAGTTTCAAGTATACCTAGCAAGATCTTGATTAGTTGATCCAGTTATGTTTGATTAGCGTTGAAGCTAAACTCCGCAGGACCAGGGCCGAGATTGGACACCCCTGCTCAAGTCACGTTAAACATTAATATTTTTATTCTTACTTGAGTCATTATTTTTATAAGTAGTTGTACTTCACTAACAAGCAAGTGGTCTCTTGATTGTGTTCCAAAGCTAAAAATCTTGTTTGTAAAACCTTCGTGTGGAATTATTCATTTAACGTCTCCGTCTTCTAAAAAAAAAAAAACTTTAATTAGAGGGAAAGTTGTAAATTTTATTAGAAGTGACATAAAACATTCAAATTGTCTAATAAAAATTACTCAACAGTGATAAATTTCTTAGCCAAGAACACTTTTATAAACATGTTTTCCAGGTTATCTTTTTAACACTGGGCGTCAAGCAGGATAGGGATATGACCGCTTGGATAAGAGTTAGCCAAGCCGTCAGATATAAAACAAATAAATTGTGCAGTGCTGCATGATGCATTTATAACAATCACACAACTCCCCTGATCAGGAGTGTGTGCGTATAAGCTATTGATAAAACATCAAGTCAGCTATATTTATATAGTTTTTTTAAACAATAGAAATTCTGATAAAGCAGCTTTAAATCAAATATTAAACACTCACTAAAACACTCAGTTTTCAGTTTAATTAATATTTATAAATTAAGAGTCCCCAACTAAGCAAGCCAGAAGCGACAGCGGCAAGGAACCAAAACTCCATCGGGGACAGAATGGAGAAACCAGGCTCAGTCGGGGGGCCTCCCTCTGAACAGACAAACCAGCAGATTATTCCATCCTTCACCAACTGGGGTGGATCAATTGGTGGAGCATGGAATAATCTAAGCTCCACCAACTGGGCTGGATAAGGACTAGATCTGGTGGCAATGGCAGGATTAGAATAGAGAAGAAACAGACTTGTGTTAGTGTAGATGCCAATAGACAAATACATTGTATGTTATTGGTTTTATTGGTGGTGTCCCCGGTTCCGGTTGACCTGAATATTGCAGCCTAACAATCCTTTAACGAATTTGGATAATGAAAATGTGTGTGTTGTGTGTGTAACTGTATATGATATGATATTAACCGTGTAAATGAGCAGACTTCAGTCAGAGTCCGAATTAAAACATCATTCCCGAAAGACTGGCGTTACTTCCTTTAATTTAAGAATAAAGTTATTATTTATGTCATGTACACATTCATACTGTTATACTGTATACGATTTGCTATAACATGAAATCTGCCTAATTTTATATAGATATTCACATATTGTATAAACTTAATATACAAAGTTAAATTAACACTGAAAATGAAGAACTGTAATATGAAAAAAAAGTGTGTGCAGATGTGTAACAGTATAAGAGAATTGTGAAGAATGTCAATGGTTTCTCTGGGGACTTCTAAGGGCTCCTAAATGCTTTCCAGTCTTTTGCTTTATAAGCTAATTTCTTGATTAGTCGTCTTATACATTAATTAATTGCCTCTAAGGGGATTAACGGTTGCTGTGAAAACCGGTAAACATGACAAAATAAGCAGACAACCCTCTATGAAACCCTCTTTCTTATATTGTGCAGGTCTCCTTGTGCAGGCAACACCACATGATCTTTAAACGCTGGTGTTCTGTGATATGGGGCACCAAGACATTATTAGCAGATACTTTAAGTTGTGTGACTTGTAAAAAAAAAAAAAGGAACAATTGCTCGAGAAGATCAGCATCTGTGGATTTTTTTTTAAATGGTGACATGAACCAAGGGGAAGTGACAGCTCAGTGGTTAAAGTGTTGGACTGCTAATTAAAGGATTAGGGTTTGATTCCCAGCACCAAGTTGCCTCTGCTGGGCCCCTAAGCAAGGCTCTTAACCCACAATTGCTCATTTGTAGAAAAGAGATAAATGTTTTGCATAAGAGTATATGCCAAATGCTGTAAATGTACAAATGTAGCATTATTCTACTGAACTGCTATTAGAGAATACTATTGCTATGAAGAGATGTAATCGGTGTGCAATAATTTCAAGGTAGGTGGTAAGAACATCCACTTAAATGCCAGGACTCGTTGCCTCCCAGTGGAACATTGCTCAGAACAGTACAATGGATCATGGGTAGATGACTAATCAATGAACACCGGGATCACCCAAAAGGACCTGCTTGGACTCTGGACAAAAATCTTTATAACTACCCATTTTTATACTTACAAGAGATCAACTATAATGACCGACTATTTACCTCTTTCTTTTATAATTAAATAATAATAATCATATAATATAATTATAATACTAATATAATAATATAATTATAATATAATATAATGATCAAGTACCAGAGTGGAAATAGAGGATAAGGAGATTGGATGCAACAATACTTTATTTAGCGCAGTGGTTAAGGTGGTTGGACTGCTGATTGGAAGACCGGGGTTCAATTTTTCCAGCACCACCAAACTGCCACTGTTGGGCCCCTGAGAAAAGCCATTAACCCCCAATTGCTCAGACGTATAAAGAGATGAGATAAGAAGCAAACGAACTGAAATATGAAACTTAAGAAATAAAGAAACAACATGGAAGATCTCAGAATTAGCCTAGGAGAAATAGGAAAGAAATTAACAAACCAAGCAATTAGTGTTAGCGATTAGCATTGACGATTTAGCAATAGGCCCCACGAAAACCAAGAAAACTGCATCATAACTTTAACGTGAGACTAAGACTGAACAAACACAGTGTGTGTATATATATATATATATATATATATATATATATATATATATATATATATATATGCAAAAACCTGAGAACAATAAGGAAACAATAAACCAATAGCAGGACTGGTTACGGACAAACAGGAAGCACATGGGCTAGGAAAATAAACAAACTAACAAACATTTCTGACGCCCTCTGGTGGTCTTGGCGGAAAAATTCATCCATAGCCGTAATAATACCCCTTGACAAAACAAGGTAATCAACTGTCAGTGGTTTTAGTATTATCGTTAATCTATAAGGACTCAGATTTAAAAAAGGGTAGCCTAAAAAGTATAAATGTCAATTTAAAGAAAGAAAAATATTTCGCTAATCATAAAATATATCACATTAAAAAACCCAAAACTATGTTTATAGTCTTCATCTAAAGCTTCGCTATTGTCGGTGTGACCGCAGAATTGTTCAAGTTCAACTAACATAAAGGTCTATTCCCGTCGGTCATAGTTTCAGTCATAAAAGTTACAAAACATTCCGACTAAACACAGTTTCAAGCTGAATATTTCACTGAAATAAAAGATGAAAAAAAAGAAAAGATGGGAAAGCAGTCCCTAGACAAGCATCGAAATGCATTGAGTTCACCGAAATGTATTCCATGAAAATGACTTTCGATGCGTGTCACATGCGGTTATATTCTTTATCTGCTCCTTTGCATAGCAAACTAAGCATTCTCAATCACTTTCTATTAACATTCACGAGCACTTGCCCACATCCTGTACCGCCATCACATTCAATCAATTCCCCAAGCAAGGGTTGTGAAATTAAAAATAAATCATTAAATAAGATTTTATGAAATGGCGTCTAAATGAGCTTGCCCGATGACCTCAGAAGAGCGAGCGCTTAATCCATAAGAATAAATTGAGAAATGAGAGATGCTGCTGTAAAAAAAAAAGAATGCATATGATAATGAATTAGTTAATACTCAAATGACAAGCGTTCACTTGGCTTGCTTCTTATAATTGGTGATTTATATACTCCTCCATCAGCAAACACATTAGTGGGAGTCAATACTAATGTGGGCTGCCCGACACCATATCGATCCCAGAGATTTGTTTCCTTTACACATACCTGGCTTAGGGCTGCGTGCATGGATAACAAGCTTTCGAGCACTCTCTATGTACTAATGACATTCAGGTCATATAAATATGTATTTTTTATATGACGCGGTACCAAAAAGTTTTAAAATACATCATTTGTTGGCATATCTCGAATCTTTTTTAATACCCTCTGGTAAATATTTAAATATAAATATTATATTTAAATATTAAATATTTAAATATTAAATATATATATATATAGCTGGGTAACCCATGTTACTTAAAGGTACAACAGGACAACTTGGAAAATGGCAACTGTAGCCTGATAGCACTAAACTACATCCCACACTCATTTACTTTTACAGCATTTGCCAGGTGCACTTATTCAGAGCGACTTACATTTATCCTATTTATACAATTGAGCAATTAAGGGTTAAGGGCCTTGCTTAGGGCCCAGCGGTGGTAGCTTAGTGGAGCTGAGAATCAAACCCACAATCTTCAGGTTGGTAGTCCAACACCTTAACCATGAGCCTTTACTGAAAGCATGGAGGCATACAGACTAGCTGACCAGAGACAACATTAATACAATACATCATGTGTCATTTATCTGGTGAGACTTTATAATACATTAAGTAACTGTTATGTGTGCGTTCACGGGGAGCGCACTCGATGGAAATTAAAAGCTCTTCCGCAAAGAGATAGTGATGGTCAAATGGGATATATAGAAGACAGGAAAGGTGTGTGTGCTTGGCGGAAGTCTTTTGTTAGCCAAGCTTATGATGGATGACTATAGCTTGTGAGGATAGGAGAAGCACTTATGGGGATGGTGTTACTGCTACCTGAAAACAATTCAAAACCTACTCTGTAAAACAAAACAAAAGATCTTTAAAATTTCTTTTTTAACTTAAATCTTTTCTTTTCTTCTGAAATTCTTTATTTATTTTTTTCTCTTTTTCTACTCTTTTCTTTTCTTTTGAGCCTATACCAGGGCTTCGCTTATACCTGGTGCTACCTAAATGACCGCACGCTGATTGCTCCTGGCGGCGCTGCCTGCGAATCTGCCTGCCTAGAAACTACCTAGAAAAGTTTGCCTGCCGCGAAGTCCGTGACGTTGCAGTACTTTAATACCAAACATATAAATAGTTTGCGTATCCTGTTTGCAGAAACAGGGTGCAAAGACATATGTACATTCATATGGTGACCGGAAGATAGGAAAACCTATTATAAAGTTTGTACCAAACATTTTAACTGGAACATTTATTGGTCCTATACCTTCGTCTCAATATATAAATACATATAGACCACTTCACTTAATGATTGCTAATAGGATGTAAAGAGACTTTCAACCAGCAGAACAAAAAATGTTTACCTATTGTACCTTCAAGTTACTTTTTTTCCTGTTATCTTTGCCTTACCCATTGCTGGTTACCTGGTTCAGGTGTGTCTAGTCAATCAGAAGCTTTAAGATACCATTTAAGATTAAGGTGAAGTGGTAGACCTGGTAGGTGTGAGAGAAAAAAATTAATCAGACATCTGCATTCTGGATCATCTGCAGAGGATGTAGTGGAGAAAGCTGCAGTAGTCTAGTCTTAGTAACTTAGCAGTGTGTGGGACTAAAAATGGCTAAATATCGCTAATATTTTAAAAGATACCATGACAGAACCATGTTGATTGCACTTATTATTATATTTGTATTTTTGTTTAATTATCTATTTGGCTTGCTATTTAAAAATCAAATCACAGCCTGAAAATGCTTTCAATGTTTTCAAGGTTAATCAGTGTTAAAAATAATACGGATTAAAAGGATAAAATTTCTTTCTTTCAGTTTGGTCCTTTAACAGCGTTGCATGTTACGTCTCATCACACAGTGGTGTGCAGTCAGGACCAGCAAGGTCTTCTCTGGTGGTCTAAACGCTATCAGAAGCCCTGACCTACATTTACAACCTAAATTCTAATATTTGTTTTATTAAATTGTATTAATTTATTCCATACAGTTTATTTTTCTCTCTTCATTTCGTAGTGTTTTTCTCGGCTGCACTGCTTCCAGTACGTGTTTGTGGCTTCTAGATTTTTTTGTCCAATCAGATTTTATTCTCTATGTGCTCCATGTTAATCTAATCTACCCAAAGCCTTCAGAATCAGTAGGGCTGCCCATGGAACTTAAACTATATTAGTAGTGGCAGATTGATAATAAGTTAATATTATTAAAGATTTTTAAACCCGCCTCCCGAGGCTCGTTAGCTGTCGCACAATGACATTAGCATTATTCTGTTCTCTGATTAGTTGATCAGAGTAAATTCTTACAGACTAGCACAGACTAGCAAAACAGGTCTGTACAGTTGAATGAGAATTTTTATGCCAATAATGGCTGACGGAGGTCTTGGTCTTAGACATACCTAAAAATATGTTTTTAAGGCGGACGTTTCCAGAAAAGTTAGACATAGTGAGAAGAGGTCGGCTAACCCCAAAGATAACTAGCTTGTCTCAGCCCGGGAAAGAGTTTGGACACCACTTCCTACAACCGGTAACACTGACTTACAGCGTATAAATGTATTATATATTTTATTTAATTTTCATTATTTTTATCATGTTATATAAAAATTGACAGTGGTACAGTTGTGGTTGTAGTATAGAGGTTTGAAGTCTTAACAGGGTTTCTTGCTTTAATAACAATAGTTTTTACTCCCAATACGCGAAATGTCTCTTTGTCTCTCTGTAATGCCACGCCGTGTTATATTGTGTTGTTGTATAGTATTGTTGGTTTCTATAATTGCCACGTAATAGTGGTGGTATTAAGGAGTATAGTATATAAGTATATTCAATTCATTGTCATTGTGCAAGGTACATGTACAGAGCCACTGAAATGCATTTTTCGCATATCCCATCTTAGTCTATCAGTCGGGTAAATCCTCACTGAAATACCAGGTACCAAATGCACCGCCCGCCACTGTCATCACAAAAAAAATTTATTTTAGTTGTTAGCTTTAAGGCTTTGCTGTATAATGGTTAATTTGTCAATAAGCAGATTTATTAATGCTATTTTAATACAGATATATGTATGTCTTTAGGACACAAACAAAGACATTATATCCTTTAATATTTAAATCATAGTCCAGCTGATCGTAAATAAACAAGAGAATGTTATGCTAAAGAAGTAAAATGTGATCAATGTAAATGAAAGACTCACTCGTAGTATGTAACACCAGGTCTGCTAGTATTTGAACAGGACTTAGAAGCTGGAAAACTGCCCACAGCAAAAAAAAAAAAACCATAAAGACAGATTGAGAGAATGTTGGAAAGAACCCAGCTTCATCCCTAGTGTTTAGTTTTTAGCAGTCTGACTAATGCCATAGTTTTGTCCATGAGCAGTACGCTGGAGCTTAAACACAGATCTGCTGGTCAGTGAAAAGGAAAGCTGAGTTTGAGCAGAGGTGCCAAAAGGGGAGCCTGCTAAGTGGGACCTTTCCCGAGTCGCAGGATTTCATGTCAGCAATGCAGTGATCTTAGCAGGTGTAAAAGTGAACAGGGACAATAACAGATGTGTTTAAATAAATTAATAAAGAAGACCCAAATCCATAGAGATACCAGAGAACCCCCCCTCCCCTTTAAACTCCAGCACCCCGGTATCCGCCAACTTTACTAAATTTTCGATTCATCTTAAGACTCTCTATGTAAGGCATCTGTATGTAAAATCACTTGTGGTTGTGATGATCGGGTGTCCCCAAATTTCTATTTGTTAGCTGAGTAATAATCATTCATAAATTAATCAATGAATTAATTAATTAATCAGGGCAGCACAGTGGCTTAGTGGTTAGCACTGTTGCCTCACAGCAAGATTCCCAGGTACTCTTTGGTGTGGAGGTTGCATGGTTCTCCCTGTGCTTATGTGGGATTACTCCAGGTACTCCATTTTCTTCCCACAGTCCAAAAACAGTTTGGTATGTTAGGTTGATTGGTGATTCTAAATTGCCCATAGGAGTAAGTGTGAGTGTGTGTGTGATGTGGCCCTGTGATGGACTGGTGACCTGTCCAGGGTGTACTCCTCCTGCCTATAACCCTTTAGAAACAGATAGGATAGTCTTCAGCAGATTCCTTTGACCCTGAATTGGGAAATAAGCGGGTATAGAAGATGAATGAATGAGTAAATTAATTAATTAATTAATTGGGCCATAAGCAGTTCATTCTCTTTAATAATAAGCGTGGCATTTATAGAAAAAGAGAATATTTCCAAGCTGCTCATTCCAGGTGGTATGAAATGATATCCTCTTTACTGTTTACTCAGTACATATGGTCCAGATTCATTAAATCTATGAACCTTCTCGCTTCATTTTTCTTTACAGAACAACGTTAATTTAATTTACCCTTATGCCACTTCTACTCTACAACAGCCCGAAAGGTAGGTGGTGTTATACAAGTTTTTTGTTTTATGGCCATGTAAAGATTTTGTTCATTATTACTTTTGCACTTTAAACCACTTTAAACCACACCAAATTTCCTGGTGAGAGTCCGTGTGCTTCTAAAGTGACACAGCTATAAGGAAATAATATTAAAACCTTTTAAAATGATGCAGTTTTTCATAGAAAGCCCCTGAATCCTAGAAGCACATCAAAATTACATTCATCTGCAGACCTGCCAAACCCAAAGGGGAATAATAAACAGATCCATGGAGGGGCTGAATAGGTGGGCATGTTGGTGTTTAATAATTCAGCACATTTTCAATATAGTCCTTTTACATCTCTTGCCTAAGAAAGTGATGTATGTTCATATACCAGCCTAATCACAACCTTAATTCATATATATTTGACTAAATGACCATTCTATTCATCTATATCCTATAATGTAATGTTTATTTGGCATACAATGAATCTGGCCAAAGTTTGTCAACACTTAGGTTCTTAGGTGTGTCTTCTGAAATCTGTCATAAATTTGGAATTATACAAATGTTTAGAGTTTCGTTGTATGCTTTAACACCACAGGGGTTTTTTTTTTTACTGGTACTAACAGGCCAAAATAATTGTTCCAGTGTGACAATGCCCCTGTGCACAAAGATTTAAGCTGTATGAAAACAACGTGCGCCATTGGCTTAAAAGGTTGTCTTTAAAATAACCCAAGAGTTCTGCACAGAACCCTGTAACTTAGAGTTTTCCTTCAGTGGACGTTTAGACAACAACAGGAGGTGTTGGAAATCTGTTGATGACTAAAAGGGCGTTTGAAGGCTAATGGCAAACTTATGGTGATTTATAGCATTTGGCAGATGCCCTTTTCAGAGTGACTTACATTTCTCTCTTTTATACATCTGAACAATTAGGATTTAAGAGCCTTGCTCAGGGGCCCGAATTCGGAATATCGGTGTTGTGTTTCCAAGATGAAGTCCACTACAGGAGTCAAAGGGTCTGAAAGATGATGTCATGGTTGCAGTGATTCTTATGGACAAATAGGAAAATTAGATTTTGATGTGTTTTTATAAGAACCCATAGCTTATGTAGTTTGTGTATTCGGGAAGGGAGGTGGTAGCACAGTGGTTAAGGTGTTGGACTGCCAATTGGAAAATCAAGGTTTGATTCCCATCACCACCCACACCACCAAGCTGCCAAGGCACTTAACCCCCAATTGCTCAGTTGTATAACAAGGGATAAATGTAAGCTCTGGATAAGAGCGTCTGCCGAATGCTGTAAATGTAAATTTTTATGTTTGGTGTTTCAGTACTGTTACTAACTGTACTATAAAAATTTCTTACTGGTGAATGACACATGAAGTATTGTAGTAATGTTGTCTCAGGTCATCTAAGCTGTGCGCTTTTATGCGTTTAGGAGGCGTAGGTTTGGACAGCAAGGGTGAGACATACGGTTTTAGTGTTATCAAACTACAGTTAGCATTTTCCAAGATATCCTTCTGCAGCTTTGACTGATCCGTGCATTGCCACCTTTCTCGATCTTTTTCTTAACTCACCATTTTTTAGGCTATTACTGAAGTAAATTGTTCCAAACTGTCAGAAAATGCTAGGTAAGTCGAAGTGGTAAATCAAAAGATAAGGCATTACACTAGTGATTAATGAAATCTCATCGCAACCAAAATGCCACCGGTTGAACCTTGCCCAAGCCTCAACATACCAGTTGAAGGTTAAATACAATAAATGTGAGTTGCTCTGGATAACTACATCTGCCAAACACAGTAAATGAAATAAAGCTTAGCATGTGCAACCTACTTCCACACGATTTGTTTCAGACAAGCCATTTGGAACAAAAAAACTCCTGTCCTTATATCACACTTTGATTTATTCCCATATCCTTTGATAACCTGTACCCAATGATAAACAGTCAGTCTAAACATTCAATAGGCCATCAAGTAAGCGAGGCTGACATTCATACAAGCTCAAGGGGTAATTGTTCTGTTTGCAGACATGTCATTTGTTATTGGTGCGGTCATTTAAGAGAAAGGCAGAGCAAACGGATGATTGGATTGCTTTGTGCTTTCATTACCCTCTCCATGGATCAATGTTGAGCTTTTATTTTTGTCTTTCTCAGTGTACCATGCTGACTAGCTAAATTGCCTCTTGTTGTGGCATAGCAGAAGTGGTATCAGTCAGGTAACACTTGAGGTCAGCCTAACAAGGTCTTTTATAAGACAAAAATGTCTCACTTGTGTGAATTATTAATATTAATGCTTGAATTGCTAGAAAATAAAAAAAACAGGGCTCAAGTGTAAAGAAGTATAAAGTGAATTTATTAGTGTTTTCAGGCTCCCATCTATCCCCTGTCTCTAGCTACTGGCTCTGTGGAACTCCTACGTTTCTCCTACGTTCTCTGAAAGGTCTCCCGTTAATTATAGTATTCCAGTTGATTGCCAGTTTCTTTCTTGCTACATTCACTTCAATAAACGCACCTGTCTGGATTATACTAATCTGTATTTTAGTCTGGCATTTCGTTACAACTTGTTTACTTGTCACTTTTTTTGTGCTTGTATTCCTATTAGGGACAATGGTGGCTCAAATGATTAAGGCTGATCTGAAGACCAGGAATACCTGGGTTCAACCGGCAAGCTAACCACTTTTGTGTCTCTGAGCAAGACCCTTAACCCTTCCTGCTCTAGGGGCGCTGTATCATAGCTGGCCCTGCGCTCTGACCCCCAACTTACCAAAATGGGATGCGAAAAAAAGACTTTCACTGTGCTGTAAAAAAGTTTGGGTTACTTTTACAATTAGATCATTAGAGTCCCACTAAACACAGCTAATGTTATCAGAATTTGCAATAGTTTTGTAGAAATGTTTCTATATTCACATTAAACTATTTACCCGATACTATTGTTTAATAATAATAATTTTAAATAAGTGAGTCTTTACATGTTGCCTTTTATATTCCAGCTCTTGACCACTGCCACTGTAACAGTGTGACTTTTAAGTACAGTGGTCTCTTGACTTACGAGTTTAATTCGTTCCGTGACAGAGCTTGTAACTCAAATTGTTCGTATGTCAAAGAAATTTTCCCCATTGAAATAAATTGAAAGGTCATTAATCTGTTTTAGGCCCTCAAAAAACACCACCATTTTTTTTGTTATATGTTTTTAAATAAGGAAAATATACTCATAAATAACGAATATTGTATAAAAAACAATACAATAGAATGTACTGCAATAAACTGGTTTTATTAAGTATAATGTACAGCATTTACCTTGGAGATCAGACGACTCCACCTGCTAACGCGAGGCTTGTAACCCGAATTTTAGCTCGCAAATAAAAGCAAAAAAAACGTATCTTGAAAAACTCGGGACAGTTGGGACACTCGTAAGTTAAGGTACCATTGTATTTGTCAATAATTGTTTAGAACCTTATGCTGAACTGAGTACATACACTACATAGGCCAATGTATTGGGACACTTTATCATTCCATTCATATGTGTTTTAAGAACATTCTATTCTATATTTACTCTATCTTACAATAGTATTAGTGATATTAGGCACTGAGCCATTGTTCCAGTTCATCCCAAAGGTGATTAGTCGGGGTTTAAATTTTGGCTTTGTGCACTTGTTCTCCAGCCTTAACACACCATGACTTCATAAAATGTCAGGGAATTGTGCATAGGGGCATTGCCATGCCGGGCAACTGCCAGACAACTGTGACTTTCTGCTCTCATGTGTAGACACTGTGCTCTATGTTTGTTTATGTCTTTGTCTTGTCATGTGAGTCTCTCTGTCTTGTCATTGGTTGATTGTTTTCTCATGATGTTGCCTGTTTATTTAATTGTTCAACCCAAATAGTGTGTTTATATTTATACCAATGTGTTTCAGTTTGTCTGGGTCTTTTGCTTTGTTGCTTGTCATAGTTAATGTTCTGGTCCATGATCTATCCCGCAGTTAATATTTACTTATGTGTAACTACTTTTTTGTTTTATTACTAACCTTCGCTTAGTTCATGTTTTTGGATTTCTTTGTTTTGGCGTCTTACTTTTTATTTCTGTGAATAGACTGCATTTGCATTCCTTCTAATATCCTGACAGTCATGGAGTAAAGTTTCCATCAATGTTCTAACAGCTTCTTCAAAGCTGGCCGGGGACATACCTCTTTCTTAAATACCATAAATACTGTAGTAGCTGATATTTAAGGATTGGTTTTTTTTATCAGTTTTGGGCTTATATGGTATTTATTCTTTTATTTATCTTCATCCTGGCCAGAATCATGGAGCACCAGAGCTTATCCCAGTAAAAGACTGGATATAATGAATGATTAAAATTCTAGTCGCTACCACAGCACACTGCACACACTTATTTACACCTTGGGGCAATTTCCTGCAGCCCGCCCCATTAACCTGCATTTGGGTGGTGTAGAAAAACTGGATATTCGTGGAAGAAACCTGTTTGCACACAGAAGCCCCTAGTGGCATTCCACACAGGCAGCAAGAGTGGATCGAATCTGGATCCAATACAACCCTGACCAATATAAAGTACTTAAGAGTATTAGAGTAGAGGGGACTATGTTTGTCTTAAGATGTTACTGTAAGACTTCTGATAAAACGCAAGAATTTAAACACACAAACAGTCTCTACTTACCAGACCAGTAGAAGTGGTGGCTCAGTGGTTAACATGTTGGACTGCTAATTGTAAGATCAATATGGGTTAAGGACCCAACAGTGGTAACTTGGTGGTACTGGTTCGATTTCCACTTACAGTAATTGCCTAAATTAAATATATAGACTATAGACAAAAGAGACAGATAAATTAAATATATAGACTATAGACAAAAGAGACAGATAGAGGGAGGAAAAGTAAAAAAGAAAAGGCTTTGATTGGTTTAGAGAAACATGGACATTTGATATAGCAATGTCAAAGCAGATTAGAAGTTACCTGAGCAGAACCGACTGAGTATGTTGACCTAATCTGGGAACAAGCCTGAATAATACAACAGCTAGACAAATGTAGGCCAGTCTTAGTGACCCTGAGTCTTTTCACTAACTGTAGCTGCTGTAAAGCCACCTGAAGCTCTATTAGACAAAAGTATCTAATTGAAGGACCAAAGCATTCAGTAGATGTTGGGAAAGCAGTGTTGTAATGGCACAAAACATTCCAGAAATGTTCTAAGAATGTGTGTTTTGAAAAAAAAAAAAAAAAAAGATGGCTAGTTCAGTGTGACAACAATTACACAACAAAGTCAAACCTATGCATTACATACCCCACAAGGCTAACGTTTTCAAAATATCTCTCTATTCATTACAATATCAGGGGTGTTCCTGAAGGGTCAAGGACCTGCAGAGTTTTAAGCCTAAAAGATATGATTAGCTGGATCAGTTGCAGTTAATTAGGGTTGAAGCTAAACTCTGCAGGGCGGTGGTCTCCAGATACTGAGTTTGACACCTGTGCTTTAAATTATTCTTTTACTGGAACCAAGAGACCCAAACAACACTCTTATATCCATAAAGACATAGTTGGTGTAAAGTAACCCGTTATTCTTTGGGGGACGAAATGGGGGAGATAGGGAGAGAGAGGTGTCAGGACCAGAAAGGAATCAAACCCAGGTCGCCAAAGCGCAACAACTTGCGCATGTGAGTACCGACGCCTTAACCCACTACAACATGGCACCGGCCTTCCACTAAGTACATCTGGGATAAACTAGAATGCTGACTGGAACTGGAACCTTTGGGAACCTACTCAACAATAATAATGGATCACACTAATGCTGTGTGTGGGTTATAATACGAGTGATTGTAAGGCAAAATCCGGAATATGATGTTTAAAAAAAAACTCAAACGTCGTACTGCTTGTAGTCATAAAGAGACAAGAATATTTTTGCAGCATAAAAACTAAATATTTTATATTATTTTATTTGTATGCTGTAGAGATACAGCCACACCAGCACAGACTGCATGATAAACATCTTCAGGGGCATGCTCTAGTTATAATGTCTGGGTAGGTAAGGCATAGCCATAATAAAATATTCATCCTTAAAAAAAATAAACAATAAAAGTAATAAAATAAATCTAATCACTTTTTTTACATCTATGCTAAATGTGATTTTTGTATGAGTCTGTATGATCATACATTTATGAATAAGTATAAATATGCTCAGATAAACTTGTAAAAATCATTAAATATTAGTATTAGTTCTTATAAAAATAAATTTTAGTTTTAGGACTCCGTTAGTCTTGACAGGTGTGTTGCCCTGCCAGGCCAACAGAGGGCAACAATGAGACTTTTTTTTTGTTTATGTTGTATACCCTGTGCTCTATGTTTGTTTATGTTGTCTGTGTCTTGTCACATGGTTCCCCTGTCCAAGTGTCATGTTTGTATTGGTCTTGTGTCTCTTACTGTGTTCAGGTGTTTCTTGTGTAGTTGATTGCTTCTTCTTATTTGGTTGTGTATTTATACCCCTGTGTTTCAATTTGTCCTGGTCTTGCTTTGTCCCTTGTCACGGTTAGTGGCTACGTCGTGTGAGTCAGAGTCAGAGTCAGAGTCAGAGTCAGAGTAATGGTCTATTTTTGTCTGGGCTGGTTGTGTTAAAGTTGCTTTATGTTTGTTTTTTTTATTTTCTAGTATTTGTTTGCCTTTTCGTTTATTTTTTTTCTAAATAAACTTGCATTTGCATCCAAACCTCATTTTAGGACTTGTGACACTTAGTCTACAGTTTAAGACATGTTACTGATTGTATTTGTACCCATTTACAGGTTAACTTCGAAGTCACTAACAAAAGCAGCGAATCTTTTACGGCGCACGTTTAATCTTATTTTGATAAAGAGCAATAATTCTTTCATCATTCTTTTCTATATCCAAATTTATTTATTTTTAATGTAAATATTATTGGTATCTTTATTTAGTCAGATTCTAGGCGTAAGCTTGAAAAAAAAGTTCAGAGAATTTATGAATCATTGCAGGCAATTCTTAAAAAGGTCTTACAGGAAGTGTTGCGTTGCCTGCGAGGATCGGGTTTCTGCATCATTGCTAGCTTTAAGCAGTTGTTAAATGTATTTAATTTCCTGTTGCTACAACTTAAGTGCCCTTGTGTTGATCCTTCTGTAATATTGTTCAAACGTTGTTTAAGTCTCTTGCGGGGCAGTTTTGTGATTGTGATTGTGATGTTAAGGGCGACTAGCGTAGCGTCATTCAGCTGAGAGAATGAGTAAGAGCGCGTTTTTCCACTTGCGGCATCTTCGAAGTTCAATCAGTTTTTGTGAAACTGCGATAATGAGTGTTATTTCCTATCAGCCGCATAACAGGAACTTAATTGGACAGTGTCAATAAAATCAGATTTAGTGTTATGAGTTCTGTGCTTACGCTTCGCATACAAATGGCAATAAAGCGGTTAGTATCCTCACTTAGCTTATGGCTTTAACTGGGATTTTTTTTCCCGCCCTCATCATTTAATAGTTTGGGTATAAATGGAAATCGTGACAGGATGTGAGTCAATAGGTATATAATTAATACTGCGAGACACAGGAAACTAATATTTAGCCGTCAATGGTAAATCCGGTAGAACTCTAGCACGATTACAAATTGCTCTTTATTGTGATCGCAAAAGCAAAGACAATCATAAGTTATGGATTAAAATGTCTATTAAAAAGTGAACCATGGCGGTCAAATGTTGTTTTAGTTTTAATTCAAATTTAAAGAGTCCAGTAAATAACCTGAATGAGTACAAAAACAAAAGTGATAAAGAGAGAGAAAGAGCGAGAGAGGGACAGAGAGCGAGAGAGTGAGAGAGCGATAAAGAGAAAGAGAGATAGAAATATAAAGAGAGAGAGCGGGAGAGAGAGAATCAAAGTAAGAAAGAGAGTGATAAAGAGAAAGAGGGCGAGAGAAAAAGAGAGTGATAAAGAAAGAGATAGAGATATAAATAGAAAGAAAGAGAGAGAGATAAAGAGAAAGAAGGAGACAGAAAGAGAAAAAGAGAGAGAGGAGACAGAGAGAGGGTGATAAAGAAAAAGACAGAGAGAGAGAGAGAAGGAAAGGAATAGGGAGAGAGAGAAAGAGAGATAGATAAAAGAAGAGAGAGAGCGATAAAAAGAAGGCAAGGGAGAGAGAGAGAGAGAGAGAGAGAGAGAGAGAGCGAGAGAGGTTGTGCTGCGTCGCCTCTGAACGTATAAAAACGTACTGTATATCAGGAGTCTGGTGACCATCGCTATCTTCTACTGATTGTCTGTAAATTCTTTCCTTTGCTTCTTTTAAGCTTTAAATCTAGTAAAAAGGGCTCTCTTTGCATTGTGCGATTATGCAGCAGTAAAGTCAGCAATATCAGCTCCCATTCTCATTACCGTTCCCTGATATCAATTTAAAAAGCGCCGCATCGATAAATCACTACTTACGGATATTACATGAGTGAGGAAAGCATTGAACGCTGTGGAAATGCTGTAGATAAATGGGTCAGGTTGAGAACCAGGATGTAAAAGGAATGAGAAAAAAAAAGCTTTTTAATCCCCTCACAGATAACCTGCATGACGGGATACGAGTTTCACTCAAGAGCAGAATTCATCTGCTTGAGAACAAACAGTGAAAATGAAATTTGGTAAGTTGTAAAAGTGAGTGTGTGTGTGTGTGTGTGTGTGTGTGCTCAGGGGCAGATTAATGAAACTGTCACTTACCCTAAGAAAAGAAGCATTAAAGCTTCAGGTGCAGCAGTGAGGAGATGAACTGAGGCATTATGGGGTGCTCAGGATTCAATTAACCCTTTCATGCATAAATTGTTTATTATTATATGCAAACTTTGTAGACTGCATGAAATGTAAAGTTTTACTTTGTCTGAATGTATTAAAAAAAAGAAATGGAATAATAAATTGAATAAAATTAATTTGTTCTGAATTATAGAACAGAAAAAAAGTAAATAATATTAACTTCCTAAATCTTAAAAAAAAAATGCTGGTGCTTGCAAGTGCTTGAGGGTTGCCTGACATTTTAAATCCGAAGCGTCACGGCTAAACATCTTGTAAAATCAGTACCGCGGGCAGCATGGCGCTTTAGTGGTTCGCGTTAGCCACCATGTTGCCTCACAGCCAGAAGGTCCGGGTTCGATTCCCGGGCAGAGTCCTTTCTGTGTGGAGTTTGCATGTTCTCCCCGTGCTTGCGTGGGTTTCCTCCCACAGTCCAAAAACATGCATGTTAGGTTGAGTGTGTGTGGCCCTGTGATGGACTGGCAACCTGTACAGGGTGTACCTCTCCTGCCTTTCACCCTTTCAGAGACAGCTGGGATAGTCTCCAGCAGATCCTCGTGACCCCGAATTTGTATAGCTCTTTGAACAATGAACATACTTTCAAAGCAGCCTCTGATAAATATAAACATTTTGAGTAAAAATTAACATTAGTATTAAATTTATATGTATTTCTTGTAAGCAAGCCTGAATCTCCATAAAATAATAACCGGGGGGGCTTTCGGAGGAACCAGACTAAAAAAAACATTATGGATGACACCTGATTGTGTAATATTATAATAAATAATAGTAAATAAAAAAATAATAATAAATAATAATATTGTAATAATAATATACTTCTTATTTATAAGTAGAATTGTGTAAGGTTCTGGGTTTGGTGTCTTTGTTTTATGTTTATGTTTAGTGTTCATGCTATGTTTTCATGTTCTTTTTTATATTCTTGGTCTGTCATGTGATCCTTGTTTCTATGTGTATCTGTCATGTGATTCCCTTTTTTTTCACCTCATACCTGCCAAGCCAGAGCCTGTTCATCTCAAAGTCTCCAGCAGATCCTCGTGACCCCGAATTAGGGAATAACCGGGTATAGAAGATGAATGAATGAATCAGTGCTGTTGCACAGTCTATATATATATAATGTGTGTGTGTGGTTTTGTCACACATGTATAAGGATTTTAAAGGAACTGTCTATGCCCTTATATCTGCTATGTTAAAAAAGGGTTTTATCATTTATTTATTATCCATTCACACACATGCACCCACATCTGTCTTGTAATGAATATATATAAAAAACTTTGATCATATATTTTTAAGTATGTAAAAATGACATATGGTGTTTTTGAGATTATCTCATGGAAAAACTTTCAATTCCTGCCTTTGAATTTTTCCTTTCTATCTTTTTTGGCATTTGTTTTCAGTTTATTGTCTTATTATAGGTTAAACCCGCCGATTTCAGCTTTTTTAAATCCTTTTCACATATAATTGCAAAAGAGCCGTTTCCATTTCTTTCTAATTCAAAAACAATCAACGGGTTCAAACCTTTGATTTTACACAAAGTACGTCACGTCCGTAGTGAAAATGAAAATCGCTTAAAGAACCGTTCTCATATTCTCCATGATTGCGCCGATGAGTCTCATTAGTTAGTTATTAGAATGAGTCATTCAAAGAGTTTTTGCTAGCAATTTCCTTGAAAGACAAAAACAAGCAAATGGGTCCTGAATATTTGCCATGTTTTAAGAATATATTTCTTTGGTAAATAGGCTGATCTGAGGGGTTTATGGGAATAGTTGAGTTGAGGTGAACCCGGATGTCTGAATGCTGTCGTCCTATTACTCTTATGTGTTTACTCACCTTCAATGACAGAGGCTGGCTGCCTTACCTTTTGGCTCTCTCTTACACTAATGCTTTTATAACTAGTCTTGTCAAGGTCCTTGATAAATATACCCACTACTTCTCTCAGGCCATAAATCCCTGGAAGACCTGGACCCTAAGGTAGGCAGTAGTAGCACTTAGGACAGGGCGAAGCTGGCAAAACAAGGAGCCATGTTGGAGCCAGCTTTGAAGGAAGCCACGGCAGAGTCGTCCCACTGAATGGTCTCCAAAACACAGCTTTTATACCACCGGTGGCATGACGGGACAGGCATATCAGCCATGTTGTGCTGAGGCTCTGGCTTAGCAGCCATCTTGAGCTGTGACTCTGGCTTGGCGGCCATTTCAAGTTGAGGCATTGTCTGGGCGGCCATCTTGTTCTGAAGCTTTGTCCACTTAATTAAAGTCCACCTGGTCAGTTTACAGTAGTCCTGCACTTAAACTTATATTGTCTCTTGTCAGGCATCTTCAACTGAGGCTCTGGCTTGGCAGGCATGAACAGAGCAGTCTCTTGCTTGGCAGGCATAATGTGATCAGGTGCTGGATTGACAGGCATGACATGATCAGGCACTGGCTTGGCAGGCCTGATGTGAGCAGGCTCTGGCTTGGCAGTCTGACTTGTTTGCAGGGTTCCTAATTCGCTAAACCCATATTTAACGAGAGGCTGCTTAGCAACAGGGCATAGTCCATATACTCAATAAGGAAAAAATTAATTCTCCCTCCTGTCATCTTTAGCCAGACAGAATCGTTTAACCCTGCTTGAAAAATTTCTTTTAAAGCCACTTTATTGAAGTCCACCTGGTCACACAGTTTATAATAGTCCTGAACATAAACTTCTATGGCTGAAGCTGTGGCTGCTCGGCCATCTTGAACCGAGGCTTGGCAGGCATGAGATGAACAGGCTCTGGCTTGGCAAGTTTGAGATGAACAGGCTCTGGCTTGGCAGGTATGAGGTGAAAAAAACGTGAATCACGTGATACACATAGAAACAAGGATCACATGACAGACCAAGAATATAAAAAAGAACATGAAAACATAGCATGAACACTAAACATGAAACATAAACATAACACAAAGACACCAAACCCAGAACCTTACACAATTCTACTTAGAAATGTATATTATTATTACACTATTATTATTTATTTATTATTATTTTTTAATTTATTATTATTATTATTTATTATAATATTGCACAAATTATAATATTACACTGGAGATTCAGGCTTGCTTATAAGAAATACATATAAATTTAATACTAATGTTAATTTTTACTCGAAATTTTTATATTTATCAGAGGCTGCTTTGAAAGTATGTTCATTGTTCAAAGAGCTATACAAATAAAGTTTATTTCAATTAAAAATTAACTATGTTGATTAAAATATTGCCAGAAAATCCATTAAATCCATAACAGATGGGTCGGAAATTTAAATAATTATGCACGCAGGCTATTATGAAAATGCAGCCTGGTTAAATTCATTTAAAAATAAAGTATCAGAAGAAACTGCATTAAAATATTAATGTGCATTTAAAAAATTTGAATTGAATAAATAACCAAAGTCTATAAAAAGGGGACTTCATTCCGCAGCCTTTTTATTTAAACGCTGTAGATCAGTGAAGCACGAATAAAAAGTTGTCGCAAAACTGAAATAATTAAAAAATTGTCGTGTACAGGACCTCCAAACATTTTTAAAAATGTTATAGAACTCAGATTCTGGTTGCATCATTGTGCAATGCCATTAACGATAATATTTATGGGTGTGGTATGGCAACCCAAATCAGGAATAGATTTATCTGGCTAATTTGGTTCGTGGACCATGAAAATAAACCCCAGAGATACTTTTTGGGTGGATAAATCTCATCAAAAAAGCAATTAATTCAGAACTATTAACTATATGCATACACACACATCTATTTTCTGTATCCTGCACAGGGTTGTGGTGAATATGAAGCATATCACAGGAGCACAAGGTAAGGGACACCCTGTGTATAGTATGTCCCCTTTGCCATATATACACAATAAAGCAAAAGTACCGGGACTTCTCACCTTCCTGTGTGTGTTTGAATATCCTATTCCAGTATAACCTCCAGACTTCTGGAAAGGTTTTCTTGTGAGGGTTTGCTGAGATAGATAGATAGATTGATAGATTGATTGATTGATTGATTGATTGATTGATTGATTGATTGATTTTATACACTCATTTTTGGAACCAGATGTGCCAGGGGACAAAGCCGGATTCAGGGACAAACCAGTGAGCAGAGCCAGGTACAGTGCAAAGCCAGGGGGTGTAGCCAGATAAAGGGCGAATTCGGAGGCGGGGCCAGGTTTACGGCCAAGCTGTGCAAAATAATTGGGCACTATTTAATCGTCCGAGAAAAATCCTAAAAGATCTCTATAATTCGCAATTGGCCGTTGCGATTAGTTTTTTCCCTTGAAATTCTGGCAGTGACAGAAGATTTCAGACACTTTTCTGCAGGGTGACCAAACCAGGAGACGATATGAGCGATGAACCTGATGATACAATTACGACTACAAAAAAAGTGTCAAAACTATTCCGGTGGACAGAACAGCAAAAAAAAACAAAAAAAAACGTTTTAAGTTATGGAGGGAAAACAGGTATTTGTATGACATGTTATTACTGCTGTTCGTTTGCAGTAATTGTGAAAGAATAGTAAAAAATCTCAGTGTTTGCCAGGCTTGAATGATTTAAATGCTGCCATTTATTAGGCTTATTACATTACGTTTATAACTTCTATGATATCAATTACTGGTTTTGTTCCTCCTTTCCTTTGACTACTTTTATAAATTGTGACAATCATTCATCACCTTGTTCTCCAGCCGACTGTCTATCTTATTGCCTCTGGCTCCCCTGTGATCCATAGAGAGATGTGACAAGAAGATATTACAAACACTATTACGCTTGCAGTGCATGCATGATTCATTTTACTTCGTTCCAGAACTGTTTATGCGACTCTCGATAGCTGACATAAACATCTCATAAAAATATTCCTGATATCTTTTTGTCTTAAAATATAGACCTGCAAACATGACATGCAATCCAAAACACATTTGTAGACCTTAATTGTTGCATTTATCAATTAAAAGCCTTGTATAGAACAATTATTATATTCTGGCAATATGTTACGAGTTTCCTTGCTACAAATTATACCGGATGTACAAACTTTTCTGCAAAGTATTATCGCATAGCTAATTTGGCTACACTGATATATAAATAATTGAAATAGGATACACATTTTCCCCTATTGCATAAGTGTCTTTTTTTTGAAAAACTGTTGCCACAAATTTGGTAACATGTTATATAGAATAGGTTAATATTTTTCGCCATTAGATCATAATTTTACTGCAACTAAGAGGCTCAGTCACTGTTCCAGCGTGACAATGCCTCTGTGCACAAAGCTTTATGAAGACATCTAACATTGCATACTTCCCCACTATATAGTAAGAGACATGCCAAAAGTACACACATTCTTTACTCTGGTAAAAGTTAAAGTACTGACTATGCTTTTTTTACCTAAGTAAAAAAGTTTGGGCTCGGACATGTACTTAAGTCAAAATAAATCAACTACCAGAATTACGTTAGTTTTGTAAAAATAAACATTATGCACCTAAAATAGATTATAGTCTTCTGATAGTGAACTGATGGTAAATTCTATTAATTTATTTTTCAATAAAAATAAGAGATGGCTAAGCATAGAAATTTGTCTAGTTAGTAAGTTAACAAATTTTTTACTAGTTAAATATGTAACATTAGCAAACACGTGCTGCACTATATTTAATGTGATAGCAAAATTTGCACCCTTATGTATTTAAGATAACCTAAAGTATTTAGTACTATCAGACTACTTAGAATATCATTATTTAAAGCATCGAATTAGCTAATGACAAGAAAGAAATAACGTTAATTTACCTGTATGTGCTTTCACAAATTTAACGGCAAATTCCTGAACACAATTCGCAGCACATTTGCCAGGAATCGTTCTTAACGCCGACAATTTCAAACCTCCCTCTCAAATATGTCTCATCGTCTACGTTAGCCGTTCTTGTTAGCCTTCCGCCTGACTGCCTTGCTCTGTGTTAGCTTTATAAACTAGCCTATGGTAGCTCAAGCGTCCTGCACAGAGCTCTGACCTCAACCCCACTTAACACCACTACTGTGATGAACTGGAATGCCGACTACACCCCAGACCTCCACACCCAACATTATTGTCTGATAATAATATTACCACATATCAGAAGTGTGGTGGTTATAATAGGAGCAGGAGTGAGACTACATCTGAAATAGGATGTGATGGTCAGTTGTCCCAGTATATTTGTTCTTATAGTATAGTTTTAAAAAACTAGAAATGATTTGTATTGTTTTAATTCTTCAAAATTATATTTACATTTCTGGTATTTGGCACCCTTGTCACATTAGGGCCTTGCTCAGGGGCCCAGCAGTGAGAACTTTGTTGGAAGAATCAAACCCAGATCTTTCAATTAGCCGTCCAACACATCAAGCACTGCACTACCACATCCACTATATGATAAGACCAGAATTATATGTTCGTATAACCCTAGTTCACCATATTTGAAAGGCAAACATTAAGATATCCAGGAATCCATTTACAAGAAGGTTTTAAGTTTGAGCCCCGAGCTGTACAAGTTGTAGGTCTCTGGCATGGTTTGAATGCTACAGGCTTCTTTGCAGGCAGGGTGGGTTTCCCTCCAGCAAATTATACTGGAATCCTTTTGAGTAATGAATAGTTGAGAATCTGTGTTTCGTCTTTCTAACCTTGAGAGTGTTAAACCTCGGGGAACAGCAAATATTGACTTTCAAAGTCCACAAACCAAATAAGGGACCACAAACTGTATAGCACTGTCCATATGTCATTACATGGTGACACAAATCTGCTTGTTTTGAGAATGTAGACTCCAGCACATGGGAATGGGTATGAAATGAAACTAAAAGAAGTAAAGCCAAAGTGTAGAATTGAAATGCTTACTGTACTGTAACTTAATTTCAGGAATGGATTAGTCACTGAAAAAAAATGATAGGGATTAAAAAATGATGGGATGCTGTTATAGCACAATAGTCACAGACAGACTGATGTAAATGTAGCTGGATACAATCTAAACTACTGGTATTACCAGAAAATTGAGCACAAAATGGGTTGGAGTGTAAGCATAAATAGACAGACAGACAGACAGATCGTTGAATGGACAGACGAATAAAAAAATAGTTGGATGGACGGTTGGATGAAGGACAGACAAATGGACAGACAGACAGACAGACAGATAGACGGTCAGACAGACAGAAGGATATATAGAGGAATCTATAGATGAATATTTTTTTTTATTTTAAAATGTTTTAACTATCTGTTATAAATCTTTTGCAATAGATAGATAGATAGACAGACAAACAGATAGATAGAGATAGATAGATAGATAGATAGATAGATAGATAGATAGATAGATGGTAAGACAGGTGTATATATATATATATATATATATTTGGTATATATCTGTTAGATACTATATAGATGATTGAATAGATGGATGGTCAGACAGCGGATTGATATATAGATAAATATATATAAAGATAGAATTTTAAAATTTAAGTATCTGTTTATAAATCTTTTGCAGTAACCTAACACCTTTGTAGATTGACAGACAGACAGACAGACTATTTATGGGGCTTTAAAGCATAGTGGGATCTGGGCTATTAGGATGCTTTTGAATTGTTTTTTGCTGCGAGTGTCAGCATTCAAATCGTTATAAATGACAAGTGGGTCAATTGTAGCAACAGTCATACATACTTACGCCATCATGCTTCTCAGATGAATCGGTTTGCTCTGGATCGTGAGCATTTCCTATTTTCTTGCCCATTTTTTACATTCCCCCAGGGTAGCAGAAAATTATCTTCCACCCATCTGAGGACACGTTGCTGTTTTATGTCCGTTTCAGAAAGGCTGTCTGTAATCTTTTTCCCCCGGGAGGTACTTTAAGGCTTTCAAAAGACTTTTTGGAGCGCTAAGCTTTCTAGTGGTTTTTTTTTTTTTTTTTTTTATTAGAAATAAATCAAACAATTTAGGTTTGTCTCATTTAATGTTTTTTACTTGATTTTGTTCAAATGAGCTTTTATTTGTCACATACTGTATGTGGAAAAAGTATTGGGACACCTGACATTCATGTGATGTACTTTAACTCCTATAATAACTTCCACATTCCATGTCACGTTCGGGGTAGGTGGACTTGGACGCAGGGTAAGAGGAGATAGGATGCAGCAGAACTTTATTTAGATAAAGGAAACAAACCCAACTCTGAACTAAAGCTGGAAAGATACTAGCCCTAGCATCTTAGCATTAGCATAAGCATTAGCATGGAAGCTTAATACGTATCGACAGTTGTTGACGATTGACCATGTTTATTTATAAAAATGATATAAATACAGAAAACAAAGACAGACTGAAACACAGGGGTACAAATAAAGAGGGTAAATGGGAAATTAGGCAACACCTGGACACAATGAGGGAACCAATGACAAGTCTGGGGACAATGACACAACTTATCACATACCACAAGCAAAGCACATGGCTAACCACAGTACTACATTCTACCCTGACTCATTTGGACAACCCCGACACTTATGCCAGGATGCTGTTTGTCGATTTTAGTTCAGCTTTTAATACAGTTAGCCTTTCTAAGCTAACCTTGTAGCTGGGACAGCTCGGCATCAGCACACACCTTTGCAATTGGACCCTGGACTTCCTTACGAACAGATCACAGTCTGTTCGATTGAATAACATCACCTCCTCCAATCTCACCATCAGCACCGGGGTTCCCCAGGGTTGTGTTTTGTCCCCTCTCCTATACTCCCTTTTCACCTATGATTGCGTGCCTGTCTATGCGTCAAACAGCATTGTCAAGTTCGCAGATGACACCACGGTAGTAGGCCTGATCAGAGGTAACGATGAGACGGCCTACAGGGAAGAGATCCAGCACCTGGCAGCATGGTGTGAGGACAATAACCTGGAACTCAACACTAAGAAGACAAAGGAGGTCATTGTGGATTTCAGACAAGCTAGCAATCACACTCATCCTCCAATACACATCAACGGAGCGGCTGTTGAGCGTGTACCTAGCTTCAAGTTCCTAGGAATCCACATCTCTGAGGAGCTCACCTGGTCTCTGAACTCTTCTTTCCTGGTCAAAAAGGCACAACAGCGCCTATATTTTCTGAGGAGACTTAAAAAGTCCCATCTCAGCAACAGGATACTGGAGAACTTTTACTGCAGTACCATCGAGAGCGTCCTCACAAACTGCATCTCAGTATGGTACAGCAGCTGCACTGCTTCAGACCGCACAGGCCTTCAGAGGGTGATGAAAACCGGCCAACGAATCATCGGCACTCACCACCCTGGACAACATACACAAAAAATGCTGTCTGCAAAGGGCGAGAGGCATAATCAAAGATCCCTCTCACCCCAACCACGGACTGTTCACTCTTCTCCCATCAGGCAGACGCTACCGATGCCTCAGAGCCGCACAAACAGACTGAGAAACAGCTTCTTTCCTGTGGCTGTTTCTGCACTGAACAGCTGATATACAGTATTAATTACTACTGCACTGCCACTTCTATACTTTGCACTACCTATCATTATGCATCTTTGCACAATCTATAACTATCTATTGTTACACCTCTATACTCTTTCCATATACCTCTGTACATTATTTACCCCCACCTCTGTAACTATCAACCCCATACCCTATTTATTACACTGATATTTATTGTAAATAAGCCACTTATGCACTTCTGGTTAGATGCTAACGGCATTTCATTGGCTCTGTATATGTACCTTGCACAATGACAATAAAGTTGAATCTAATCTAATCTAATCTAATCTAATCTAACATAAATATTACACAAAAGTCCCAGGGTGCTCTCTGGTGGCCTGGTGGAGTATTGCTCCCTGCGTTACAATAGATTTTGGATTGTGGTTGTGTGTGTGTGTTTATTTCAATAAAGGCACAATATCATTAGTGAGATCAGGCATTAATGGTGGGTGATGTGATGTACATTTAGCACCATGTTCAATGTTCAAGGTGTTTAGTGGGGTGGACACCAACCAGTCTTCCAGTTTGGGTCTCCTAGTTCCAGTGGATCTGATTTTGCTAAATAGGATTCATTCATTTATCGTTTATACCCGCTTATTCCCTAATTCGGGGTCACAGGGATCTGCTGGAGTCTATCCCAGCCGTCTCTGAAAGAGCGAAGTCCTGGTCGCCAGTCCTATCCAAAGAAAGGAAAGAAAAAGAGGAAAAGGAAAGAAATGAAAAGACAGAGGGAAAGAAAAAAGAAAGAAAGAAAGAAAGAAATGAACCAAGAGAGAGAAACGAAAAGGAAGGAATGAAGAGAGAGACAGAAAAAAAGAAAGAAAGAAAAAAAGAAAGAGAGAGAAAAGGGAAGAAAGAAAGAAATGAACCAAGAGAGAGAAACAAAAGGAAGGAATGAAGAGAGACAGAAAGAAAGAAAGGAAAAAAGAGAGAGAAAAAGGATATATATAAAAGAGAAACAGAAAGTCTTTTTTTGCAACAGCATGTGTGGACAGACGTCTACAGTCCAATAGTTTAAGACTAAAATGTAAAACAGACTATTGTTTCTACGACTTGTTCGGATGTCCACATCTCTAGATTAAAGCTGACAGTTTTAACCTCATGTCCCGTTCGGGTCAGTCACGTTTTCTAGTTGTTTGTACTTCGATTGCTATTTTTATAATAGATCAGATCAGTGTTTTTATGCCAGAGATTCTGTTTGAAACAATTTCTCTGAGATGTAGGATTAGACGTGGATGTGTGGAGTGGTAGTAACACGACGTTTCTCCAATTCTCTGAAGTCATTTTCCGGAAACGAATGAGCGAACAGAGGGAAGCAACAGCTAGCTAAGACAGCTTTGATGAACAAGTGCAGTCCCAAAGGTTGGTGCTGTGATGAGACTGTTCCGATTGAGGGGTCCAATTCACTGGTGAGCGTCTCCGCTCCTGCCTACTTGTACCCTTAATGCACACTTTCTGTAAGTGTGGGTCCAAGCCGACTTTGCTTAAAAAATGAGCCAGATTTTACACAGGTGATGTGACGTTTTAAACTAGTAAAGAAAAAAAAGGAGGTTAGCTGAGTTTTTTGTGGATTTTTGGAAAAATAAACAAGGACAAGGATAGGAAAAATAAAGAAAGAAAGAAAGAAAGGAAAGGAAAGAAGGAAGGAAGGAAGGAAGAAAGATACAAAGAAAGGAAAGGAAAAAAAGAAAGAAAAAAAGAAAGAAAAGGAAAGAAAGAAAAAGAGAGAGAAAGAAAAATAAATAGAGAGAAAGAAAGAAAGAAAAAAAGAAACCTAAAGTAACTGCTATAGTCCAACAGCTGCCTGTGTAGAGGTTGTGTGTTTATGAGTTTTAAATAATGGACCAAAAAGCAAATTTATGTGAGGTTCTTATACTGATGTTGAAATTGGGCATTTAGCAGGGGTGTCCCCCTGACCACGGAGCACGGGGGGGGGCTAACGGCCCATGCACTTTGAGGGCCCCAGAGAGTTGTTTGATTAGTAGTAAGAGTGCAGAACAGATGTGGTAGAAGACCCAGCTTCATTCTCTTAGACCAGCTCTGACTCACCCACTGATGAGGCATGGAGTCCTGCACATGAACCCGCAGTGCCCTCTAGTGTCCAGTAACCCCCCCCCCCCCTTCTGATTACTAGACTGACGGTTGTATGCTAATCTAATGCTTAATGTCCATCTCGTTAAGCCCAAACTAAGCTTTTAAACTATTCCTACAAGGCCGGGGATTCGGACAGACCATAAAAAAGTAACTTAACCTTCAAAAAGACAAGAAGACAAAAGACTTACAGGAAGAGGGACCCAGTATGCTCCAATCGTAAGACGTCTCTTCGTGCTTAGCATTGTTGGAAGATTTGTACGTAACCTAAGTGTAATGATTATTCTTACATTATTGTGTTTTAAAAAAGAGACACAAATCCATAAAATATTCTGTATTTCTGGATGCAGACAGAGAGAAAGATAAGAGCGAGTGAAAGAGAGAGAGAGAGAGAGAGAGAGAGAGAGAGACAGAACGAAAAAGAGAAACAGCGAAAAAGGGAGACAGAAAGAGACGGTGAAAAAGAGAAAGAGAAAAAAAGAGAGAGAGAGAGAGAGAGAGAGAGAGAGAGAGAAAGGGAGACAGAGAGCATCAAAGCGCAAGAGAAAGACAGAGAGAGTAAAAAAAGCTGGAGTGAGAAAGTGAGAGAGAGGGGAAAGAGAACAAGAGAGAGAGAGAGGGACTAATAGAGTGAGAAAGAGGGAGAAGAAAACGAGAGAGAGAGAGAGAGAGAGAGAGAGAGAGAGAGAGAGAGAGAGAGAGAGAGTAGAGAGAGAGAGAGAGAGAGAGAAGAAAACGAGAGAGAGAGAGAGAGAGAGAGAGAGAGAGAAACTGGAGGTCTGAGAAAAAATCTATACAATGAAATTTGATTAACAATTTTGAGTTTACATTTGATACATTTTTCCATAACTAAAAGAAAAATTACTACATTTTAATTAACAAAAAATAAATAAAAGGTATAAATATTATTATTATTAGGTCATGACAATTATTATTATTATTATTATTTATATTCAGAATGGAAGCAAAAAAATGCGCAATAAACTTATATTGTTTCATCTTTCATAATAAAATAACGTTTCTTTTAATAATCCCAATTAAATAATTCTGTCTGTAGGTAGCTAATATTTCACTACCTTATTAATAATCACTACAGTATTTTATTAATTACTCTTTCTATGCAGTGCAGTAATATCGATAGCTACACTCTATTCAGGAAGAAACTCTTAGGCGCTTTTATTTTGAAGAACGTTGATCCGGAAGTGCACTCAGTTTGCCAACGCTACAGCGTTTCCTAGCTGGCGTTTAGCCAAGCAGAAATGAACAGTTACTGATGCAGGAGGCGAAGAATTAAAGCGGAGAAAACAGTCTCTAATATTAGGAGATTAAATTAAAGAAACATGTTACCGTGTATAGTTTCTTAGGGAATTGGTTAAAGCACCGGGAAGCAGGTTGCTAGTCGGCTAGTTAGGCTACATTGTTGAGATTCTACAGGTTTATTGCCACTGTGGCAGCAGCAGAAGCAGCAGGAGTTTAAATACAAACAAAAAACCTGCTTCTGTGGACATTTGATTTAATGTGACTGATGATGAGCTGTATTTGTTTTAACTTATATTATTATTATTATTATTGTTGTTGTTTTAAAAGGCTAGATCGCTAAACCAGGGCGAAGACCGAGCTTTTGTTGACATTGCACACGTTCGATCGGCTGTAGGGAATTTCTGGTTAATATAACAGCTTTAATAGAGAAGATCCAAAAGATCTGGTTCGAGATAATTTAGCAGAGCTGTGTGAAATGGACGACTTCAGTTCAATCAGCCTGCTTTCCCTGGCCATGTTAGTGGGATGTTATATTGCAGGAACAATTCCTCTGGCTGTCAACTTTTCAGAGGTGAGTTAACCTTTTTTATCGTCATTCTCTATAAATCACGTAATGATCAAGCCAAAAGTTTAGCTAACACCACCCCAGATAATAACCTGCATTTATAAGTTCTTTCCCCGTGATGGGTGTCATTAATTGGAATTTAATTGAAATTTCACCCCTTAACCTACCTGGTGGTCATTGCGATAAAGCAAAATTAGACGATTTATATGGCTTTTGCGAATCTTTATTTTAAGCAACCGAAAACACCACGGTGAAGTTTTTTTTTTCATGATAAGGTAAAGTCAGCTTTAGGTATCGGAGCAAAGTTCACGACACTTGATTTCTGCTTTACGGTACCCGGATCTAAAAATATTACGGGTTTTAAACAAACGTTAAAATATAACTAATAAAAATATATTAAAGATGGAAATGAAAATAACGTAAAAATATGTAAAAAAAAAAAAAAAAAAAAAAAAAAAAGAGAGAGAATAAAGTCGTAATATGTGTAGAATAAATTAAGAATAGCAAGACCAAAGTGAAAATAACGAGAATAAAGTCAAAATATTTTGAGAATTAAGTTAAATAATGAGAATAAAGTTGTAATGTTTTGAGAATCAAGTAAAAAAAATATTTTGTGAATAAAGTCAAAACAAGATTAAAGTAATTTTTTGTGAATAAACAAAAAGACTCTTATTTTGTTGTTTCATTTCTTCATACTTGCGTGCACATTTTCATTGGCTGTTAGCAGTGTTGCTAACCCTTTTAATATTACTGTGTAATGAACTTAGTTTATTATTCTCATGCAAGCTAAACTTAACTTATTTTCAAAATGCTATAAATTGTAGCAAGAAAGCAGGGCAAAAAAGTCTCTAAAAAAGTTTCTAAATGTCCAACAACTGATTACAGTTGTTTCCTGTTGGCCAATCACTGATCACTAAAGTTTCCAGATGTTCAGTTATTAAAGATAATCGTTTCCACCTGCCATTCACTAAATTATCACCCTTTAATAACTGCCCATTTATTGGCTAGTGGTTGTCCCGCCCTTACACTTAATCATTGGGAAACATTTGCAATTTATAATTGGACATTTGGGGACAGCGATGATCAGTGATTGGCCATATGGACAGTGTGGCACTCAGAGATAATCAATAGAAAAAAAAAAACAGTGGTTGGATCTAAAGCCGTTTATCGCCAAGAGCCCCATGTTACGATACAATATATCACAATATACTGTTATGCAATGCTTTGAATGCTTATTTTTTCTGCCATGCTTGCGTTTGAGACACCGGTCGTATGTCAGTCTCTGCGATAACTACAGTAGCGAAGGAGGGAGTGGATTGAGGCTTTTAATTAAATGTTAACGTAAACAGAAATCAATTTAAAAAAAACTTAAATTCCTGTCGATAATAAAGATTAAATTATCGATACACTATCATGAAAAAAAATATCGTGGTAGTAAGCTGTATCGATATTTTTACCCAGCCCTAGGAGAAACTAAATTTAGCTGCCATTATTTTATTTATTTATTTATTTATTTGTAATAACTGTTTTGTTTTCTTCTGTAATATCTTTTTTTTTTTATCTCTGATCTTCAGGAAAAGCTGAAGCTGGTGACTGTGTTGGGAGCAGGTCTCTTATGTGGTACTGCCCTGGCTGTCATTATTCCTGAAGGAGTCCATGCACTGTATGAGGAGGTGCTGGAGGGTCAGTCTCTCCCCCTCTTTTAAGCTCACTTACACACACACACAAAAACAAACATACCGAGAAACAAACCGAAAATTATACTAAGGCTTTGAAGTTTGTAAGCCTACGCGATTACAGAACCGGTCAGACGGATAATCATTTTCTGTCAGTCAGTCAGACAGACGACTGGCTGCCCCTGCCACAGCTGATAAAACATCTTGCTGCTGTTATTATTTTCATACGGTCGAGTTGAATATTGAGACTGCAGGGGAACCTAAATGAAAGCAAAAAGCTTCAATATCAGACTATTACTTTTATGCTATCCATCAGTTTTACCAGTCTGATGGTATCCATATTGGTGGTTTTACACACTGTTAACACATCTTTATACGAGATCCGATTCACTTCCGATCATTGGAAGAATAAGGAGCTAATGATAATATTTAATGTCACACTTCATTTTGAGGACGTCAGGATTAGATTAAAGTGTGTAAGTGCTGATAATTGCTCTATCCTATATTCTATATACCGCAGCCCCATGGAAACCCCATAAGGTTTATGTCATTGCTTTATTAATGTGGTATTGTTTCTGTACTAACAGTACTACTGACCAAGCTGGACATTATTTGATGCTATTTTTTTTTTAATCATGCATTATTTAATAATTTATAGGTGTACACTGGTGTGGTACAGAGGAATTTAACCTGCATGCAGAGGCGTGTCCTTGTGCTGTGTGTATATGAATTTCCATGGTAGAAATTCAACTGAAATTGAATGGAATATTAGTCTGCATTGTTTTTTTTTTTCCCCTAATACATTTAATTTTCCTATTAGATGCTAACCTGCACATTTGCAAATTTCCAATTTATTCCGATTAATTTTTGTTAATTTCTTTTTATACCCCTAGGGAAAGATTTCAGTTTTGAAAATTCCTGGAATTTCGCGAATCAGGCTGAAACAGCAAAACGATGATAGACCTTTCTTTATCAATAAACATCCAATAATATTTATTCATAAATATTATATCAACGTCCAATTTAGTTTTTGTCAGTGATAGCACTGAATGTTGACACATTTTATAAAAGAGAATATGGCATTATTAAATCTATCCAATATTGAAAAAAGACATGGCAGTTTAATGCTAGATGTAACATGTGGGACTTCAACTAATGATAATTTACATAATCGATTAATCAGGCAATATTTTTTTTCGATTCATTTGATAAATCCAACAAATGATTTATTAGATATTTTGCTTATTATAACTATATAAAACACTTTTTAGACTTTTTAGATAAAGTAAACACAAACGTTTGTCCATTTTTGGACAGTAAAACTCACAAAAAGTTAGGGATGCACTATAATTTTTACAGGTGAACTTAATTTGACCTTCTCTAAACACGCCCAGCTGTTCGGTGTTTTTCAGTACTTGATGCACAACATACCGTTCCCTAAAAAGGTTTGCAAACATCACGAGTATCTGATCCATGAATTGACCACTAAATGTGCTGCTTCAGTAACAGTTTGTATGTAAACAGTCCTCGTCATCAAGCTGGTCATATTTTGACATCATGAGACTAAGATGACGCCTAACAGTTAGTCAACAGGATGTGACCATTGCAAGGATTCAAATGGGATGTCCTCAAAGAAAAGTTGCCCCTGAGCTTAGCGTGTTAACAGCAGGTTGCAACAAATAAGAAGACTGGATGTGTCACAAAAGTGGACGTCCTTTGTCCACATCCCATGCTGATGACCACTTCATTGTCAAAAGTGCCCTATCGAACCACGAGACAGGTGCGGGCAGCCAGTGTCACATCAGACCATTCAAAACCGCTTACATCATCATGGTCTGGGTGTTAGAAGATCTGCAAGGCTACTTGACCACACCACCAGACACGGGCGTCATCGTCTTGCATGGGCCAGGGAGCATCTACACTAGACGAGAAACCAGTGGGCCTCGGTTCTGTTCACTGATAAAAGTGAGCAGAAATGATGGCCACCAACAGTGTTGGCATCTGTTACTGAGTCCACCAGACGAGACTTTAACTTTTGTTTTAATAATTTTTTTTTTGGATGAAGGGGTAAAGGTAAAAGGGCTGATTTGTCACAGATACTCCACAGCAAAGTAAAAAAAAAGGCTTAGAAAGTTGGGGTCGGAGTCCAGGTTCAGCTATGAGCACATCCCCCAATATTATTGATTAGTTGTTGCACTCATTTACGTATTGCTTGCAATTCGGTATCTTTAGATGTTTTTATTATCTCATTCTAGCTGTCTGACTGATAATCATTTAATATACTTAAACATTCTTTAATTGTCACAACTCCCTTATAGATCGCTTTTTAAGGGACTGCAGTGGATAATAGCGCATCCGGATCATAGTAGTGGCACTAAACTGCTGTTGCTTTGGCGGAAATTTTTGAACATTAGTTAGCTTCAGCAGGAAGGAACTCATTTTGGATTTATAGTGAATTTGCAGATGCTCACGAGTATCAGTTGCTTAAAATTCTCTATTAACTCGATTCCATTTGATTTATCCAAACGTTTCAAAACACAGCAGCAGATGTGCTGCCATCTGCTGGCATGTCTCGAAAATTTTTGATACCTCCTATATACAGTTGTAGAAAACAAAATGATTGAAATATATTTTTCAGGATTATCTAGATTAAAATAGCTTTAGTATTAAGTCTGGATCCACACAAGGTTTTTTTCCTTATGTCATCTCATAGTGTTTTTCCGGCCTGTTGTTGCCTCTCGCTTAATTATTAAGGTTAAATGTTGCATTTCTGTACAGCTGTATGTGTTATTTTAAAAACTAATAGATTAGAGCTGCAACAATTATTCGACGATTAATCATGAAGTCATTTCATCTTATGCAACTAGTTAAATTATCGCATTACGCCTGTTGTAACCAATTAAAGAAACGAGCAAATCAATTATGTCACTGATGAATCTGTAGGCATTAAGAAATTATTTACCCGTTACAGTTATTTAAAGTATTAAAATAAAAACTAATACTAAACGTGTGTCAAACTATTTTATTGCTATTATTTATACTTTGTTAGGTGTTTAGGGTTGGGTGTAAATTAGCATTTCTGGATAGGCTTTTTAAGGCAGCGTCTGTTGTCAAACGGTTGAATTAAAGTAAAATACTTATATGTCATTATCCTATCTGTCACTGAAGAATATATAAAAACTTTTAAAAAGTTCTCTGTGCTTTTCTTGCTTCATTTCCAACCAGTCTTTGACCTACTGATCCACGATTAAGTTGTATTTTTTATCAGAGACTTAAAATATGCTTGCTGTTTTTGAGACAGTTTCAACCGTCATTTTGATCAAATACAACCGTTTCTTATTGTCCCTCTATGCAGCAGGACACCACGCTCACGGTCAGGCCGAAGTGTCTGCGCCAGACCAGAAAGCCATCAATTCGGAGGTAGGGCCGAGTCACGACCACGCTCACAGCCACGAGGAGCTTCACGCCTTCATCGGTTTCTCTCTGGTGTTGGGGTTTGTCTTCATGTTGCTGGTGGACCAGATCGGCAGCTCGCACTTGCACAGCGGAGATGGTCAGTGTGTCAAACCCACGCAGACTCTCGCATATACAGCTTCCCATTGCCTTTTTTAACTTCTCCTGAGTATGTTTTATGTTTTCTTTGTACAGATCCCGAGGCAGCGAGAGCAGCCACATCTAAAATCACCACTACACTCGGTTTGGTTGTTCATGCTGCAGGTGAGTGTATAGGATCAAATCCTTCAAATGGTATAATAGCAATATTCTGCCTGCACATGCATGCATGCGCCTTTTTATTCCGAATCATACAAGCAGTGTATTTCTCTGCAGCTGATGGAGTGGCACTTGGAGCTGCGGCGTCTACCTCTCAAACTAGCGTCCAGCTTATTGTATTCGTCGCCATCATGCTACATAAGGTAAAGATGTATTTTAATCATATATTTATTTTACAGCTTTAAAAAAAACCCAAAAAACAATAGATTCAAGCTGCAGCAATCGATTATTTTACTAATCGATTAATCAACGATTAATTATCAATAGTGATTAATCAGCAATCGTTTCAAAGATAAATTATGGAGTTACTGAGTTACAAGCAAATCTGTGAGGGTACCGATTATTCAGTAGGCATTGATTAATTGTTCAGCTTTCGCAATTAAAATAAATATTCAACCTTTACCAACAATTTTATTACTATTATTTATCATAACTTATACTAAGATTTAACATCATCTAGCTGAAATTTTGCTCACACACTACTTGTCCAACCTTGTTTACACTCCAAGATGTTTTCAGAAATGAAGTCTTCTTCTGCACGGCTGCCGATTTACAGTCTTGTTCTACGGCGCCACACTGGTTAAACCGCTCTATTGCAGACTCTTGCATTACGACGGGTGCAAACAGTTTTTTCAATGCTGACGATAATCAAAATATACCTTTTTTTAAAAAAAAAAAAAAAAATTTTAGTTATAAAGGTTAAGGACAAACTTGCTCTCTGATTTTGTGCTTGTAGCTGCCGTATACTTAAGCAAAACACACAGCACTTTGAACGAAATTGTGCGATCTGTCCTTCAGCCTGCACTGCTCACAATAACGTATTTATTCATTTATTGGTATTTTTTACATGCATTATTCTGTTTAACCTTTTTTTTTCAATTATTTTATTTCAAGGTACACTGCAGTTCCTTTGTGAATGCTTCTTAATTCATACACACAGGGTTTTTGTGTAATTTTTTTTTTCTGTATATGATGAATAATTGTGCTAAATGTTCACCAGAGCAATAAAAGATAAGTTAAGCTGTTATTATACAGTACTCGACTCTAGATCAGTAAAACCTGTTATTTGATTTTGCCCCTGCTGGAGGAAACATGAGCCTCCACGTTACTTTACAGTGTTTTCTCTCCGGGCTTAACAGGCTCCCGCTGCCTTTGGCCTCGTCTCGTTCCTAATGCACGCCGGTTTAGAGAGGAATCGGATCAGAAAACACCTGCTGGTCTTTGCTTTGGCTGCTCCTGTTCTGGCTATGATCACCTTCCTAGGACTCAGCCAGGTAAGATTTTCGGGTTAGGGGATGAGTACCGACAACCGGTATTATTTTGTACGGTACAATATTTGATCAGTACCGGAATATCGATAAGCTTCAACGATAGTGTTAGCAAAATTTGCGTTGTTTTGTCAGAGAACTCCAATAAGGACTTGCATGCTGTACGCAGAGAGAAAGAGTCAGAGAGAGAGAGAGAGTGTGAAATGCTTACATTCCTCCAAACAAAGTCTGTTATGTCCTTTTACACCGAGTAGTATCAATAACGGTATTGTCTAAAGTGGGTTGATTACTGTATAACCTACATTTATCTCGATACCCGGCCCTACTTGGGATAGGAAAAAACCTTATAGTGCAGTAAGAAAGTCAACATATCGTCAAGAAAAAACATTTACTATTTTAGAGTTTGGGAAGTGCATAATAAATTGAATGTAGTGCCTATTTAAGTAGTATGTGATTTGGGACGTAGTGTGGATTTGTTATTTGTTTTACTTCCTGTTGATTCTTTGTAACTTTGTTGTTGACTTGCCAATTCAAGTCCATTTGTTTTATTAATAAAAGATCTTGGAAGTAAATACATTATAGGTCAATACAGATGCTTTAATAGAAAATCTGTATTAAAACAAAATATGCAGAAATAATTGTTTTAGAATCGCATCTCAGCTCTCTGAATCGGAATCGAATCGAATCATGAGGTGCTTAAAGTTTCCCACCGCTAAATAATAATACACCTTTGGTACATGTGAGAATTGTTCAGTTCTCAAATCTGAAGTGATTCATCATTTAATAAGCTTAATAACAAATGGCAAACGTTATTTGATGATGAAAGTAATTTTTTGTTATTGTCTAAGTTTCTGTTTAGAAAGGTTTTTATAGGATGATCCTTCAGGGTCTAAACTAAAGATAAAGCTGTTTTATTATGGTCTGTGCTATGAGAAAGTCTTTAGGACAAAGAGCTTTGCGAATTCTTTGTAATGTGACGAGCTGCATGTTTGCCTCATTAACTGTAGGAAATAACAGACTGAAGAGTTCAAAACCATTTCTGACTATGCATCCAACCGTTCTGATGAGAACTGTAATTAAACAAGTTCCACAACTTGAGATGACACTATAAATGTCAATACGCAATAAATTATTTTAACGTGTTATAGAAATGGAATTAAAGGCCTAGTGCTGTGGTGTGAGAGGATTATAAATAATCCTCAGGAAAGTGGCATGTTTCTCTATAATAGCATAATATATAATCTTTTATTTGTTGTATAATAAACACTGGCTTAGTGTGTGGAGATTTAAAGTGTGTGGTTATTTATCCCGTTGTAAATAATTTCAGGTTTTGCAAGTTTTAACCAGGTGTGGTTTGGTCTGCTAATCAAGTTGTGTGTAAATATAACATGCCAGACAAGTTTCTCCCATCAGAGCAATTTCATGGAGGCTACAATAACAGATCCGGTCACAAAGGGGTGGACGATATGACCGAAATTCTATATCACGATAGGATTAATTATATTTCAGGGTGAACGATATAAAAACGATATAGCGATATATAAAAAAAAAAAAACATTTCAAAAAATCACTTTTTTCGCTTTATATAATAAATAAATTTAAATACTTCAGAAATGAACAGTTCTTCACCTTATTTCACTACCCTTTTCTTTAATTTGGGTCTTAATAATTATAGTAAATAAAATATGAACTTGGATTAACCTTAGCAACAAGTTCCACTGTAGGTCACGTTTCAAAGGTATAAAATAAATAGCAGGGAAAAATTCTTAAATATAAAAATCAAAATATAAAACCAGTTTTTACAAAAATAAATCTTATTCTGGTTGTTTTTAGGTTCAGACAAACTTCCAGTGCTTCTTTCAGTCTCGCATGCAGCGTCTTGCTCAGACTCATGCACACTGTTTGAGAGTTAGCCACGCCCACTTGTCATGGTATACATGGAATTTAAAAAATCTTTCTATATCTACAGTCACAGCCAATACTGATGTTTTCTGTTGAGTCTATAACGCCAGTCGGAAATACGTGTTTCTGAAATTATCTTCAATATTAACCATTTTCCCCAAAACTTAATGTATACAATTTGGAACGTTTCTTCTGCCTCCTACTGGATTTATCTGTGCTGTGCAGACAAATTTTTGTCCATTTATTCAACTCAGCACTTAAAGGTTAAGGGCTTTTCACGGTCCCACCAGTGGCGGCTTGTTGGTGCTGAGAACTGAACCTGTGATCTTTCAGTTCCAGCAGGCCTTCACACCTTAACTGCTAAGCTCCCACCCTTAAAATATGAATATGTACTTTATTAAACCATCTACAGTGAAAGGAAAAATGTTCGGACCCCCTGCGGATTTTGTCCGTTTGCCCAGTGACAAAGAAATGATCAGTCTAAACCTGCCAGTAATATTATATTCTAACCGTAAGAGACAGAATAACAACAGAAACATCCAGGAAATAAAAGCATCTCCCCTTTTTTTTTCTCTCACTGTAATAATAACTTACTATTTATTTACAGTATATTATAAGTTGTGTTTATTATTACGTTTTTATTATTATAATTTTATTTCTAACAGTTAAAATAATTAATATCGGATCAATCAAAAACTTTTTAATTTTAATTTATTCGTTACTTTTGACTGTCAACATTAACGTAGTGTAGAACAATTAAACGTCTATTAAATTCTGTGTTATATTTACTACTTGAATGAATTTAAGCATATACACACACTTAACATTACAATCACTAAGAGTGTGTAAAAAATGTGTTAGGAGACATCAAGATCTGTTGTTTGTTAGGGCGCATGCTGGAGATGCTTTTCTGGTGCACTACTAAGGTATGATAGTCCTGCCAGACCTCTGGATGCTTCAGTACTGAAAATATGGAAATGAGGCAAATATCAGGTGATGTCGGATAGACAAATTTGTTTGCCATGGGATTTGAATGACAAAAAAAATGTCATTCCGATTCGTATTTGTGCACTTCTCATTGAACAAACTCTATTTGCTGTTGAATTTTGTGTGTGTGTGTGTGTGTGTGTGTGTGTGTTAATGGTTCATGGCGTTTTTTTGTTGTCACAAAGCAGCTCAATGTTGGGAATAGAACTCATTCGATTTCTAGAGACAGGATGTACAAACAGTGACGGATACGAAACACAACACAGTGCACCGTGCAATCACCTCACGTTTACACACGTCAGAGTGACAACATCCACAGCTGCATTTTTATCATTGGGATAAATACACAGTTCCAGGCCCCCCATGTGATCCTTTTACAAACTGTTGCCACAGGCATGTCCCTGTTTGGGGGAAAAGGTGGTCTAGAAGACAAATGCTGGGTTAAAATGTGATCTGTGGATACCACAGCATTGTAAGTGGTATAGAAAACTAATGAAGAGAGATAGGATGAGTCAGGCGAAAGTTTCAGCCCTTTTCTATAGTCTGTATTATTGCATGTTTTTTTGATTTGTGCAATTGTTTTCTCCGTTTCAGAGCAGTAAAGAGGCGCTTTCCAACGTCAACGCCACAGGAGTGGCCATGCTTTTCTCAGCCGGGACCTTCCTCTACGTCGCCACAGTGCACGTCCTGCCCGAAGTGGGAGGCACAGGCGGGCACAGCCACTCGGCTGGAGGAGGAAAAGGACTAAGCAAGGTGGAGGTCCTGGCACTTGTCATAGGCTGCCTCATCCCTTTGGTACTCTCCGTCGGACACCACCACTAAAAAACAAGTGTGGGGGAAAAAAACTGTTATGCGAACAAGGGGACCTTTTTTAAAGCGATGGCTAATTGATGATATGCCTTTCAGACGGCATAGAAATGGACAACACAGGTGATCACATGACCATAACCCCAAAGTGCTGTGCTGATAGCTGGCATTACCCTTACACAATTAAGTGACACCACAGGTTCATTGCTTTCTACAGAGCTTTTTGTTTTTTTCTTTCATTTCTCGTTTCTCTTTAACAGAAGTTATGGTGAACTATGACGCTTTATAATATAACGTGTAGTGAACTGCGTTAGCATTTCGAGTCATGTGATTAAGATCTTTTATTGTGACTGTGATTCCATGTCTTCTTTTTTTCTACACAACAGTATAAATTTAACAAATGACACATTTCGGTTGTTCACTTGTGACTTATATACATAGTGTTTGTCATCTGATCTTCAGATTAGATTATTTTTTGGAGCTATATTGCCATAACCGATAGATCAGCGGTGTCTAGTCTTTTACTCAGAAAGACGCAGTGTCTTACGCAGGTTTTATTCCAATCAAGCCAAACCTGAATTAATTTTGGCTTTTAATTGATTTGTAGGTTTGGCTGTCACTTGATTAAAATTAAAGCCTGAACTTGTGCCATCTTCTTCTGGAAAATATTGGCTACCACCTGTGTAGACGTTTGTGGGGCAATAGTTTTTTGTTCCCAGCATACAGATTGTGGTTCATGGTATTTTCTGATTTACAAACTTGTTCAGCTTAAACAAAAAGTTCAGAACTAGTATTAGGTCCATTTTCAGTTTTTTTATAGTTCTTTTTATTTAACATGGTGAAACTGGTTTTTTTTGTTTTTTGGGTGGTGAAAAAGTGACTTATAATGCAAAGATTTCATCCACACGAGGGGACCATGGATGATGGTAAAAAGGTTTAGAATTGTTTTCCACACCACCTATTTTGAATACCGGGTTAAAAAGAAGTGTTGGCGCTTTTTACCCATTTGTACATTGATATGTGTCACTGGAACTTGGTTGCAGGATCACTTTTAGAAGCTCTGCTGATGTGGTCACGATGGGAAGCTTTTACTGTAATTATTATAGTGCCCCCCGCCCCAAGCAGAGCGCCTCTGTATATAATGCATTGTGTACAAGTAACAGTCTAATGAAATCTTCAATAGTAACCTTCTGTACTGAGTTTACACTCAGGCTTTTAGTACAGTTAATAACGGCAAGGATAACAGGGAATGATTGAAGCGATGGGAAATGGGAATGTAATAAATTTTCATTGAACCATCAGAATGACTTTCCTGAGGTTATTGTGTCATAATTACTTCTAACAAAAAATAAATCCTGCTTTAGTTGGATGTTATGCAATCTCTGTCTTCTCTTTACATCAGTTTGCCACCACAGGACCCTAGAAAATGAAAAGAGAGAAAGAAACAAGTGTCATACTAGATACTGTACAACCCGAAAAGTTGGGACGTTTTTTTTTTGTTTGTTTTTTAAAAACTGAAAACTAAAAAACTTAAATCACATGAGCCACTTTTTTATTTCCAATAAAGCATAAATAACATAAATGTTTAGACTAATGAATTTTACAATTTTATCCATTAAATGAGCTCATTTTTAATCAGATGCCTGTTACCGGTCTTAAAATACAGGGTGTCCCATAAGTTTCCATAAATAGAAACAATAAAAAAACTATAAAAAATTTTGGAAAACCATTTTTATTTATATAGTATGATCTACATGACGACCATTTCGGTGCTTGTCCTCCACTGCTGAAGAACCCGTATAAGCACAGCTGAAGTTATGCTTGTTATGGCGTTGGTGATGTTTTATATATTTTCCTTATACACCATGCCCTTCAAATGCTCCCAAAGATAAAAATCAAGTGGGGTGAGATCTGGGGATCTGGGAAAATGTTTTTTTTTTCCTATGTATGGAACTTTATGGGACATCCTGTAGTTAGCCATGCTGTTGGAATAACTGCAGTATGTGGTTTTGCATTGTCCTGCTGAAGTACACATGGTCTTCCCTGAAATAGACATCGTTTGAAGGGGAATCTTTATATACCTTTCAGCATTCATAGTGCTTTCTAAAAGATGCAAGCTGCCCAAACCTTATGCACTTACGTACCCCCATACCATCAGAGATGCTGGCTTAACTTAACGCTAATGGTCTGGCTCCTCTTTAGCCCAGAGGACACTGCTTCCGTGATTTCCAACAAGAATGTCAAATTTGGACCCATCTGACCATAGAAACATTTTCCACATTGAATCAGTCTATTTTAAATAAATCCTGGCCCACAGGACACGACGGCGCTTCTAAACCATCTTCACATATGGCGTCCTTTTTGCAACTTTAGTTGGGATCTGCAGATAGCACGGCGGATTGTGTTTGCTGACAGTGGTTTCTAGAGATTTTCCTGGGCCCATTTAGTAATGTCAATCACAGAATCATGCCAATGAGTGATGCAGATTTCACAAGATTTTCGGAATCTTTTGATGATGATATGCAGTGTAGATGAGCTTTGTAAATCCTTTGCAATTTGAGGTTAAGAAATGTTATTTTTTGAAGTATTCCACAATCTCTTATGCACTCATTCACTGATTGGACAGCCTCTGCCCATCTTTACTTTTAACAGACTTCATTTTACAGCTACTCATGTTACAGTCATAATGTCAATCAACTTTTTGAAAAGTTGCTAAATTATCTCCCAGCTGATTCTTTTCAAAATGTATTGCTTTTTCAGCCCTTTGTTGCCCCTTTTTTGAGACCTGTAGCAGGCATCAAATTTGAAATAAGCTCATTTAGTGGATGAAAATGTAAAATGTTTTCATTTTAAACATTCATGTTATTTATGTTCTTTTGTGAATAAAATTTGGGCTCGTGATGTAAAATTCTTTTATTTTTTATTTTATTTTCGGAATCCGGGTTGTAAATTGAAAATATGTCTGTGATGTAATGAACATCTGTGAAACAAGTCCAATAGTATATATAAACAGCTGTTTACATACCAGCCTTTAATATAGTCCTGTTATGCTACTACGGCCCTCTAACTAGAGGGGAAAAAAACCCTAAAGAACGACTCCTTATTCTCCTTTCGTCTCTTCCGTTTAGGGGTGACTACAGCGAGTCCTCTGTATCCTCCCCCATCCTCTACATCCTTTCCATTTACTAACTTCATGTCCTCATTTATTTTACCACGTCATGTCCATTTAACCACAGGGAAGTGGTTAAAGTGTCAATCAGAAGTTTAATCCAGAGATTTACCAAACTGCCACTGCTGGACTCCTAAGCAAGGCCCCAAAACCATAACTGCCCAGTTATTAACAAGTGTTTTAAATATTAAATTAACAAAAGTTCACGTTGTGCATCAGGTTCTAGATTGCTTAAATAATAATTCTAATAATAATAATAATAGTAAAGATGATGATGCAGTATGCATGTGTTTAAGGTTTTCTCCATCAGGGATTTGTTGTCTTACCGGTGCTGTATAGTGCTTATGAGCGCTTTTATAAGGAAGTCATACAAATCAATTATTAATCCTTGTTCTCATAAAGAGCGTGTGTGATTTCAGGAGGAGATCATCGGGTATCATAGACTGGAGCAGAGAAGAGGACGATGACTGGCAACTCGTGCGAAATCATACATATACAACAGGCCATGCAGTAAAATGCTATCATAAATCTGTATCAGACAAAATTGCATGGAAATAGTTGTTAGAAGAATCATAAGTATATGATGTATAACATAAGTATAGCATATAAATGCAATACGCTGTCTGATTATGCATAGAAATGTGTTGCTGCTGAAAGAGTGTGTGTGTGTGTGTGTGTAGTTACATCTTTTAATAAATCTAAATTAAATATTAATGTATTAAAGCTTTAGCTGGGTTAATCGCTGACACTCTGGTCATGTAAACAGTCTCAGTATATGTGCTGCTTCTTCTTCTTACTGAAGATCAATCAATTTTTCAGATGGTTGCATGTTTGGCCATGATTCTACCACCACCCTGTTTTCTTGCTGAGGAAGTATTCTCAGTTTGTTGGCTTTCTAGAGCTTTGTACCAAAGTTAAAAGGTCTCAGTTGCCCACAGATCCAGTTTGGAACTCACCCTAACTTTTAATCGATATCAGGATTTTATCGTTTTAAGGAAGACCGAAGGGCTGGTGGTGGTGTCGCTGTGAAAAATCAGGATGATTACAAAATTCTGGCATTTTTTTTTTTTACTTGTACTTTTATTTGTCATACAAACACAAAAGCTGATTTCATTTTATGCGTATCTTTCTAACATACATTATATTGCCAAAAGTTTGTGGACACCTGACTAGCACATCTCAAACATTTTGCTGTTCGATTAACTTTTATTAAGGCCTCTAACTACAGTTGAAGCTTGAAAGTGGGACATTCATCCACAGTAGTGTAGACTAGATCAAGATCAGACATTAACGTCAGGTAAGGAGGTTTGTGGTACAGTCGGTGTTAAAGGTGATCCTGTTTATCGTGCACAGGAGCATTGTCATGCCGGAACAGTGTCTGGTTTTGGTTGATCATCAGTAAGAAGAAGTACATAAAGTGAGATTGTTTGCATTATCAGAGTGTCAGCTGTTCACTCAGTTGAAGCTTTTAACCATTTGCAATGGCTTATGTGTCTGTCTCTAATGTGCATCAGTAAATAATACAGTTATAACGCTGTAATGCGGATAAATGCAATGCCAACATGGACTGTTGCACTTTTTCAGAAAGACTAAACACTTTGTTAGTCGCACTACATAAACCGTCATGACTTTCAGGTAATCTGTAAATTTATAAATAAATGTCATATCAGACATCTACTGACTATCAGGCTGATTTAGAAACCATGTGATATGCTCTCGCTCTCTCACTCTCTTACTCTCTCTCTCTCTCTCTCTCTTACTCACTCTCTTACTCTTGCTTTTACATATCCGATGCCTCTATTGACGTCCACATCATTCTGCAAGTTATTGTAAGATCCCTAATTGACTGTGTGTGTGTGTGTGTGTCTGTGTGTGTATCTGCTTTAGACTCAATCCTGCTAATGTTAACCCCTCCACCCACTTCTTTGGAAAGGACAGACGCGTGTTTTTTCTTTTTTTTCTCCTGAAAGCTCCTTTTATTTCCTTCCCGGATCTCCATGGAGCAGCCTGACTTTACCAGCGCCGACATCAGCAGTAAAGTACAGCTACATGGCGTGTTGTGGAAAAAATCCTCAGGAAGACAATCAGCCAAATGGGCTCGAAGGTACAGTCTGTCTCAGCTTCTGTCCAGAATGTTATTAGGTTCATTGCTATTTTACAGTTTGTATTGATGTTCTAAAGAATTTAGGAGTTCACTTGCTGTTTGTGTAAATAGGGCCTTTATTTTATTCCTTTTGATGATAAAGCCAAATGGCTTTATTTATAGAGATGATGAGTCATGCTGTAGGACTCGGTAAAACTAAAGACAACATTCTTCTAAAATGATTTATAGGAAAATGTACGCATCACTATTACTCGTGTCATGGTGCGATACTGATCCTTTTTTATGTTTTATTTGATACAAAAATATCTAAACAAATTAATCGTCTAGGTTGTAAAGATATGCAGAAAATAACGAAATAAATCAATAATTAACCGATTATCATCTCTATCTTTACAGTACTTTTTTATGTCCAAAATATTTATTTTAATAAATTTTTAACAATTTGTGTGATAAGACTTTTTAATAACTTTAATACAATTAATTCATTTTTTTTACAAAAGTAAAAAAATTAATAATTAATATAATATGAATATATATAGATATATATACATATATATATATATATATATATCTATATATATATATATATATATATATATATATATATATATAGATATAATATATAATACTATATGATATACTATATATATATATATATATATATATATTATATATATATATAAAATAAAATGTGTGGTATATATATATATAATATAAATGTATAGAAATATATATATAACACAAAATATGTATATAAAATAGATAAAAATTTAAAAATTACTTTATTGTTTCGATAAAACTGTTGACAAATCTTTCTATCGTTTCAGTCAAAAAATAATAATTCTCAGTGATGATTAATTTTCTTTCTCTTTAACACATTGTTTTTGTAGGGGAAAATGATCAGTCAGACGAAATGCTTAGATAATTTTATGTTATAGAGATGATTTTATGTTGTAGAACATCAACAAAACCAGTTAAAATAAATATGGAAGGTAATCAAGTCAGTTATTTTTGTAAAGTAAAGGACCTTAAAGAAATATTCAAGATTTCAGGACAGAAATTTCAAATGCATCTCTAATAAGGGGAAGTGGTGGCTCATGGTTAAGGTGTTGGACTACTAACCTGAAGATTGTGGGTTCGATTCCCATCTCCACCAAGCCACCCCTGTTGGGCCCCTGAGCAAGGCCCTTAACCCCTGATTGCTCAGTTGTATAAAAGAGATAAATGTAAGTCTGGATAAGGGTCGCTGCCAAATGCTGTAAATGTAAGTGTAATAAGCAAGTCAGGGGGGACAATAGTAAGAAACTATTAAGGTTAATGTGTTGGACTGCCAACTGGAATATTGTCAGTTTGATTTCCAGCACCAACAATTTATCAATGTTGGGCTTTTAAACAAGGCCCTTGCTAAGCTGTGTAAATAAAATTAAATGTAAGTCGCTTTGGATAAGAGTGTCTGTCAAATGCCAAAAATGTAAATGTGAATAATTAATAATTTTTGTTTCTGAGAAACAGATATATTTCCTGTGACAAACCAGCTAATAACTTACACTAAAAACAAGTTCTACTCACTCGGGCCAAAACTTGGCTTTAGTATTACAATGTTCTCGTTATTAGTAATAATTATAACATTATTAGGGTACTAATGCATTAAAAGTTGACTGGATACATAGGATACTGTTACTTTTATAGTCGAGGGTATGGGTAGGGTGCCATTATTTTTAAAGTGAAATGAAAATATTGGGTTTAAGCTGAGTGAATAGTTATTTGGAGATGAATACATCAACAGTTTTATAGTGCTGTACTACTAATGGCCAGCTGTCACTTAGGTTGTAACCATGAGGAAATTTTTCCACCTGTTATTCATATGACCAAACCGCCAAAACTGGTATTATCGTGGGGGAAAGGGTAGTTGTTTGTTGCAGTTTCCCCCATTTCCCCCACTTACTTATCCAATAAAGTGATGTTCATTTTTTACTTTCACTTTTAAATAAGCAGTAATTGACTTGAATGGACAACATTTATTAAACATAGAAAAAAAACTGAACGCAACTGCGTTGAGCGACAGTCACGTCACATAACAGATCAGCAACAGGAGTCAAATTTTATTTATCATGTAAGAATTCATTTTAATTAAAAATTGTTTTTGCTAACTTTAAATAAATATTGAATAGTAAACGATTACTTAAAAAAAATCTAAATGGTGATAGGGCGGTGCTGCAGTAAGCAATTGACATAAGCAGTGTTGCGGCTTAGTGCTAGTAAAGCCGTCTATCGCAGCAAGACTAATTGACAAATTATAATACTTTTTTTCTCATCCCAAATGTACAATGTAGTTTAAAATAATTTCCATTTAAAATAAAAATAAAATAAACAAAACATTTTAGCTGCTTTTTTTTGGTTTTTTTTTCAATTGACTAGATTCTTCATTATCAAAGACAGTTTTCTGCTCTACTATGCTGAGAATGAGAAAAGAAATTTCGAAGCTAACAGATACTTCAACATCCATCCAAAGGCAAGCGTCTCTGATTTCCGTTCTGAAATTCGATTCATAACCAAGTGATGCTCATGTGGTGTTATTTTCCTTGTTTCTCTCTTTTCTTTTGTCTGTTTTTATTTGTCAGCTGATTTTAATCCTTTTTTTATTTTAATAGGGAGTAATCCCTTTAGGAGGATGTGTGGTCGAACCGAAGGAGGAACAGGGCATGCCTTATGCTATTCTTCTCAATCATGGGGATTGTAATGTATGATCCAATTCTTTTGTCTAAAAACTACATCAGATCCAATATCGTACAGCATTTTTGTTTCTAACCCATATTTTTATTATCCTTAACAGGGCGACATAGTCTTGGCAGCAGAGTCCGAGTCTGAGCAGAGCCAGTGGATAGATATGCTGGAGGATTCAGGAAAAGTGTAAGGCTTAAGTATTTAAGTGTGAGAAATTTTATTCAGTAAAGGATGTGCTGTAATAATAGGGAAACGGTGCAGTCCATTTCAAGCATCCGTAGGGCAAAAATTAACAAACCGACTACAAAGAGCCAAGTGAATTCATCAAGCTTTGGGTTGCACTGGATTTGTCCCAAAAACACATCAGTTCATCCCGAGCACCTGTGGGGCAAAATGACAGACTGACTACATAAAGTCAGGTGAATTTAAGAAGCTTTGGGTTGCACTGGTTTGAAGCTTGTCCCAAAAACACCAGGAACAAGGGCAGTCTATCTCGAAAACCTGTAGGGCAAAATGACAAACTGACTACATAAAGCCAAGTGGATTTATCAAGCTTTGGGTTGCACTGGATTTGAAGCTTGTCCCAAAAACACTGGGAACAAGGGCAAGACACATCAGTCCATCTCGAGCACCTGTAGGGCAAAATGACAAACTGACTACATATAGCCAGATGGATTTATTAAGCTTTGGGTTGCACTGGATTTGAAGCCTGTCCCAGAAAAACTGGGGACAAGTCCAGGACACATCAGTCCATCTCGAGCACCTGTAGAGCAAAATGACAAACTGACTACATAGAGCCAGATGGATTTATTAAGCTTTGGGTTGCACTGGATTTGAAGCCTGTCCCAGAAAAACTGGGGACAAGTCCAAGACACATCGAGTGCCATCTCGAGCACCTGTAGAGCAAAATGACAAACCAGTGGGGTTCATTGTCATACAAGCAAGACATTTAGTGCTTTCATATGCACAATTCCCACCCACCAGTTTACTCTCCTCTGTCATACCACAACTACCAATTCAGTTTAATTTTATTTGTATATCACTTTTTATAATAGACATGGTCTCAAAGCAGCATTACAGCAAAACTGGAAAAATAACAAAGGTAATTAATTTTAGGTAGATGATTTAAGGAAGAAACGTTGAGAGGACCAGACTCAAGGGGTTAACCGATCCTCATCTGGGTGACAATAAAGTATGTGATTATTAATAATTCCCTATTTACATGCCGCCAAATCCAAATGGAATTGTGTCCGGAAGCTTTGAGCAACTGATGATCAGAGGTTGGTAGAGTTGCTAAATATTTTACCTAAGTACAAGTACTTTAAACTATCAGTAAATGTATAAAGTATATAAAAAAAATTAAGTATGGAATTATAGGAATTCTCACGTACTGAGTTACTAGTTACTCAGGATCTGATTAAATAAAGGGAAAATCCAGAATCCAGAAAAATACTAACAATGTATGAGATTTTATGATAAATGTTAAAGTGCCTGTAGTTACATAATTACTTTTAAATAGTCCTTTATTTTATGAAACTTACTGTAATGTTTTCTCATGATGGAGCTGGAATTCCTGTACGTTGATATTTTAACTTGTTTTAGTCACATGGAAGGCATGCAGCAAGACTCCCTATCTCATTATACGTAACATGATGGAAAGGAATTACCAAAACTACATTTTCATCGATACCTTTTTATAATAATAGTGAAATATTATTTAATGTAATTTTTTTTTTTTTTTACATCTATTCAACACGTTACTAATTCAAGTTCAAGGAGCTTTATTGTCATTTCAGCCATATATAGCAGATGCAGCACACAGTGAAATGAGATAACGTTTCTCCAGGACCGCCTGGTGCTACACAAAACATAGAATTCCACAAAACAACAAAGAGCCACTGAACAGGATAGACATAAAGTGCATGTGTGCAACCTGGTGCAGACAGTGCAAAAACAGTGCAATAAACAATACAAACATTACAAAGACAGTGCAAATTAGATAGTAGAGAACAGAACATAACATAACGCTGGACAGAACATTCGAAAGCGCCAACCAGATTATAAAATGAGGTAAGACATGGAATGTGCAATTAAACAGTATTTTGCAAATAGTATTTTAGCATTATAAAGTGACTGTGCTTATATTTTTGTTTTTCCAGTCTACTTGTGTGTGTGTGTGTGTGTAGTTCAGTTCTGTTAAGCAGCCTGATGGCTTGAGGGTTGAGTGTGTGTGCATATTTGTAGGTTGAGGTATTTCAGATACAGGTACTACCCACCTCTGCTGACAAATCAAAAAAGTTCCAAAGGATCTTGATTTTGTACATCTAGCATTCAAGTGCTCAGAGTTAGGACAAAAATATTGCATATCTTAGGAGAAATTTTATTCAGTAAAGGATGTGCTGTAATAATAGGGAAATGGTGCAGATACATCAGTCCATTTCAAGCATCCGTAGGGCAAATATTAACAAACTGATTACATAAAGCCAGGTGGATTTATCAAGCTTTGGGTTGAATTGGATTTGAAGCTTTTCCCAAAAACACCTGGAACAAGGGCAAAACACATCAGTCCATCTCGAGCACCTGTAGGGCAAAATGACAAATTGACTACATAGAGCCAGATGGATTTAAACTGGTGGATTTAAATTAGTGCTTATTTGTAAAGCTCTTCTAACAATAGATTAAATCAAGTTTTAACTCTATTTATTCCTAATGAGCAAGCCAGAGGAGACAGTGGTGAGAAAGAAAACTGTGAGTAGTTTTAGCCTTTGTGGTTAAGATGTTGGAAAGCTGATCAGATGGTTGTACGAGCCAGTACCCAGAACACCAAGAGGCCACCACTGGGTCCTTGCGTTAGGCCCTTGACCTTTTGTATGAACAAAACCAATGTAAGTCTGATTTTTATCCTATAATTTGAGGATATATTATTGTATATAACTGAAACTCAACTATAATACAGGCATTTGGAAATAGAATAATAGAGGATAGAATATAGAAATTTATAAAAATCATAACAAATACACTTTCTCAATCTACCTATATATTAACGAAAATAACCATAGAATCTAAACATATTATTAGACAAAAACTAATACCTCAGCATGCAGCTTGACGAGCAAGACAAATCGCATACTAGCGGTGTGTGCTGCGTAATTTGTAATGCGATGATCTATTTTCAGCACCTGGAAGAACGCCCAGCTAGGTGAAGCTATGATTGAGAGTCTGGAGGCTCAGGGACTGCAGCTGGCCAAAGAGAAACAAGAGTACCTGGGTGAGGTTTATGGATGCATCAGCATCACAGTTGCACTCCATTATATTTCACCATAATGCCTTCAGGATTGCACAAATACGTTTTAAAACATATCAGCTTCCCATTTAGCTGGGAGTCAAACCTAACGCTGGAAATACTGAGAATCGTTCAGTCGCAGACACTCACACTTACCTACAGTAATGTACGACTGACAGTGACTTAAATTACCAAACTTTAAACCTGATCTTTTTTTTTTCAGATAAACTTATGGAGGAGACTGAAGAACTGAGTTTACAAAGAGAACAGAAAGCGGTTAGTTACACAATGTTATTCATTATCTTTTTTTTCTTTTTTTTTAATCGGTAAAAGAAGCAACTAGCATTAGCGTCTAGTCATCTAAAACATGCAATATACCAGGGGTCCCCAAACTCGATCCTGGAAATCTGGTGTCCTGTAGAGTTTAGCTCCAACCCTAATTAAACCTACCTGAACAAACTAATCAAGCTCTTGCTAGGTATAGTTGAAACTGACAAGCGGGTGTGTTGGTGTCTTATGCCATCAGATGTTTCTTATTTATGTTTAGGTTCTTATACAAAATTATATGATTGAAATTTTAATTTGTTACATAAATGATTATACACAGTACAACCTATAGTGAAATGTTCTTTACGACTAAACTAAATTAAAATGAAATACAAAATATACAGGAAAAAACAGAATAAAATAAAATATGTGTATTGTATATAACTGTGTGTATAAAGTGACTGCAGTAAATAATATAGTGCAGTTGCAGTGTAGTTATTAATAATTCTTAATAAATAAATTGAACCATTTAAGCCAACAACATTAAATTTATCTGTTGATCTCGAGAGTTTATGGTTAAAAAATAAATAAAAACAGGTTAGCAGTTCATCAAGCAAAAATATCAAAAATTAAATATTGAATATCCTCGAATATATCTTGTATTTTCTTGTAGATTTGAGTTAATACTTGATCTACTGGTGGATATTTTAAATTAATTTTTAATTTGAAGTGTTTACTTACTAAAATAAATATAATTAAAATATTTATCTGCTAGTAAAGCTACTATACAGCTTTTTTATTTTGTACAGTTCACCATTACAGATGTTAAAACTGACAATCGACTGATAAATAATCCATGTAATATGGTTTTCTTTAAAATGTCTAAAGATTTTATCTGTTTATCTGAGGTGCCTAACAATTTATTACATTTACAACAAAATAGATTTTTGTATAAAAAAAAGTTAAACATAATAGAATGTAAAGCATCGATACCATTAAACTAGTCTTGTAGAAATAAAATGAGTTAAATCTCTTTATATATAAGCATTTCCGGTTCCAAGAATAGATTTTTTTTTCCTAATTTAATTATATTATTGACTGGGTCATTTATTACAGAATATAATATCCGATATAATTTGGATAATTTGTAAACCATTACACACGATGCCCTGTTAATGACACTATTAAAGAAATGTTGTAAGTTAAATTTAGGGGCGGATCTCATTTTGTACAAGAAAAGCAATTATTGAATTAGTAAGAAGTAGAAATGTGTAAATAAAATATAGCAGGGTAAACCTGTGTAACAGGCTCAGCCCTGAACAGTCCCAGCCCAATTTTACCTCTTCTTCTTCTTATTATTATTATTATCTACTATAATCTATTTATTTTTATTATTAATATAGTATTGGTGGTGCAAATAGTTAAGGATCGGTGTTAATAAATAAAAAGGTTGGGAGTTTAGGCCACAGCACAGCCAAGCTTACACCACTGAGCCATTGAGCAAGGCCCTTAGGCCCTATAATGTAGATGAAGTGCAAGTACAATGTGGAAGTCGACAATTAATCAATATCTCTTTATTCCTTAAAACTTGTTTGTGTGTGTGCACGCAAACCCTTAGGAACTGGAGCGAGTGAATCAGGTGCTGGAGGAAGAGAAGCAAAGATTTGAGGATGTTCTGATGGAGCTGAGAGCTGAGCAGGAGCAGATCAAGCGGTACGACTTTCTCTTCAATGTTGCATTAGTTACTAAAGTTTATTTTTTATCTTTTATTAGATTTAGGATGCAGATTTTTTGTTAGTTGGTGTGCAGCAGGAAGTGGTAACTCAATGATCAGAATGTTGTACAACTGGTTAATAACCAAATTGTCACTTCTGGGCCCTTGGCGCTTGATCCTTAACTGCTTATTGTAGAAATGCAGATAATATAAGTATTTTTTGAATAAGGTAATCTTCCAAAATGCTAAAAATGTAGGTAAAGCTCTCATCATTCAAGTCATAGGTTTATATTAATGCGGGTATTTAATTTTTAATGTGTTGTTATTTAACAGAGAGACAGAAGAAAAGAAAAAAAGAGAGAGAGAGAGAGAGAGTAAATGGAAATCTAAATGCCTTTATTTTGTCACATATACTTTTTTACAGCACAAATATTCTTTAGATATACTGATATGGGATATTCGCATATCCCATCTTAGTAAGTTGGGGTCACAGCACAGGGCCAGCTATGATGCAGCACCCCTGGAGCAGGAAGGGTTAAGGGTCTTGCTCAAGGACTCAACAGTGGTTGGCTTGCCGGGGGTGGGTCTCAAACCCAGGTGTTTTTGGTCTTCAGATCAACAGCTGGCGGTGGTGGGGCTTAAACCCAGGTCTTCCTGGCATCCAGATCAGCAAATCGGTGCCTTCATTATTTGAGCCCCCACTGCCAAAGAGAGTGAGCAAGAGAATGAGGATGAGAGAGAGAGAGAGAGAGAAAGGGACAGAGTCTACTGTTAAAAAATAACAGTTTGTAGCCGCTATGGCATAAGTAACTTGTTATAAAGTTGTTTTAAAGATTTTATTGTTAGTAATAATACTGGCGTCATAACTGGGGAAACAGTACTTCGATTGATAATTCGTTATTGAAAAAAGGAACGCTATTATTCCTATTAATGTTATTCAGACCGCCATTTGCTATCAGTGACGTTATTTCATAATGAAATAATAAAAGGATAAGAGATATTCTTTAAGAACAAAGCAATTTAAGATTAGCATAAAGTTGCCAGTTGATTTGCTACTATTTTTAGGTAAGGTTTATTTATAGCGCCATTATTCCCATCACTGGTCATAAGGAGATGTTTTGTCACACATATGAAGCAAGTATCGGGGTACTAATAAAGTTCTAACTTTATACAAGCTACAAAACACTTGAATGCAATAAAATCAGTAATAGATTTATATAACTAGGAAGTTTTAATGCTGCAGTAATGTTGTATTGTGTCTTTTAGGGATTTGGATGAAACAACTCAGTGTATGAAAGGAGTTGAGTCGGAGAAAGAAAGACTGAACAGACTCACCAGTCGACTACAGCAGTCTCTTGAGGTACACAGGTTTCTGGACCTGCTTTAAGATACTTATCAAAATTACTGACTTACTAAAAAAAAATTTCAGGAAATATACATATTTGGGGCAAGTTACTGTTTTGTAATGTTAAATAATAATTATTTCTATAACTTTTTTCTTGGTTGTTTGCAATATTTATTATTACATATGTTTTAGTGCTGCGGTGTTTAGGGTTTAATTTTTTCGCCTGCTCAGGAGCTGTCTAAGGAAAAGCAGCGTACCCTGGATATGCTCCGAAAGAAAGGGATAGACAGGAAGGACTTGGAAGACCAGGCTTCTGCTCCTGACCCTAAATGCCCCAAAGCACAGGAGCAGCTACAGGGCAACCTGAGAAACATCGAGGAGCACATGATGTGTATACTCTGTGAAAAAAAGCAGGCGGAAGAGAGGTAGGTCTAAAAAAAAAAATCCATGGAGTGTAATATGAAAAAAATGTGCATTGTATCAAAACCTGTAAAGCCAAAAGAATATTTTTATTTATTTCTAAATTTAAAAATGTTATTACTTCCTATATAATATATATATATATATATATATATATATATATAAAAATAAATATATATATATATTTTTTTTTTAATAGTTATTTTGGTAACATGGCACTATTGTATTGTTAATACTGATAAGAAAGCTTAAATTATTATTATTTTTATTATAATTATTAATATTACATAATTTCTATACAACTTTATAATAAATTGTTCTTCAATTTTTTAAGTTACATTTTACTGAACATGTTTAGGAGACACCTGTCCAGGGTGTCCCCCTCCTGTCCTTTGCCCTTTCAGAGACGGCTGGGATGGGCTCCAGCAGATCCCTGTGTCCCAAATTAGGAAATAAGCGGTTATAAAAGATGAATGAATGAATGAAATGAAAGTTTAGATGACGTCTCTAGTGGCAGAGGTGCAGCTGCAGCCTTACGATTCCTGCTATGAGAAACAACACGGATAGATATACGGATAGATAGATGGACAGATATATAAATAGATGTGGGTATATGGATGGATGGATTGATGGTGGTTATATGGATGGGTGGATGGATGGATGGATGGATGGATGGATGGATGGATGGATGGATGGATGGATGGACGGATGGACCGACAGATGGATGGATATATGGATGGATAGATGGATATATGGATGGATGGATTAATAGATGGAAGCCAGCTGAACTTCTTCATGTTTTACAGTCCATGTACATCTGTTGTTGTTTGCACTTTATAGCCTCACTGTCTTTCTCTGATTTACATTTACTGCAACTTGCTGTTCTACCCATCAGGTTAAATGCTTCATATTATACTCGTCCTCTGTTTAATGGACAAATCCTAATAAATCTTATTTAATTCAGTTTCATCTAATATTAAAATATTAGCAGACAAATGTATATATTTAAATATAACATCAGTCAAGTTTTCTATACCCGCCCTATTGTAGTAAGTAATGACAATTTTGAAACAATGCATACCATTTTTGTCGACTATGTAAAGAAATGCACCTATATTCCTGACTCAGGGTTACCTCTGTGTTAATGGAGACTAGAGGCAGCTAAGCGGAACCATCCATCGATTTACAAACAGGCATCATATTGATCAGGCACCAATGAGCAGAGCATAGCAGTGTATATATATCACAGCATATAGACTGTCCTGAGGTTAGGAATGACAACAGACCAATATTGCGTTGGTTAATTATGCTTTTAAAGAATTTGTGTTGCCCTGTAATTAACCCCTGATATCTAAAGGGTTTATGATCTCTGAATTAAACACTGATTTATTTACAGCTGTGTCTGGCCAACCGTTTTAATAGTCATTATTTTGATATGGAAAAGTTAAATAAAATGGAGGACTGAAATCCTTTGCTAAAAAAAAAGGTTTTTCACATTCTTGAAAGAACACTAAACAACTATTACACTATTTTTTCCCCCTTTTTTATTTTTTATTTAACAATCGTTCTATGCAATCTCTAACCAAGTCAACAATTATACGTTTGTCTTTTGTTCCCATAAATTAGTTTCTTCTCTACAAATTGTTACTGTAGATTGAGGGATCTGCCCCGTTTCCCCCTGTGGTTCGGGGGGAAAGTTGTAAAAGTACTTTGGTTGTCATGAGTCATTGGATGAGTTTGGATGCAAACACATTTTTTTTTCTTGAACTAATTAATAAACAAACTAACTAACTAACTAAAGAACTTGAAAACAACACAAGCAGACATTACCTGACGTAACTAGAACACGACCATGAAGCATAACATCACATAAACACAACAAAGCAAGAAAAAGACAAACTGGAACACAATTGTATAAATAATCAACTAAATGGCGGAAATAATCTACTAAATGAGACACACCTGTACACAATGTGAAACACATGACCATAATAAATCAATGAAGACATAACACATAGACATAATATAAACAAACATTAAGCATATGGACTAAAACAATGACACAGAAAGTCTTTTTGTTGCCATCGGGTGGCCTGGCAGGGCAACAGTGAGAGTCCTGATATTGGTTTTCGTCCTAGATCCTAAGCTTTTTTAACAGTCTTTTGCAAATGTTGCTTGTCAGATTTTACAAACATGATCCCCATGTCACAATGTAGGATCTCAATCGTCATAATACGACAAGTACGACAGTCAAAACGCTTCAAAAACAAACGTACACAAGAAGACTTAACCAGAGTTGTACATCAATCTGTGAAGTTCAATAACCTAGGTGTTCTCGCTAAATGGTGTAGCTAGCATCAGACAAAAACTGTAGCCTTAAATGTGCTCATGACATGCCTTAAGAAATTTCTACTCTTGCTGTACTGCCCACTCGACTCATTTAGACTTTTTCCTAAGGTGATTTAAAATAGTCAAGCTAAATGCTAATCGCTGGGGTAAATGCGTCATCTACTTCGGCGCTTCTGTTGGTTCTGGATTTAATGGTCGTCTTAGGAACAGTCACACTGCAGGAAATTGTCTGCAATCTTCTGACAAATCTAGAATTTTAATAGAGGAAACATGAACATAACGCTTATTAATTGGCTGTCATTGAACATATCAAACTAACAAAAAAACACAACAGAATTTAGCGTAGGATTGATGGAGAAATCAAGTTCTGGGAAATCAAGAGCATTTTATCAAACGAATGCATTTATACGTATTCATTATTTAATAAATTGTGTACAGTGTCTGGCTTTATTGCTGCATTTGACACACTTCTTTAGTGTTTAGATGTGGATACTGAGCTTATGCCTCCCTCTGCAGGATGAAAGAGAATGAGCAGCGAGCTCATGTGCTACAGGAGGAGAGAGAGTTTTACTCCACTCAGGCTCAAGCACTCCAGAAGTCCCTCACACAGCTAACAGCTGATAAACAGCAGGCTGAAGCTGAGCTTAAGGTGAGCACTTTGTATGTTATGGGTTCGATTCCCTCCTCTGCATTGTTTGTGTATGGTTTTTCTATGTTGAGCATTAATATAGATGGGTAAAATGTGAGTAGTAGAATATTAATTGACGTGACTATCGAATACAGAACATAATTACATTGACATCTACAGCATTTGGCAGACAGCCTTATGCAAAGAAACATTGTATTTTTATCTTATTTATACAACTGAGCAATTAGGGGGTAAAGGGCCTTGCTCAGGGGGCACAGTGGTGGTAACTTTGTGGTGCCAGGAATTAAACCCTGATCTTTCAATTAGCAGTCCGACACCTTTGGATAACTTACTACATTTACATTTGCAGAATTTGGCAGACGCCCTTATCCAGAGCGACTTACAATATTCCTTGTTATAAAACTGAGAAATTGGGGGTTAAGGGTCTTGCTCAGGGGCCCAGCATTGGTGTCTTAGTGGTGCTGGAAATCAAACCTGGGTCTTCAAGTTGTAATTCATGTAATTCAAATTCATGTAAATGTTTCAACTTTAAGCCTGGGATGTCCAACATGCGGTATGCGGTATGACAAATAAAATATTCGGAAAAGACAAATTATTTTTTGCCTTGCTGTTAGAAATTTCATTTTAAAAACAATGGTTAAATATAAACATACCAATAGAAAAGTTTAGTCTTTTTTATATTAAATGAAATGTGAGGTATGGCATTCATACAAGCTTCTACTAACCTAATCTGCTATCGAATTTCATACAGATTTTTTTTTCTCAGCTCTTCTTCACTCTCTCTCTCTCTCTCTCTCTCTCTCACACACACACACACACACACACACAAATCTATTATCATTTTGTTACTCCTAAAGGATAAAAAATCCATGGTTTGTCTCCACACTCCACTGCATCGTCCTCGTCTCCAGCGAAATATTGCTCATCTACAATCAGCTATAATCCACACACTGGACCGGCTCAGGCTCTAGTGGCACCCTAAGCGACATTGTAGATTTGCGCCCCTCAACCTCTATTCCCCCAACCTTTCAACCCCCCCCCCCCTCTCTCTCTCTCTCTCTCTCACACACACACACACACACACACACACACACACTCCCTACCACAAAAGAAATCCAGAAAATGCAAACATTTAAAACTTTTACGAGAACATAACAGAAATACATTTGTTAACCACCTAAAATATTTTTGCTTAATATATGGGTGTAGAAGCGCACAATAATCACATGATGACGCAATTACGACAAAAACAAACTCACTCTTGTTTGGCACCCCCCATGACATGGTCTATGGTCGCCTATGCCGCAGGTCGGTCCTGTCCAAACATCATTTTCCAGGTCTCTCTTCCAGTAAGTATATTGCGCAAGTAATGGAAGCTAATAAAGGAAACGTTAGGATGATTTTAAGGGCCCACACACTGTGGGGCCCCAGAGATCTGTTTTATTAGTAATAACCGTGTGGAATAGGTGTGGTAGGGACCCAACCTCATATTCTTTCATGGGACCCAAAATTGCTAGCGGGGCACTTGAATGTAAATACTGTATCTGTATATGTGTGTGTTTGTGTGTGAAGGCTGAGATGGAGTCTAGGGCAGAGATAGAACACAGGCTGAAGATGGCTGAGGAGGCCCTGAGGAACCTGGAACAGGGTCTGAACTGTTTGGAGCGTAGCAGAGAGCGAGACGAGAGGATGATAGGAGACGTCAGCCACCTCCGCAGTGAGTGTGTTTAAAATGCAGTTATATGCAGTAGTTTAGGGCTACTGAGACACCAGGGGGTCTCTGTCAGATTTTTTTTTCTTTAATGTCCATTAGGGAGGGGTGTGACGAGATTTTGTGACACGAGATCTTGTGAGATACATTGGATCTCGTCACAAGTTCCGACTGGTCTCGTGAGAATGTAACGTTTGTGTGGCAACATTTTGGTTTCCCGGTGGAAATAATGGCAACCGAGCGTTTGTCACAGCTTGGCCTAAACACTTAAAATAAGGTATATGTATATTCAACTTTTTCTCCTGTCTCACCATCCTGTCACACCAAACTATGGTAAGCCCCGAGGGGAAAGATGCATTTACTTACACACACAGAATGAGTGCCACAAAGCCAACAAACGGCAAAAGAATGATAGACAAGACAGAGACAATATAAAACATTGTAAGTAATTAATACCGTAAATCTCTGCTAACACCATCTGCATCGCTATTGTAACAGACAATGCACATAATATGGATGTGGCTGTGCGCGAGGCAGGATTTGACCCACACGTTAAATGCTTCGTACACACAATAAACCTTAATAAACAGGCTGAACTTGGTGGTGCCTGTGTCCCTTGTTTGCTCAGCCGGGTGAGACACATGGCTGGGTTTTTTTTCCTGCCACCACACAAATTAATAACAGTCGTGGCAAACAAAAGTTTGTGGCAAAACATCTAGCAAAGTGTTTATATGTTGTAAATTAGCGCATATAATTTATTAAAAGAAACGTTTAATTTTATAAACGTACAACTTGTTTTTCAGTTTTTTTAAAAAAGACTATTTTCCCTGGATTTCTTCAAAGAAGTCTCGTCTCGTTCTTGTGAATCCAGTCTCGTGTCTCGTCTCATCTTCTCTCATGGGTGTCTCGTGTCTTGTCACATCCCTGCTGTCCATACATTTTCTTTTCTTCCATAAGATTCAGCTTTATGTTAATAGTATTTTTATATCATGATTCTTACAAAATTTTTGAACTGATTCCATTTATTGCATACCAGATGAGGCAGTTGTTGTGTCCCCCAAAACAGTTTTTAGTTCATTTAAAGTATCAAAAATAAAATAAACATTGAATGTTTTATGATTTTTTATGTAATAAAAACAAAAAACTGCAGTTTTTTTTAAGTTTCTCTGATTGGTTGCATTGCGTCTTGTGCGGCGTTCTGTCTTTAGAATACTGATGCGTACGTGGAGTAAAGCTTTCAGGTTTTTAATAGTAGGTTATGCGTTTATTTAATTTACGTAAGCTGACGTGAATCTTGGCTATTAGAACGTTATCACAGAATATAATTGTCGATCTGTTTTGTTTTTGTTGTGACGTGATCTTTGTAATATTGATTAACATTTACATTTCTGGAAGTTCGCAGAAGCTCAGGGACCCAGCAGTGGTAACTTGGTGGTGCTGGAAATCTTTCGGTTAACACTTAACCTCTGAGCTACCACTTCCTTAAACTTGATTAGTTTGCGAAATTCTTGTTTAGTTGTTGTTGTTATTTGATTATTGTGTGCCCCATCGTTGGAAGCCGTGTGCCTCCTTGTTAGTTATAGTCTGGCGTTGACTCTGTCTCATACTAGTTTTATATATGGTTTGTTAAACATATTATTCAGTTTAAGGTAAACTATATAGGCAAAAGTTTGTGAAAACCTGACCATCACATCTGTATGTGGTTTTAAACAGCTTAATCCTGATGTACACACTATTTTGCTGTTATTTCCAGTCCGGCGTTCCAGCTCATCCCAGTGCTGTAAAGGTCAGGGCTTTGTGCAGAAACACTCCACTCCAATCATAACACACCACATCTTAATGGGGTTTTGTGTGCAGGGGTGTTGTCATGCTGGAATAATGTTTTAATCTTTCGTTCCAGTAAAGGAAAAATATAGTGCTACAAATTATAGAGACATCCTAGACAACTCTGTGCTTCAGAGTTTTTGGTAGACACACAAATGTAGGTGTGCTGCTAAGGAATCCACAAACTTTTGGCAATATTTTGTATGTTCGGACAAACAGGTAAAAATATTAAAACGTTGCTTTTGATTTAAAAACAAAAACTTGAAAAATTATATTAAAAGTTGACTAAACCGGTATGTCTTCAAGGTGACAGTAAAAAACAAAAAAAACAAAGAAAGATAAATAGCATAAACTAAGAAAATGAATGATGATTGGTTAGTTGAGAATTATTATTTCTCAAGGGACCCCTAATGGTAGCTCGGTGTTTCTGGGAATTAAACTCAGAATCTTTTAATTACCTTAATTAATGAGTTAATGAGAAACTCAAGTGAAGTGAAATTGTGACGTTTTCTTTGCTGTTCCCTTTCAGTTTCTTTCTCTCACTCTCTCTCTCTCTCTCTCTCTCTTTCTCTCTCTCACTCTTTCTCTCTCAGAGTTTTTCGAGGAGTGTATCTCTGCTTCAGAGATCGAAGCCAAGTTGCCTGCCATTATGAAGAACTCTGTGTATCTGCATAAAGCTGCTGCTCGACGAATCAAAAGTTGTCGCATCCAGAGACATGCTACTAGGCAACACTGGCGTGAGTGCCTCTCGTTCAGACACACACACACACACACACACACACAATGACACATTAATGTTTTTGTAATAAAAGGATATTTAATAATAACCTGCAGTTACATTCTATATCTTTGCCTTTACCAAATACAGATTTTAGTTTAGTTCTTTGTATCGACTCGTCTTACACACGCCTTGTTATCCATTACACAGGAAAACACTCACTGTCTTTTACCGGTCCACATGGTGAGACGCCCAGCCTTGAGGACCCGAAAGAGAGCACTTGGTGTCTGACTTCAGGCACCTGCTTTAGACAGAACAGCAAAGCCTGCAAGGCCATCAGCACAGCGCAGTCTGAGGACTGATATCAGCGGGAGGTAGCGACCATTAATCAGTAAAGATTTACACACGGTACCGAAATTAAAAGTTGTGAATACAAAGCAGCTTTACAGAAATATAGAGATTCAGGATATCAATTTAGGATTTTAAATTTCTGTTTTAAAAAAAAAGGGTCAAGCGAAAAACGCCCTAAAGACAATTATCCAAACTGGAAGTTTTTTTTTGTGTGTGTGACAGAAAGTCCTGAATCATGAAATGAGTTATTATTCATTATAATAATTATAACAGCTTGTTTGCAATCATGTGCTTCAGATAACGCATAATAATCCTGACGGAGGGCCAGAAATAAAAATAACACAATGGAAGACACAGTGGAAAGTTTGTATTTTAGTGGTTTAAACTATATTTTACAGAAGAGCTATACACACATAAAATCACCAAATAGGTGGGAGGTTATTTTAACATTATAATTATAATTTTTTTTTTTTTGCAGATGTAAAATATTTGCCTTTCATCAAAGCTGTAGATATAATGGTATGTAATATAAATTTGTCAAATATACTTTTATAGGAGAGTGAAATTCTTTCTTCTCATATCCTATTTTAGTAAGCTGGGGTCAGAGCGCTATGATACAGCGCCCCTGGAGCAGGGAAGAGGTAAGGGTTTTGCTCATAGACCTAACAAAGGCTGACTGGCAGTGGTGGGGCTTAAACCCAGTTTTTCCTGGTCTTTAGATCAACAGCTCAGCGCCTTAACCATTGAGCCACTACTTCCACTAAACATGTATAAGCAAGTACTTTGTTCTTCAGACATCATTTTTACATTAAAATACAGATGAAAGTGTATGAAAGTATGAATGCATACAATCTTTGTTAGTGGACAGGACAACAACCTCGGTACCGAGGAGCTCAATAATAACAACCGGTTGGTTTTTGCCTGCTTGAGTAGCATTTTTATTTCAATACAGATCTAGAAAGATCTGTGCAGGACACCCGAGTATGTCTTTATGGAGCTCAGGGGTTTTGTGCACAGGTGCATTGTCATGCTGGAACAAGTCTTTTAGTCTCAAGATGAGAAGAAATTGAATGTTACAATACATTCTAGACCACTGCGTTGGGGAACACACACACACACACGTATGCTGGTAAGGTGTCTTTAACATTTCCTTATAGAGTATTACAACTTCATTTTTTTGGAGGTAAACTGTACATTAAACTTGGCAATGGTGTATATTTTACCCTTATAATAAAATATTTAGCCAGAATTACACACAGGCTTCTTTGTTGAACTGTAATATAGTTACAATATTATACAATGATCTGATTGAAATGATCTGATAAAACACAAAAGTTCAGACTTTATTTTCTTTAATAATTTATACAGCATCTTATTCACATAAACAGTGCCGATTTAAGCAGGTTAATGTGACCATACATTTAAAACAGATCAGTGTGTTTAGTTTTGTTTGTGCATACTTGACTACCTTTTTCTTCTTGTAGGAGTTATTTGTTTTTATTTTGGACTAGAAATGTACAGCAGGTTGACTGATACACACACACACACACACACACGCACACGCACACACACACACACACAGCTTTATTGTTATAGCAAACGAGTCTTGTCAGCGGCACCTACCTTTTCTCCAAAGTTTAAAAATTTTTTTCATTATATAGATATATATATTATATATATATATATATATATATATATATATATATATATATATATATCAGCCAATATTTACCCAGAAAGTGTTTTTTTTTTTTTTTCACTTTATTTCACAAAAATTTACTGATCAACGTTTACATTTTCACTTACTTAAAATACCCTGTATTGCCAATTAAAACTTGAATTAGCACATGCATGATGCAAAATCTAAAAATTTAAGGTTTATTTTACAGTACACTGTTGTTTGAATGTTTTGTTAAACGCCACTACCTATAAAACCCTAACAGAATCCAAGCGATGCTATGCCTCACTAAAATGACAGAAATAATAAAGCTGTTTATCTATTGCCAACTTTTATCTCATTTAATACCGTGGCCGCATTTACACTGCAGGTCTTGATGCCCAATTTCGATTTTGGGACTATATCCAATTTTTTTCGATGACTAGCTTACATCATCTTTTAAAACGGACCCATATCCAATTTCTGCATTTACACTTTACACAACAAAACAAACCCAATGTAGACATACTGACCTGAAAAGGAAGTAAAAACCGTGCGATAATTAACAAACGCAGTGGACGAAGACAAAATGATTATTTAGTATTTTACTTTCGCATCATATTTAAAGGTCGGCAAAACAATGATCTCTTTAGGTGAAGGAACAAAAAGAGAGGAGAGTCTTTGTTGCAGGCTGGGCGAATGTAGCTTTGATCGCTAAGTTAAAAATATTTTTTTTATATAAAAGAGATTTTAAGTGAACAAAAATAATACATTTTAAAATACAAAGTTATTATATCGATGTTGGTGTCCACCTGAGTTGACATCGCATGCCGCCGTCGCTTATTCACTGACGTTGGACTTGCATTGACAGGTGAAAATCTGATCATGGCAGACGCTAAAGCACGTAATCGATTTATATCCCATTTATTTCCACATACGAATGAGGCCTGAAACCAAACTATTAATATCAGAATCCATGTGTTTTTTCCTGCCTACACAACCGCCAGTCATGTCCCATCTGTACCACATTAGAGGAAAAAATCAGAATTGGGTCACTTGATACATGCAGTGTAAATGCAGACTTTGTGTCTCCTGTAGCTGCTCATCAGAAAATCTGCTATTTTACTCCTTATCAAGCCTAATAACTGTTAAATCAGAGAGCAATATGAGATAACGGGTATCAGGATTCTTGTGCGTTTATCAAGAAAAGAATGCAGCTGATGCGGTGGATGCCAACATCATCGTCTCTGGACCTGTATAAACACACGACCTAAAAGACACAACATTTTGATTAAATTAGATTGTTTATTAAAAATTATTAGATTATTATTCATTTTTACAAAAAAAAAAGAAAATGAAAGTAATAACAATTAATCACTGGGAATCAATATGCTCATGATGTTACTATCACACCACCCTAACCAGAGTTGATGTTATAACAGGACTGGCCTGGAAAGTATATGTTTGTCATACAACAATTATATTGTCACACATGTAATAATCAAACTTTTAGGAAGTATAAAGAATGTTTTTTTTCCTCTGGTTGTATTCATTCTGTTGTGACTTTTTTCCCCCAAAAAAATTTTCAAATGGTGAGAAAACTACATTAAAAGGTGAAACTGCATAGACAAGATTCACGTTTCAAACTTCTATCTGTGAAAGCCCACATGTGAACACTCTCTCTGTGAGCTGGTCTAATAAATGTCATGCATGAGGACACACGATACGTCTTGGCGCAAATCTGTGGAAAATCTTATGTTAAATAATTTATTGCGAAATTCTGCAACGAATACTGTATTCATCTGCAAATTAGTTGACAAATATTTTCTCAAAATTAATTGTTTATTATTACTAAAGATTCTAGAAGACCTGAAAGCAAAGCAGTGTAGGATTAGCATTACAGTTTGATGTAGTGCTCGAAACCAAATAAAAATGGATCTGGATAAAAAATTTTAATTTACATCTCTGCAAATTTACATTCTGAAAGTCGAAATAATTAACAGTTAGCATATAATTAATAATAAAAAGCAAATAAAAATAACTAGTCAGTCCCTAGAAGCTTCTGGAAATTCTAGACAAGGATTCTATCTTAACGAAGACATATGTACTTATTACATGTTATAATAAGGTCCTACCAGGTTTTCAAGCTGTTCTAGAGTAATTTATAGTTTTTCTTTCTAGAAAATGTGCTCCTGAATCATGTTTCCTTGTAGAAATAATATAAAATGAGGTCCAAACTAAATTCGGTTTGTCTCAACAAATATTTTGGTCAGAGTTTCTTCACTAACAACAAAACCCTTCACTAGTCACTCTTAGAGGGAGAATTTGTACAATTATATAAATTAAATTATATAAAGAGGGAGAATATATATATACGCGTATAATAGATTCCATTTGTAAAATATTAAAACCTCACCTGTTTTCTGGATATAACCCACCTCAATTTAGCTGCCAGTCTAAAGAAAATGAGTAAAAACTAAACACTAAGAAGCATTCCAATGGAATTCCATAGCTTAGAAATAAGATCTTATATATTAGATTATATAAAAAAGGTTAGATATCCCGGTAAGCACTACTGAATCGATAGTAATGAACCACTCGGGCACTAAACAGACGGAGACCAGCAACAAAACTCGGAATAAAACAAGATGGAGACTTGTGAGAGAAACCACAATGAAGCCAAATGCCTTTTTGATAGTGTTATAATATCCGGTGGCTGAGAGTGGAGTAAAGGTGCACCAGACAACCATTTCGAGAGCTGAGAATAATAGAGACTGGAGCAAAGCCCCTCTCTTTCTCCCTCTAAGAGTGACTAGTGAAGGGTTTTGTTGTTAGTGAAGAAACTCTGACCAAAATATTTGTTGGGACAAACCAAATTCAGTTTAGACCTCATTTTATATCATTTCTGCAAGAAAACATGATCCACGTGCACATTTTCCAGAGAGAATAGCTATAAATTACTCTAGAACATCTTAAAAACCTGGTAGGACCTTATTATAACCTGTTTATTACAACAAATATTGGCTCTATAAAGTACCAGTCTTAAGAGGTTAAACACAAGCAAGCAGCATATTTCTGTTTCGAATTTGCGTTACAAATTACCGACGATCAGTTTTCACTTTAATAGCATAGCGGCTGTATAAGTGTCCTCCAGATAAACCTAATGACTTTAAGGGGGAGGAATAATTGGGCAAGACGCTGTATAATATCAGTAATTATGTCTTTTTTTAATTTTAGTCATCTCACTATTATTCTCTTCTTATTCTTTCTGTAATGTGCTTTGATGAGATGGCACTTTGGGAGCGGGATGGATCTAGAAGAGTGGGCCGAGACACTATCACATTCCCTTGATCTCTGCAGATTTCATCAAAGGCCTAAGCCACCATCTCCATTACAGGTTGCCATGGCAACTACCGAATAAATTCCGGCCCCCCATGTTTCTTTCCTCATTTATTATTCTTTGTTTTTTAGCCATAAATATTGTGTGATGGTGCAATGTGTTGTTTTTAGTTGCAGGTATGTTTAGCTAACTTTTCGAGTGGGAGTAAGTGATTTAGGTATGACTTTAGTTCTACACTTGTAATCTGATTAAAATGATAGACGTATGGTTAAGTGACAATCAACAGCATGAAAATGTGTTGTTTTTTTATCCAGAACAATTTATTTCACTTATAAAGAGTGATTTATTATGACTTGGTACAGATAATTTTTTTAGACATTATACAGTGGTACCTTGACTTACGAGTGTCCCAAATAAAGAGTTTTTGAAGATACAAGGCGTCTCTTGGCCGATTTTTCGCTAGCTAAAATTCAGGTCAGAGCCAGCTTCAGACATCCCACCACAAGTTGGCGTAGCGAACATCAGAGTAAATGCCGTAACATTTACATCCAGAGCGACTTATATTTATCGCATTTATACAACTGAGGGTTAAGGGCCTTGCTCAGGGGCCCAGCAGCTCCGTGGTGGAGCTGGGAATCGAACCCACAAGCTTTGGGTTAATAGTCCATCACCTTAACCATGAGCCACCACTTTACACAACAACCGTAACATCCGCCCAGCATCCCATGTCTCACTCGATAGTTAGTCCGACATTAGCATTAGCATCATCTGATCTCCAAGGTAAATGCTGTACATTATATTCGAAAACAGACTAAACTGTTTATTGGGTTTGAACGTGGTAATTTTGTGTCAGCATTTATTCTGTGTGTGTGTGTGGGTGAATGCATTTGTCCCTTCGGGGCTTGCCGTAGTTTTGGTCAGAGTGCATGCGTGCAAGAGTGTGAGACAGGAAGAAAGTTACAAACACATGTCTACACCGAATAAACCAGTTCAGTACATTTCGGACTGCTAAAGTGTTTAGAACCTGTGACAATTACATACTTAATAAAACCAGTTTATTGCAGTACATCCTATTATATTGTTTTTCTAGACAATATTCGTTATTTATAAGTTTATTTTTCTTATTTAAAACATATAACAAAATATTTTTTGGGGGACCCGGAACGGATTAATGGCATTTCAATTCATTTCAATGGGGAAAATTCATTCGAGATACGAGTAATTTGAGTTACGAGCTCCGTCACGGAACAAATTAAACTCGTAAGTCAAAGCACCACTGTACTCCTGTCTCCCCTAATGTCAGTGTTTTAGCATGGTCTGTGCTTTTGCCCATCTATCCCTATCTATTATGACCCTGATTGGCCCTGGCTTGATACCGACGGTACTGACAAACCAATCAAACTAATGATGGCAGCGCATATTATCCACAAGTGTACACAGAATGTGGATGGAATGGTTAGTGGCTCATGTGGGAAGTGGTGGCTCATGGTTAAGGTGTTGGATTACCAACCCGAAGGTTGTGGGTTCGATTCCCAGCTCCGGCAAGCCACCACTGTTGGACCCCTGAGCAAGGCCCTTAACCCCCAATTGCTCAGTTGTATAACAAGGAATATTGTAAAGTCGCTCTGGATAAGGGCGTCTGCCAAATATTGTAAATGTTAGCATGACTGCTGCACAACTCAGACATATAAACCTGTATGGATTTAAAATGGGACAACACAATATTTCTATATCTTAAGTCACTTTGGATAAGTTTGCTGAATGCCGTAAATGTGAATATAAACGTGGTAACATTCCTTTCAACCAGAAACAAATTGCACAAAGGTTCCTGCTGCCAAAGTTTATTTTCTAGTCTTTTTGTGTGTTTTAAAAGGATGGTGTGGAATGGTGTAGAAGGATCTAGCCTTGTTTGTGTTTTTTTTACAAACAGGCCGAGATTAAGGTGAAGGATCTTTGTGGAGTGCCTATAAAAAGCCTGACAGAAGGCTCATGTAAATGGAAATAAAGGTTCATTAATTTTTTTTTTAGACCTAGTGACCTTGCATAACATAACATTTGTTCCCAAATTAGCAAGTCAAATCTATTTAGTCTTTAGGTTTTTTTTAGTGGCAGGAGCAGTAGTAGAAGACCATATATATATATATACCTCTGATATATACACCTTCAGCTTGATAAACAAAGCTGTTTATTCAGTTTAACATAGTTACTAGCTATTTGTACTGTTTGCGTCGTTCACCTTATTGTTTAGTAGAGATTTAAGGAAATAAATCGAACATACCTGACTGTAAGAAAATGCAGAATGGCAGTGCAGTTTCATGGATCTGGATGCTGAACCAACATATCATTGCTTCATCAGCAGCTGAACTCTGCTGAGATCACTCGTTGCCACGTCCTCAAATAAACCCTGCTCTGTCAGCGTTGTCTATCACACGTCGGCAAGTCCTCGTTCACTGTCAGCAGGTGTCGGGATGGAACTTCGAACAATATCATGCACCTTGTTCTGTCTGATGAAGCAATCTTCACTCTCTTTTGCCCGGTTCTAACAAAAAGACGTCATCCATGATGAAATGGTGATTTGCTAACTAGTAAACAATAAACTCTTTATAAACAATTTTTAAATAAGTTAGGACATTTGGTCTGTTACAAGCAAAGAATACCACTGCAAGCGACTCAGTCATACACAAACTAAAATCAATGAATATTTTTTTATGATAAATGGCTCAAGGGTTGAAAAAGAAACATGGTTCTGTGATGAGATGATGTTTTTGTTTTAGCAAAGCTGGGTCCAGTTCTGCCATAGAGGTTCAAGCTGATCATTTCCAGTGATGGGTAAATAGAGAGCAAACGTCTCACTTTTCATCCAAACTAGCTTTTAACTGTGCTTCCAGGACCATCTTGTCAAAGGTACGCATGTTAGTTTCTTCTCGCACACGGTCCCTTACATGGAAAGAGGCACGTGCTACAGAGCGGGCGCTTTCTAACACAGCACGCTTTTCACGAAAGATCTGTTCACTTTTCTCTAGCTTGCGCTCTATTGACTGGAGTAACTCCAAGCGCCTCTGCTTCTCCTCTTCTTCTACTTTCTGACGATTTAGTCTTTGTAGTCGCTCTTTCTCCAGTCTGCTCTGAACAGCACGCTGGGCTTTTTCCCTGGCCTTCTCCTCTGCTACCGTGGTGGCCTGCTGCGCCCGTTTCTCCGCTTCCCGCGCTCGGGACTCCATTTGCTCTTTCTGCTGCCTTTCCCGCTGTTCAGCGGCCTTCTTCGCTTTCTGGATCTGTTGTTCCTCACGCTTGGCTTTCTCACGCAGCTCTTGTCCACGTCGTTCCTGTATCTGCTCATAGTTCTCCATTGAGCGGCTTAGCTTTTTTTCCGCTATTCTCCGTGCTTCCTCTCGTTCGTCTGCTTCACGGCGCTCAATCTCCTGGATGAGCGCCGTATGCCTGCGCTTTTCTGCGCGATTGAGGCCACGAAGATCCTCCAGCATCTGGTGCTCTCGCTCCTGCCTCTTCAACTCTGCAATGGTTAGCTTCTCTTTCATGAGCACTTTTCCATGCTCAAGCAAAGCAGCCCGCTCTTCTTCCAACATTTTTAGGTTCTGTTCCTGCATGGCCTTTTTCAGCTTTTCCTCCCGAGCGACTTGCTGAAGTTTTTGCAACCGCGTTCGCTCTTGTTGCTCAGCTAACTCTCGCCAGCGCTCCTCACTTTCAGCCACCCGGCGTAACTTGGCCGCTGCTGCCTCCCGTTCTTGCTGGCTGAGTCTTCGCTGCCTGGTGGAAACCTGGGACTGCCATGCCCGCTGGCACTGGAGCATTGCTCGCTGTTTATCCCTCTCTTCGCGTTCACGCCGTAGCTCCTCTATTCGACGTTCACTGTCCCACTGCAAATGTGCCACGTAGCGTGTCTGACTCATGATATCTTCTTCTTGGTACCTAGCTAGCATTAATGCTGCTATCTTACGGTCACGCTCTGGTACAGCCTTCAAGCCTCGACGCTTTACTTCCTTTACAATCCGCTCTACTTTCTGTGTAGTCTGTGGAGAATGACTTAGATCTCCCAAGCTTAAGCTTCGACCCATTAGCGAGTTGAAGGTAGCTAAGGTGCGAGCACGAGGACTAGACGTCTTACCCCATTGATCCCTTGCCCCTTCCCAGCTGTAGGTGGAGGATGCTGACTCTGAAGAGGCACATGTGGTTGTTGTTGTTGTTGCTGTTGTGGTAGTAGTTGACGTATTAGAAGAGCTAACCACTTCTCTTCTTCTTTGTAAGGATTCTAAAGAATGGCTTCTCTCTCTTATTTTTGACATGGACATAATGTGCCCATTGTGCTGCATAAATGGACTAGTGATGCCATTGGCAGGGCTCTGTGCTGCTGATTTTGATACAACTGGAGCAAGAGATGATGACATCCTTGGAAAAGATGAGGGCTTTGGTGTTGACCTGGGAAATGTGTTTGCAGACTTTGATAGGGTGCTAGGTGGTTTTTTGGACACCGTTGCTCCTGGTGTGGATTGAATCAATTTCGGACACGTGGAATCTTGAGTTCTTCCAGCAGAATCAGCAGCAAGTAACTGGGATGGTTTAACAGCTGTCTTTCTAACAGTAGGCCCAGTGCTTACTGAACTAGCAGTTAAGGACTGAGTTGGAACCATTTTAGTGGATGAAGAGGATGTTTTTGCTAATTGGTCTAAGCATTGAGGTATATTTTTCGGTACAGGCTGTGACACTGGCATAGGTTGTGGTTTTAAGGAAACCCTGCTAGATAACTTTTTGGTGATGAAACCAGGGGTACCAGAACCATGATTAGTCTGCTTATTGACTCTAGAGCCGTTTGTCTCTTCAGGCTTCTCTGAATCCGGTGATCTGCTGCTGTTTAGTGTAGCCTGTAGCGCCTTTCTTTTCTCCTCTTGAACTATTTTTTCTCGTTCATCCCTGCAGTGTCTGAGTTTGGCATGTCTATCTTTTTCATACACTTCAAACATTCTCGTAGCTACACGCATGCTATGGCCAGGTGCTTCACGTGCAAAATCGGACAGTGGTCGAGGCAGAAGTTCCACTGGCCTGATTCCACATTTTGCGCATGCCTCGAGTGACCGTGGGCTGGTCAGCACATAACGACTGCCCTCTGCAGCTGGGGAATCAAAGTTGTAAAGGTCTAAATGTAGCTTAGGTTGTTCAGATTCACTGTTTTGTAGCTGGCTACTTTGAGAGCTCTGTTCAGGCTCGCTTCTGGATTCTTGTCCTGGAGAGTCAAGAGAAGTTGTTTCCTTTTCCCCATCCTCATCCTGCTCCGGTAGACAGGGGGCTTCAGCTGCTGCATCGGGGGTCTGAAAATATTGACCTTTGATCTTATTCTGGTCCTCAGGATCCAGTGGATCCACCATGGTGAGCTGTGTAACAGAGTAAGAACACATAAATGATAAGTGGGATGAGGGATCGTTTTCAAGAGCCCTGAAATCCAGGCTTACAAGATGCAAATCAGTCATGTTGTATATACTGTACCATGAGTTGCATAAGTATACACACCCTCACATTTTACTCAGAACCCTAACATCCTGGAACTAAAATTCAATTTGATATAAACATACAAAAAAATTACATTATTGTTGTCCTTACTAATACTAATGTCATTCTCACCTGGTTGCTGACCTTTGGTGGACAGGTGGCTTTTGATGATTTGAGTATTTTTTAATCAATTAAATCTTGACTCGAAATGTACAAAATTACAGCATACGGACAAATGTAGGCCTATTACAGCAATTGCAGAATTGCTAATGTGACGTCCCTGGGCTACAGTTTCTTCTAGTTCGACTACCAAAATATATCCTTGTCCTGCGGATTTAGCTATATAGATATACATCTATATCTTCAAAAATATATATGTTCAATGCTTTTGAATTTTTTCACAAATATAGTTAAGTAATTACACTATATTGCCAAAAGTTTGTGTAACAGCAAAATGGAAAGTGAATCTGGAATAAGATGTTTAAAAACATGTATCATGTTGATGGTCAGGTGTTCACAAACTTTTTTTATTTAGGCTAACTAAAATCATTTCAGGCTACCAAAAACTGAAGAGTGCCTGCTTGAAGTGCTACCAATTTTTTTTAATTTTGCGAGCTCTGTATAACTTAACAAATATTCATAAAGCTCTTATTGTGCATGAGGGGACAGTCATTATGCAACAGATTTGGGCTTCCAAATCCAAATGAAGACATTTTAAGGATGACACACTTATGTTAGTGTGCTAGTAAGGTGTCCACAAACTTTTGGCTCTATAGTGTAGTATAAATATAACATATATTACATAACATATAAAATTTTACTTTTAATAAAAACTATGTGCACTAAAACCAATTAAGGTTTTATATGAAAATATATCTAATGAGTAAAGTCAGTCAGTATTAAGAAATTAATTCCTTAATTTTTAAAGTTAATCCCAAATAAATCCATTAAGGAGAAAATCCAAGCGATGAATATTAACAGAATATTTAACACATTGGAAGTCTTTTCATATAATCTGCTTTGCAAGTGCTAGAAATTCTTAACAACATTTACACAATTAAATTAGATCCACAAGCAATACTGGTTAGTGCGAGTGATGGAACCTGTTTATCTCTCTATCTACGGGAAGGATGGGACCTATTTATCTGTACACCTATACGTGAGCACATACAGTTGCATAACTTTGGGAATAAAAACAACTAATAAAAAGGTGGAATGCAACATTTCTATGTATACACATTATTTCATTAGGACATGAAAAGTACTATTTGCAGTACACTGTTAAATTATTCAGCATAGCTTAATGTGTCTAGTCTTAAACATTTATTGTTTTTGTTTCTAAACATATATAAAGATCTATAACTATATTTTAATTGCAAGATTTCTGGATTTTTCTACTTCTAGTTTAAAAAAGATATTTTTTTCTCTCTTAGTTAAAGTGTTTGTCATGCATTGTATTTTTACAGTGCAAAATATTGAAGTTATTTGAATAGTTTAGTATAATAAATATAATAATAATAGTTAGCATTGTTCTTTAAGCAACATCTGGATTTTCTAATAACTTTCTACATTTACAGCATTTGGCAGATGCTCTTATTCAGAGCAACTTACATTTTTCTCTTTTAGTGGTGGCTTGATGGTGCCAGGAATCGAACCCCGGTCTTTCTGGTATAAATCCTTTAATACTGCTTCTACCAGCAATGAAGTTTAAAGTGAAAATGAGATACTTCCACAATTAGATTGTTCTCAAGCCGCAATGGTTAAAGCGTAGACCGTGCAACGCGATGTGTATTGGGGAAGTGGTGGCTCATGGTTAAGGTGTTGGACTACCAACCTGAAGATTGTGGGTTTTAATCCCCCGCCCCTGAGTAAGGCCCTAACCCCAATTGCTCAGTTGTGTAAAAGAGATAAATGTAAGTCGCTCTGGTTAAGAGTGTCTACCAGATCCTGCAAATGTAAACCCAAAACCTTAACCATTAAGCCACCACTTTATATTATAAGCCCAATGAGAATTAACGTTTATTGCAATTAATTGAATCCCTGCTTATATTATATACTGAAGTTGACATTCTTTTAATTTATCAGCTCCAGATATAAACATATATCTTATAATGAACAGATATCCTGTTTGTACATTCCTGGGTTTAATATCAGCAAAAGAACACCATAATCACCTTGATCGAGTTTAAGTAACATACAGAACATCTAACAGGGGTAAAAGGTTCCTATATAATAAACATCAAACGCAGCTGTCTAAAGCTGGTAAAGCTTAAGGCCCAAAACGGGCCCAAACCTGGAGCATCGAGATGATGGACACACATACGGTAAAATAATGTGCATGAAAAGAAAAAGAAATGTCGCGCATTTTACAAGTTTTTAGACCCTGGTTTACCTTTCAGCTCGCTGATGATGTGTCGAAGCGTTGTGCAGCGCTGTACATGCGCTCCTTCGTTTAGTCTGCATAATAAGCGTTTAGAAGCACTGCATCTTTGCGCTTAAATCCGAATCCCACAGCGACACGATGCGGTTTTCTTCCTCAACTAATCCGACTTAAATACAAACCTCACTAAACGACGCCTTTCAGCGCTGACTTACAAATGTTGCGCTTACAAAATAAAATCAGTGTTGTCGGATCTCTTCCTTCCCCATCCTTTTCCACACATCAGCATCATCATCATCAGTCTCCACCTGCATCCCGCTTCTCCGGCTTTCACACTGCGCCCCCTTTTGACTGCAGGCTAAAAATATCCACTACAGCCGCCCTTTGTTATTTTATTATAGACTCCAATTGGCCTCCACACCCATATATATATATATATATATATATATATATATATATATATATATATATATATATATATATATATATATATATATGTATTAAAAAAATAAAATAAAATAGTCAATTGTACCTTTTGTTTCTGTTAAATTAATTTTTACTTTGTAATTTAAATTAAAATTAAAAATTAAATTAAAAACATTCACATTCATTCATTCGTCTTCTATACCTGCTTATTCACCTATTTGTGGTCACAGGGATCTGCTGGAGTCTATTCTAGCCGTCTTTGAAAGGGCGAAAGGCAGGAGGGGGATACCCTGGACAGGTCACCAGTCCATCACAGGGCCGCACACACTCAAACTCACACTCATTCCTATGGGCAATTTAGAATCAATCTAACATACATGTTTTTGGACTGTGGGAGGAAACCGGACTAGATTAATTCCACGCAAACACAGGGAGAACATGCAAACTCCACACAGAAAGGCCCCTTCGAACCTGGGACCTTTTTGCTGTGAGGCAACAGTGCTAACCACTAAGCCACCGTGTGGCCTATAATTATTTATAATATATTTATAATAATAGTTATGAATAAATGAACGAGTGAATTATTATTTTGTTATTATCAGTATTATTATCAGTATTATCATTATTATTAATATTATGTATTTTAATTAGTTTTATTCACGTTCAATAAGCGGATCTACTACAATTGTATTCGTATTAATCCCTAGCAAGATAATGTGTTTGTGGAGTCTTGTATTGTGTTGTTTATTTGTTAATTTTTTGTTTGTTGGACTGTTTTTGATGTTTTAATATAGGATTTTTGTTAGGCCTCATATAAGGCCTATTATTTAATGATCTCATGACCATCCTTTAGATCTCTCTGGTGGGTTTTTTCATGTAGAAAAGAACGTTTTGGCCACTTAAATGTTTTTTTAAAGACAATTTAGAGAAGTACTACACATTTAATATAGAGGTATCCCAAAATTCAAACATCCATTTATCATTAATTCATGAGATCATAACAAGACACATACAAGTGTCTTGCTAACAAGTCTTCCAAACACATTAACAAAATATATAAGACAAGCTTTATACTTGAATGAATTGAAGAACTGCTGTCCCACCAAACGTACACTTGGGGGCGACACATGCTAAGCCCAGCGAGTTGGCTGTCCCATGAATGATGAGGGCCTTAATCTTGATCTCGAAACCTCCACCAGCCTACAGACTTTGTTGTTTAAACACGGAAAACACCCAAATTTCCAGGAGGAAAGTATTTCAGAACCAGGATTATTTATAACAGCCCACAACTTTTACATTCACTGACACTCAAACTATATCCAGAGTTTAAAGAGGTTTGCATTAAACCGTAAAATACAGCAAAAATGGGAAATCTTATTTAAAGAGTTCGTTGGTACACCAGTTTACTTATTGGCCTGATTCTACACTGTTTTGCCAAAAGTTTGTGGACACAGAATTAGCACACTAACATTGCTAAACAGTTAGCACAAAGTTGGAAGCACACCATTGTCCAGAACAAGATAAATAAAAACACATATGGATGGTTAGGTGTCCTAATACTTTTGAACATAGTGTGTAATTTTTAAAATGCAAAAATATTTCATTTGCATATGTTTTATTAGTTTGATTATTTTCTATTCCAGCTTCATGTATACAGTTTATACATAGAGAAAAAAAACATCCCCATAATTGTCTTTTTTTTGACCTTGCTTAGAAATTCCAATGATCTGAGCAAGCATAAATATTTTTCAGACAAAACAAGTATTTATTTCACCACAGCACAACAGTAATGTTTATATGGTTGTGAGAGGCTGTCTCCAGAGAGTGGCATGGGGAACTGAGTGTAAACTGTTGTTTTTTTATGGTTTGGATGTGTCACATTACTGATGTGAAGCTTTGTGGAAGTACCTTTGATTCATATTGAGTTTGTATTTTACTGGTAAAATATATCTCTGTTGGGAAACATAACCAGAATCATGTAAAAACCTTTGCAATGTTATTTTTATTACAAAATATTTTTAAAAACTAAATATGAACTAGATCATTATAAGGACATGAACATCATCTAAACTGGATTTAATATAACTTATTATTATAAAGTACATTTTTTGTGTATTTATTTTTCTTTTCTCTCAGTCCAACGAGTCTATTATATGTGTGAGTTTAGGGAATAGATAACTAGAGAACCGAGTGCTGGTGACCCACTAAACTTTTGGCCTGTGAAGGGGGAACAGTGCGAGTTTAATTGCCCCTCTGTCTGTCCGCTGTATCACAGAAGCAGCGAATAAGAACTAACAATAGGGAACGTGCTTGCTGCCTTGTAAATTGGGGGCACTGGATGTAGTAGAAGGTCATGATTGGTGCAGCCAGTGATCAGAAGTGTGTGTGTGTGTTCTCTGAGCTGCACTGGGGTCATAGAGAGGTGAGATACATGGTAGAAGTATAATGCTCAAACACTGTCCTGTGGCTATTATTATTTTAAATATAATGATAAATGTTGTTGTTGTGTATTGTTATGTAAGAGATGTCATGCTGCCCAGTTTTAACCCACATTAGATCAATAGGCTCACATTTGCACCTGGTAACTCCTGTCAAGATGCCGAAGATCTTTTAAATGAAAACTATCGAAATTGTATGCATAGGAAAACTAAAAGCCTTATAATAAAATATTATAAATATGTGTGTTTATATGTTCTTCATAGAGAAAAATGTATGAGTTGTAATCTAATCTAATCGTTGGAACTAAAGATGCACCGAAATAGGCAAATACCCAATGTTTATTTCAATCTTAACAGTCTTCGGAAAATAAACCAACCGTAGAAGCCAAACGGAACACCAGGACCTCATTTGTTTACCCCATTTGACATTTTTAGCCTGTCTTATTCAACCACCAGGGACACATTTTTCTGCCAGTTTTGACAACTTCCAATCCCCCTGTCCTCTTCCTTTTCACCCCCTTTCCCTGGCTCAAAAATAGAATCCCCCTTTCTGAAAGAGGGAAAAGGTCCCAGGGACCAAGCTGTTAATTCAATCATGAGTGTGGCATGCTTAATTAGGCACTCATAAGTGCTCGGGATGGGTCTGGGAGGCCCTATGGAGGGCAGATAGCCCAACATCCAAGAACCATTAATTGTGGATGACAGTGTGTAAACATTTGGGTGAATAGGTAGCACAGGTGCTAGACACCCAAGCCTTGTTTCAGTGGTCCTTTTCACACCCAGAGTCCCTTTGCACGCCCTCGCTCTTACTTCGTCTAATTCTTTTTCTAACATTACATAAGGTCCAACAATGATGTGGTTGAAAGAAGATGAGCAGTTAACTCATTTGTGTAGGAGAAAAGAAAAACAGTGATTCAGTGGTTGGCAAGATGTGGAATGAAGAGGCTCTTCTGATTTAGGAGGCAAAAGAGACCAAAACATGTAAGAGATGTGGAATTCATCAAATGAAAGCCAGATGAGAGGCTTTAAAGAGAGCAGACTCTTCTCCTGACCCCACATGTTTTCTGCTAAGTCCCTTCTTTGTCATCTTCCTTCCTCTCTTCACTTTTTTTTTCTTGCAATCCTTTTTCTTCCTTTTTATCTGTTCTCTAGATAGAAGTTACCAAAAAATAATATATGAAATAATTTATTACTAATGATCAAATGGAGCATGAGGCAGGACATTTGTATTCATCAAATCAGATAATTAATAATTCAATAATGTTTTGATTATTTTAAACTTGCTAAAACTGCAATGTAATCAGAACATTTGGAAAATACAGCAAAATGCTAAAAAGGTTCAGGATTGACTGTTATGAAAGTTCTTATGTTTCCTTTCAAGAAGAACATGCTAAAAATGTTTCATTTATCCTATTTGCCAGAAAAATATATTTTCAGATGACTCAAGTAAAACAACACTGTCAACGACTAGCTTGAATAGGCTAAGAAGAAGCTAGGGCTAATTTATTTCCAGACCAACTGTAGTACACCTAAAGAAACCATAGATGTTCTTGTAACTGTAAACAAAATGCGGAAAAGATCTTCTCGTTTATATTAGCCTTAGTGACTATAATACATAATCACATGCACTGTATGCAAATTAACAGTAGCTGTAAAAAATATTTTTAGTAAAATATATTTATATATAGGGTTAGGGTTTATTATTATTATTATTTTTAAATCAGCCTCAGTGAACACTGTCAAAAAACAAAAAAAAATAAACAAACTACAAACTACAACAGCATTGTGACAAAACTGTAATTTTATTTACAGTCTCAAGAGTCCTTTGATTCTTAGGTCGACTTAAAAGGGATTCTGACTGCTTTTACCATGGACCTTCCACTAGAGGGCACTCACCGAATCAATAGAATCCAACAATTCCTTGGACTCATAAGTCTCTCTCACACACACACACACACACACACACACACACACACACACACTGTCTTGGACAGATCCGGCTGTTTTGCTATGTGACCAATCCACTGAATCCCAGAGTTCAGTTAAACCTGCAATTTTGAGTCTCCTATGTTTCTGACCATGCATGGCACTTCCTAAAGCACTCAGTCAGCTACTAGTTTCCTAAAGTTACTAGCTAACAACTACTAAAACTACCAAAACAACTAAATAGTAAGAATTTACATTTGTATATTGGATAACTTCCACATCAAAAACAATCCCAAATCATATTTAATCTGGATGTATCCGCATGCAGCTGTATGTATTTTACAGCTGACTAATGACAAGTACAGTTTTACTGTTTAATGTAAAAACACATATAACATGATTGATGAAACAAAATCTGCTTTCAATCATATACATAAATTAGTCTGCTTAATCTTCCAGAGAAATAAATATTATACCAGCAGCCTGGAGAATAATTAGAAAGCTGCCGAGTATACATGTGCTTTAGTAGAGGCTCTTGTTAAAGATATTTTTATGATTAAAAAAGTGTTTTAAATCTGTTAAGTAACCCTACTTTCTGGAAATTTCCTATTGATCTGCCAAAACCCCAATAAAGAATGGTCCAGGTGTTTCACTGTCAGAACGCCACCGTGTGACCGCAGTCTAAAGCATGTGTGCAATCAGTCCAATGGAGGAGCAACACATCATGGCACCTTACAGAAGCAACCAGGGAACATAAAGAGACATCCAGCAGCATACTAGGTAGCCATTCCACTTCAGGAGCTGCAGCCAAACCACTAAGGGGACCTAAAATGTCCACGACGCCACAGCAAGGGTGTCCCTGTCCAGTGTTTGTGGAATCAGAAAGACAGAATCTTGCACGAAAGAATAAAGCGAGGTCCAGGTTATAAAAGTGGACAAACGTGTGTAACATACCTCTAGTACAGTGCACCCTGGGCCCTGGGAACCAGAGGCCTTATATGCAAGTGTGATAGTCTCAACCACCCACCTGCTTATTGTCTGCTTGGTGGAACAAAGCCGCTGATCTGACCTTCAAAACAGATCAGTTCTGTGGACGTAGATGCCCAGCGCTCAGAACTGAGCACAGAAGGTTCAGCCTTGGTTCTAGAAGGAAGAAAGGAAGAAGTCTTATTGACTTAGGTGTTTCGGAGGGCACTTTAGTGACATACCCAGGTCTAGATTAGTGGAAGGCCTTCATTATGCCTTGGGCAAAATCCAGACACAATAGAAAGGTGGACAAAGCATGAATATCTCATATTCTCCTAAGAGAGGAGATAGCTAAGGAGCAATACAGTTTTTAAGGTCAAAAGCTTGACCGGCGATTTCTTGATTGGTTAAAAAGGGAGTTTAGAAAGGCGCCCTAGAACCAAGGGCACCTTGATTTCCGTGCAGTTGTTGACTTCCTGGTGCCACATAAGAAACATATGATGAGTGGGTTCCTGCCCAATGACTGACCACCCATAGGAGCTTGGTAAGCAGATAAAGCAACCACATACACCTTCAGAGTAGAAGAAGATGCAGAGAAGCATTCCTGCAAGAATTTCAGGAGTGCACGATAAAACAAAATTTTTTTATTGCAGGGTGTATTGTTTTCTTAGGGCAAAGGTTCTGGACTGAAGTAAAGTCTTAACAATGTCTCAGAATGCTAGCAGATGTGTCCCCTCAGAGGCCAGGCCCACAGCTTCCATTACTTCAGATGGGTGGTGCACTATAGATCCGTTGACTGGTAAATATAAAGAAAGACCATCAAGGAGAGACACCAGGTCTCACAACCAAAGTTGGCCTGACAAAAACAAGGATATTAGTAGTAGCCTGACCTTGTCTTTGAGCAATCTCTCCAGAACCAGGATCTGGTCTTCTAGCCTGAAGAAAAGGCGTAATGTAAACCCCTAGTGATTGATGTAGGCAACCACTGATGTGTTGTCTGACGGAATGACGCCCCTCAGGTTTGGTAGGAAGCGTTAATGTGCACAAAACATGGCCGGCATCTCCAGGCAATTTACAGATTTACCTTTGCCTGCCTCTTATTCTCCTGAAACCTATTGACCGCTGTATTAACACCGCTGTAATTGCTGAAAAGGCCAAAGAAAGAGAGCAAAGGCATTTAGGATGAAGAACTTGTCCTTGCCCTGAATATCCAATAAGTTCAACCACAGGTGCCTCTCCATAGTCACCATCATTGCCATAGACCAGTCTCCATGGTAGTTCAGAGGAAGGTCTAAAGTTTGCAGCCAAGGTGTAAGGTTCACTTTATTAGTTTTCATCAGTTTTAGCTCCCTCCACTAGCTAGTTAGCTGTGAATGCTCCAGTTCTAAGCAGACAATGCACAGCTTGTGCTCACTGGTGCACATAATAACAAGAGCAGGAAGGAGCACACAATTCGATGCATAAATCGCACCTCCTAATCTTTGTCTTGGACAAAGCTTGCCTTCAGTCACAAACACACAACACACTACTGAAGAAAAAAATCTTATCTGGTACGTTGCTTGATGCATGTTTGTGCTTCCTGGTCACCAAACACCATGATGTGTCGCTCTTACACAATTACACACATGCTTCAGACTGCAGTCATGCAGAGGTGTTCCTATAGCATTTTTGAAGCAGTTCAAGTTCCTAAACTGGGTTTATCAGTGAACCGCACAGTGTAAAAACCGAGCTTGTCATGCTTGTCTTTTAATGCCTTAGACCACAGGTTCCTGGAGCGCCACCGCCCTGCAGAGTTTGGGTCAGTCCTAATTAATTGCACCTGATTCAGCTAATAATGTTATTTAGGCTCGTTTAAAAAATCTATGTTTTTTGGTTTGGAATAAGGTTAAATCCAAACTCTGCAGGGCTTTGGCCATCTAGGAACTGCCTTAGACTTAAAAATAGTATAAAGGCAGAGGGGCATTTCCTCATCTTTACATTAATTTTAGTTAAAGGCATGCATGTGTCCATCCTGACAGAGAGAGAGAGTGCGAAAGAGAGAGCGAGAGAGATGAGTGTTGGGCAAGCTACTTGGCAAATGATACTAAGCTAGAGCAACATGGCAAAGGTAGCTTACTACACCTAAGCTTTTTTTAAGGACATTTTTATATTGAATCAACCTCAGGCTCCCACATGATCAAAGATTATGTCATTATAATGTGGATTTAAGGTGATTCCAGTCTTACAGACGAAAGTAGGCAGTAGCACCGACTCGGCTCAGGGTGCTGTATGTGTTAGATCGTCAAGGCGCAAGGCGTAAACTGCCACTTAATACGTTTGTGTGAGAACTCGGATGTGAACTATCGATGTTCTGCGTGCTCCAGTAATGCTGGTGGCATCAGTTACTGATCCTAGGATCAGCAAATAAAGCTTTTGTGGATGCTGCTGCGCTACTTGATTAACAAAAAAGCTTCGCTAATGAGAAGCTACCACCACCATGCTGCTAAGAAATGTAGTTAAACCAGTAGCCTCGCTGCTGCCCAACGCTTTAATGATATTTATATGTGTGTGTGTGTGTGTGTGTGTGCACGTGTGTGTATGTATGCAAATATGCATTTTGGCTTTTTATTGATTGACTTATTCATTGATTTATTCCTTTATTCAGTGTGTCCTAAGTAACCTAAATCTAACACACTTTTAAACTAAATTAACACAATGTTTACAGCAAAATGATTTAGTTTCACACAATAACACACACACTGCTACTACATGAGGCATATGTAAAAAAGTGTTTATTTATCAGCAGGTAATCAACAACATTCTTTTTCATGTCACAACTGTTTCTTTTATCCAGCAGCATTATTGCCATAATTAGACTGTGATAATATATACTATATGTAGTCAATTAACAAAAAAAACAACAACATAATCTATCTATCTATCTATCTATCTATCTATCTATCTATCTATCTATCTATCTATCTATCTATCTATCTATCTATCTAAGCACAGTCATCAATAAATAAATAGTAAAGAAATGTAATAGAACGCATTTAAATAAATTAATAGTATATATTATATAACATTATTTTAGCGGAATAAGGTTTTTATATATTGGTATACAGGTGAGTAAACGCTATTTATATATTAAAGCGCAAATTTACTCCGCTACTCATTACGGGTAATATATGTAGAGCGTGAGGCGATTATTGGACGGTTCTGCTGTCAATCATCCTCTGTGATCCCACCTCCTGGGTTTTTAAATAAGCGCCAAAAAGACCGCGCACGATTTAACCTGTAGCTGCGGCGAGGAGTAAAGCGGGTTGCTATGACGATCATCAGTCAGCGGTCGAGCATGAGCACTGTGTGAACTCTCACCTTTAAATACACACCTAAAGAAGAAAGAAAGACACTGAAGGAGTGAAAGTGGACAAGACGAGGATTTTGCTTTCTGCACATCAAGTATTTGCCTCGTTTTTATTGCAGCGACTGAGTGACATTAACAAACATGTTTCCTCATCACTTACTACTCCTGTGTTCTTTGACCCTGTTCGTGCTACGGATTCCGGCACAGAAACCTAACGGTCAGCGGGTAAGTGAGAAAATACACACACACACACACACGCACGTGTGCCTTATAGCTCTTTTAAGGATCTATCATCTTATGTATCTTATGTTAAAATGATGCCAAATGATATAAAGGTAAACACCCAAATATTAACCTTTTTTTTTATTACTTAATTAATTAATTTGTTTATTTGTTTGTTTATTTATTTATTTATAGCTTATGTTACTAAATGTACCCACAATGCCTAATTGTCAGATTTAGAAGTTGTAGGTTAATTATCAATTATAAGGTTTCATATAGCTTAATAAATAGTCACATGACTATTTCTGATAATGTCTTCTTTTACTTTTTTTTATGCATATCAAGGTGGGAAAAAGCAGGAAATAAGTGGGTAGCTCAGTGGTTAGGATGTGGGACCTCTGGTCAGAAAATTGTGGGTTTAATTCCCAGGACCACCAAACTGCTGCTTCTGCTGGGGCCCCTAAGCAAGTCCCTTAACCTTTAACTGCACAGTTAAACAGATTAAACAATAACATATATCAAAAATGGGGTTTAAATACTTTCTTCATTTATTTTTTTTATTTTTTATTTAACACCTAATTCTGCATCCTTTTTATTTTATTCGTCTTTGGTTCACATGCATGATCCGAATCGCATCCGAGCCTGTCAGACAATCGGAAAATGATGTCATTTGCATTATCTCCCAAACTTATAATTGAAACAGAAAGTAAAGGCTTGGCTTAAGTTCTGAATTAAGCCTGGACTAAAGTTTAATAAGTCTGGGATTCGAACTCACCTGAATCTAGTCCAAAAGCCACCAAATCACTCAAGGCTTCGGAAGTAAAATCCTCCTCGTCACATGGGAAGTAAAAGCGAAGACGAGGGTATGAGAATCATAATGTTTCTCTGTTAATCCTTCATAGCACATGCACAGTCACGTTCACCTTCTGAGGACCTTCCAATGAATTTCTTTAATAGGACGTCAACCTGAATCACTACTTTTAAGATAAACGCGTTAAAACACATAACATTTAAATTGGAACAAATGATGCTAAAAGTAAAAAGTTTCCTTTATCGATTAATGCTAATTAGTCCAGAAGTGTTTAGACGAAGACGACACAGTGTTTTGCAGTTTGGCCAGTGATACTTCGATGAACTCATTGCCCTTTTGTTTATGTGTATATGTCTTTTTCTCCTCGTGCAACCCTTCGGATTGTAAGAAAAAAGAAAACAAGTGGTTGCTTTCTTGGCACTGCATTTATACAATTTTAACAAAGACAACGTTGTGGATTTTTTCTCACAGCTGAATCGGTTTGTGGGGGGAGGACATGATGAATAGTGGCACTGTACGGCCGTATTTAAAAGCAATACTTTTCCATTTGCCAACTTTTGTTTTTCGTCCATTTGTCAGTCTGTCCTTTTTACAAGTGAAAGTCGGAGTCACGGTGATGAGCTCGGGTTCTTCTTGTCTACTTCCCATTTATACTCTGGTCTAAATCAATGATATGATATACTGGCCAGACCAAACCCGTCAACGTGCCCCAGTTCTAGCATATTTTCCGTTTGAGAGAGGGATTGAAACCTTAGGTACCTGACAGGCCAGCGTTTTAGACCCAAGAATGATTTGGCACGATTGTCCATTTTTTCGGATAATGTCTATTTAACGAGCCACAGAAACCACAGAGAATAAGTGAACGTGTGTTAAAGTGAGCAGGAAACCTATGATGAGAGCAAAAAATAGAGAAAACAAGTGAGAGGCTGGCAGATGGTGCAGAAGACTGTCATAATTGTGGTCTAAGTGTGAGATGAATCCATGACTAAGTTATGACAAAAAAAAAAAAAAAAAAAAAAAAAAGATTCATTAAATGTTGATAAAAAAACCTGCTGTTTTGCTGGTTATATTTGAAGGCGAGTATTGAGTATCATGACTTTTGGCATGTCATGGAGGACCTTGAGTACAAAAACAATAAAGTATTACATTAGGAATTTATATGCTGTAGTTTTTTTTTTTTTATTTCTTTTTTACCTTCTCTTGATTTAACACTGATACAGATGTTATACTCACGTTTGACAGTTACTGGGCTTCCCGAGACAAGATGACTCTTTTTACAGGTGGTGTGTGTGTGTGTGTGTGTGTGTGTGTGTGTGTGTGTGTACGGGTTTGTACATCCTGGTGGGGACCTAAACCTGAATACACACAGACACATAGTGACTCGTGTCACGGTGGAGACCAAAATTTAGGTCCCCATGAGTACAAAAGCTTCTAAATCATACAGGATGGGATTTTTTGAGAAAGTTTGTACAGCATAAAAACCATTACACTTATGGAGAGTCCTCACAAGGATAGCTAACCAGCCCTACCGACTGTGTGTGTGTCTGTGTGTACTTTGTAACAAAAAAAAAAAAAACCTTAAAAAAGCACATCGCTAATACTAAACAAGTCGTCCCTTTTGTGCCTGAGAGGTTTTTGAAAAACACCCCTGGTGTAATCATTACTGGAGGTCGAAGGGGTTATGATATTAAAAAAGCTGCAGTAAAACGCTTTAAAAACCTGTCCTCCCTTTTGTGCCTCATTAAATCGAACTTATCCCTCCGTTGTGAGAAGAAGGGAAAGGCTTATAAGGAGTTATGAGCGCTGGGCTAGAAGGTGCATCCAAGCCAATAAGAGGATTCTGTCAGGCGAGATTTGATATATATATATATATATATATATATATATATATATATATATATATATATATATATATATATATATATATATATATATATAAAATGAAAATAATAATATATATCTTTATATATGTATAAAACTGCAATCAATTAAATTATCCACTTTAAGTGAATGATTCGAATGGCACATGAAAATAAGCCGTGTTGTTTTATAACTGGGTAAATATGACCCTTGTATCTATGTGGTGACAGAGTGGAGAAAGTTAAAAAAAAGAAAAAGTCTATCAAGTCTATTAATACTTTAACACATAAAATGTCCCACCAAAAGACTCTTATTTTCTATACCAAATAAATGTTATAATATTTTGTCCAACCCCCTGTTTTTTTTTCAAATACAGAACACAGCATATCTGATTTAATGGATAACATAAGAGTAACATATCCAGTGCGTTTCCTTTCTGTTTTTTTATAGCCCTAGGAGATATTTCTGAACCCTACCTTTGGGAAGCACCCAGCTGAAAAAATAAATAAAAGGTTAATAAAAACACGAGGTACAATATTTAAGTTGGACAAGGTGCGTGTATCTGAAAAATCGATCAGAGAAAAGACTCGAGTTAGATAGGAACCTGGCCGTGTTTTTCGTCTGTGTTTATAGAGAGATGTGGTATGGAATATGGTGCTTACAGCCACTTCTGAACTGGAGGCAGTTTCAACAGCAACAACCGTTGAAGGACAAAATCCTTTACAGATAGATAGATAGATAGATAGATAGATAGATAGATAGATAGATACTATAGGTAGACAGACAGACGGATAGACAGACAGATAGACAGACAGACAGACAGACAGACAGACAGATAGATAGATAGATAGATAGATAGATAGATAGATAGATAGATAGATAGATAGATAGATAGATAGATAGATAGATAGATAGATAGATAGATAGATAGATAGATAGATAGATATAGATAGATACTGTAGATAGATATAGATAGATAGATAGGATACTAGATATAGATAGATAATAGATAGATACTGATAGATAGATAGATAGATAGATAGATAGATAGATAGATAGATACTATAGGTAGATAGATAGATAGATAGATAGATAGATAGATAGATAGATAGATAGATAGATAGATAGATAGATAGATAGATAGATAGATAGATAGATACTATAGGTAGACAGACAGATAGATAGATAGATAGATAGATAGATAGATAGATAGATAGATAGATAGATAGATAGATAGATAGATAGATAGATAGATAGATAGATAGATAGATAGAAAACGGTTTAGAGCAAATACTGTGAACCAAACTTTATCCTATGATTTCATTTTGGTAGTATAATTTAATCCTGGCCGCTGGATTAAAGACGCTTCACAAGAACAGATTCACTCACATCTGTAATGGAGGCTTAAATATGTTCTGTTATTTAAAGTCAGTTTAATGTGTAAAACTTTCCATTACCAGCTCACTGAATCATTTATTTCTACTCAAATCTACCCCAACACAATACTATGGATCCAAACTTCAGGATTTGCCAGCCTTGGGAAAGTGACTGATGTTTTCATCAATCTGCTTCACGCTGTTTTAAATGGCGGTTGCACATTTGTTTAAGCACCCATTAGTGAGGTAATAAAAAAGAAAACGTGTAAATTGTTGATTAGCTCAGATGTCGGGTCTCCGGCATACCTGTGTGAGTGCATCACCAAAAGCCTTGTAAAAAAGCTGCATGAAGAACAAATGTGGACGGGCAAGCGTGTGCCAGGAGTCTGGTCCTTACAACTCTTCTTTTTTTTCCCACCTTTCATTTTTAATTAGCTCACATCCCAAACCCAGCCAAGCTACAAACATACAATGAGGACGTGACTGAGACAGAGAGAGACAGATCCAGAGAAAGAAAGGAGACTGACTATGTCCGTGTACACGTTGTATAACTTTTTACAGACGTCTCTTTTGTGATACTTACTACTAACTAACAGAAACATTCGGCACAGTTGGAACAGGTCTCTAAAACAAGTAAGAGACTGAAATATAGAGAGTGTGTGTGTGTGTGTGAGAGAGAGAGAGAGAGAGAGAGAGAGAGAGAGAGAGAGAGAGGATAGAAGGCTGGCTGTGTACTAGATACACAATGAAAGACAGCTGGGATTTGGATCAGGGAGGTTTTTTGACACAGAGAATGTGTTCTGGGTCAGCGCTAAGGCATTTCGCTGTGGAGAGATAGCGGTGGGTATCAGCAGAGTGATATGGCACACTGTGGGAAACACCAGCGAGATTGCCAGCCTCCCAGAGCTTTCAATTACAACAGGATAAAGCCTGCCTTTTTTCCCCCTGCTGAGATGTGGCATCTCTGTAAAATCTTTGCAAAAAAAACCAACAACATGTTTTTCATTTGTTATGTCTGATTATATTTAATGGAGTATGACAGTATATATAGGAAGCTGGTGGTAATTTGTAGCTGGCGTACTGTGTGTAGTGGGATTTGGTAGGTATATGTTCTTGCAGGTCTGGATGATATTTAAGCCAACCAAGCTAATTTTATGTAATTTGTCAAAAAGGCGTAAAGTCGTCCACATTTATTGTTTTCTTTTCTAAGAATTTAACAATAATATACTGTTACATGACATCCTATATGAAAAAATATATATTACTTTAAACATAATAAAGCCTTTTTATCTTTTGGTCACCGCTTGGTTTTTTTGACTACTAGGAAGACCTAGGTTCAAGCTCTCCACCGCCAGTCTGCTGCTGTTGTACAACTCAATGCTTGGTTTGTTTCGTTTATTTATGAACTACTCACAAAAACGCAGTAATATTTAACTTTCGGTGGAAATTTAAGGATAATATAAAAAGTTTATACTACACTGATATTACATCCTAAACGTAGGGCATTTAAGTAGAAGCAGTCAATGGTAGTTTCTAAGCAGTGGTGGCACCTGAGTTGTTTGGACAACCAGGAAGACCTGGCCGCTGACAGTCCACCACTGTTGGGTCCTTAGGCAAGACCTCTAACCCTTCCTGCTCCAGGGGCGCTGTATCATAACTGACCCTGCGTTCTTTCTAAACTGGGATTTGGGTAGAAAAAATTCACTGTGTTGTAAGGTTTATGTGACAAATAAGCCACTAAACCTTTTTCTCTTTAAACTTTTTTACTTATTTTTTAAATAAATGTGTTTTAAAGAATTTTAGCATCACAAACTGACCGATTTAGAAACAAGGCCTCATGAAGCCAGGTTATTTTTGAGATGTTATACTTTATATGTGCACAGCGGTTGTAAAAGTCTTACTCAATATATACAATATAAAGTTACAATTTATTGGACCAGAGTATTAGGACGTTTTATTTGAAAGCTGCTGTACATTTACTGTATGTGATCAACCTATCAGAGCTCATTTATAGCAACAAACATGGCCAAAAACTTTAGTTCACTTTAATAACACTTGGCAGACGCCCATATCCAAAGCAACTTACATTTTTCTTCTTTATACATCGGAGCATTTAGCGGTTATGAGCTTGTTCAGGGGCCCAGCGGTGGCAACTTGGTGGTGCTGGGAATCGAACCCTGATCTTCCAATTCCAGTCTCGGTGTAATGAACTGCAACCCAAAGCTCTAGTTTTAAACTATTGAATAATATCCATGAACAAAAATCTGTGTTGTTTAATAATGGCTTGACTAATGTATAGATTTTACACCTTCTTTTCAATGTATAAAGAATGATCAGGGTTCGATTTCTAGCACCACTAAGCTACCACTGTTGGGCCCCTGAGCAAGCCCCTTAACACCTAAATGCTCCATTGTACAAAAGAGAAAAATGTAAGTCTCTCTGGAAAAGGGCATCTGCCAAATGTCGTAAATGTAATGTTTTTCCTCATATTTCCTCCTGTTATTTGTCCACATTCTAATTTTCATGCTCTTTAATATAATAGCTACCAAGTAGGAAAAGTAAGGGATAAATCATCCCTTCTCCAAGACGTTAATTCCTGCTGCCTTAATAGAGATTTAATAATTCAGAGATATTGCGATAAAAGTATTTCCTCTGCTGTCTGTTACTGTCAGCATACCACAGTGTGGCGATTCGTATTGTTCCGTGTTCTTTTCTCTCAGACTCTTTTCTCTTTCCTGGGTGGCCACATCCTTTTCTAGATGTTTATTCTTTTCTTACTAAATAATAAGGCAAGCGTGTAACGGTGCGTGTTGTGAAATAACAGAGGATGCAAACGCTCTGTCCTACAATTCTTTAAAAAGAATGTGTTAAAGAATGCATTTGGTTACAGTTTGTAGGTTTATGTGCATCACTGCCTTCTCTTAAGTCAAAGCAAAGCAAAAAATAGGCAGTCTATGGAAAAGATTACAGAAAGAAATGTTTACAGCATGACGTCAGTCGTTTTTAACTTTAACAAATGTACAATATGGCTAATGGTTTAAGGATTACTCACTAGGACACCCATATTAGTGTGTCTTTCCCAAACTTTTGCCCCAAAGTTGGAATCACACAATTGTCTAAATTGTCTTTATATGTTGTATCATTATATTAATACTTTACTGGTACTTGGAGACATAACAAAGCCCTCGAACCTCCATGTGTTATGATTAAAAAGAAAAAACCCGAGCCCCCTAAACACTATCGGGATAAATTCTGATACTAACTGCACCCCAACATATCTGAACTCACTAATACTATTGTGGCTGAAAATTTGGTGGAAAGTCTTTCCAAAAAGTGAAGATTTAAAAAAAAGTAAAAGTAAGACTGAATCTGAAATTGGATGCTCAAATATGTGGACATGCCGGTCAGGTGTCGCAATAGATTTTCCTATAAAACGTATTAAAAAATTGTAATAGATCAAAAATGTAACGCCATTTTTAATTTCTTTTGTACATGTTTGATTAACCTCCTGAGACCCTGTATCCTCATATAGATACCAGTTTTCTGCACCTTATACTTTATTCTACCTAATTTGGACTCGTCCTTGTTTGTAGACCATTTATGGTCCATTGTAGACCACTTTGTAGGTAGCAAAAGCAAAATACACTTCCTAGGTAAAATACAATATGGCGTCAATCTCGGTCAATATCTTCTACAATGGAGTCATAGACAAGAGTGGACCAGGTACAAAACCTCATTAAATTTCATGGTCAAGTTATTTATAACAATAGTAAAAAAAATTGGATGCTTCTAATAAGGAAGTGCTCATTTGAGGACATTGGGACTTAAACAAGTCAATTTAAGACAATATAATAGTAAAATTGCAAAATGTACTTGTAAAAGTAAGGGTACATAGCTCAAAAAGGTTTGGGAGGAAACCCATAGTTTACAAGAGTTGTTGCATTTAGTCAACATTACTCTTCTTTGGTTGTATAATATATTATTTCAACGTTCTTCTGTGATACATTTTTAGGGCGTATTTCATTGTAAAGCGTGAAAGACTGTTGAATGTAATAATACGAGAGAACTCAGAGAGGGAGGATTTATCTGATTTTACATAATGATGGTCAAACTATATACAGAAAATGGCTGTTGCGGCCTTCTGAAAGCTAAACTTACACCTACCGATTGTCCTTTTGTCCCCGTCTCTTTGTCCCATTGTCTCATGCAACTTGATGGTTTTTTTTCATGTTTAACAATCACTCGTTCTGTATTTTACTGATTATTGGTTATAATCTGCAAACGAATAGTTTTGGCTTTGGCTTCATTACACTACATACAGTTTTTACACTTTATGCATCTCCAAGGTCTAAATGTGGAACTAATATTTTAAGCATTTTAAGTACAATTACCCAAATACATCGCCTCTGGTTAATTTTCTGTAAAAGAATGATTTCCCAGCAGGAAAAAAAAGGTCAAAAAAGCTTGCTGTGCTCCTTTTCTGCTCTTTTAGGTTGACGATGCGTACATGTGGTTTTGATGTTTTAAACCAATGCCTCCCTCTTTCCAATATAAATGCACGGTTATTACGTAGGTAAATACACTATAAATATGTTCACTTTCTGTGAAAACTTTTATGTTTTGTTGAAACACAGTCCAAAATGTAATCTTATCCAGCAGGAGTAAAATCCATGGTTAATTTTATGGTCATACGACTCAAACTGCGCAGCAACAGCCTGTGAAACGGGGTTTGATTTTTGCAGAAGGAACAATTTTTTGAGTTTTTTTTTGAAACCCTGCATTTTTGGCTAAATCATGTATAAAAAATAAAATAAAATGGACACCTTACAAAGATCTAATTCCAGATTTAGTCCTTACAGTTACAAGCTGCACCACTCTTCTGGTAAGGCTTTTTGCCAGATGTTGGAGCACAACTGTGGGGATTTCTGTTCATTTAATCAGAAGAGCATTAGTGACACCCTGGTGTTCCAGATTATCCCAAAGATGTTTAGTGAGATGAAGGTCTTGCTAAGCTCTCTTAATGCACAGCAGCTTTGTCGTGCTAGAAAATGCTCTACTCTTCAGCTGTAGTAAAGTGAAATTTCAATGCAGTGATTGCTCAGTGGTTCAGATGTTGGATTGCTAATCAAAACATCTGCATTTCAATCTGCATCTGCATGTTGTTGTCTGTTCAAGCGGTTGATGCCAAATTGCCCATTGCCGCTAATTTTGAAAATTCATTCATTCATTCCGTTATTTGTTCATCCTCTATACCCGCTTATTCCCTAATAAGGGTCACAGGTATCTGCTGGAGTCTATCCCAGCTGTCTCTGAAGTAGCAAAAGGCAGGAGGGAAACAGCCTAGTCAGGTTGACACAGGGCTACACACTTACACTCGCTCCTATGGGCAATTAAGAATCACCAATCAACCTAACATACTTGTTTTTGGACAGGGTAAACAGGGTGACCTGGAGTAAACCCACGGGGAGAAACATGCAAACTCTACACAGAAAGGGAATCGAACCTGGGCCTTCTTGCTGTGAGACAACAGTGCTAACCACTAAGCTATTGTGCTGCCCCAATTTTGGAAATTTAAGGAAGGAAAATGAGGAAAAAAGATAAACTCCAATGCACCCCACCACTCCACCCCGTGACCCACAGGTCGATTAACCGGTGTAAAAATTTCATACGGTTGGGTTGTGAGTCACGACATATAGTGTATAAAAACATACCATAGAAAAACAGTTCCAATATAGTAAACTAAGCATGAGTACAAGCTAACAACAGTTTCACTTGACTGTCCTGAACCTTAAATTGTAAGATTTTGCAAATTACCTGGTGTATATTTATATATTTTTATGCAATTTGTTATAAAGTTAACTATATCTTTTACTTTCAACATTTTGAAAATAATGCAGCAAGACACAGGACATAAAAAAGGTTAGGACTATATGGCTGTACATTGCTAATCACACAGGTTATTTTCATTAAAAGTTGAATGTTTTGCTGGGTCTTGTGAGCACTTGGTCAGGACATGTCTCACAAATTTGAATTGTGCAATGTGAGCATTACAGTTCATGTCCTCATAAATGACAATTTGAAGTGGTTTTCAAACCAACGTGTTTTTGTTCTGCCATCGGTTCGTTGCCCTATGGTGTTCACCTGTCCCATGGTAATATTTATACCCCATTCTTTCTTTGACTAGATTCGGTTTTTCCAGGTCCGTCCAATCTTTGTGTGTTAGATTGTGGTCATAGACCTTTTACGCCAGTATTTTCACTTCTATTATCTACTAAGACACAGGTTTTCGGACATGAATTGAGTTTATGCACTTATGTTCTGCCTTTATCAAAATGTATTGCCTGTTATTAGATTAGATTAGATTAGATTCAACTTTATTGTCATTGTTCAAAGTACATGTACAGAGCCAATGAAATGCAGTTAGCATCTAACCAGAAGTGCAGAAGTGGCTTATTTACAATAAATAGCAGTGTAATAAATAGGGGTATGAGGTTGATAATTACAGAGGCGGGTAAATAATGTACAGAAGGTGCAGTAGCGTGTATATATGGTATATATAGTATCTATAAATATGATACAGTTATAGCAGGCAAAGTATAATTTATAATTTTATAGCTTTTCAATGGTACCATTAATTAAAATATTTCATGCTTATTATGCACAGAACAGTTTGATTCGTAAATTTGATTGGTCAAAAGAAATTCCTTTTATATCAGCAACCCAAATTTACTGATTCTGAAATAAATGTAAATGTCTTTATTGGTCACATTATACTCATATATATAATAATATAATATAGAACAGTGAAATTTGTTTTTTCGCATATCCCATCTTAGTAAGTTGGGGTCAGAGCGCAGGGTCAGCTATGACACAGCGCCCCTGGAGCAGGAAGGGTTAAGGGTCTTGCTCCGGGACCCAACAGTGGCTGAATGGTGGTGGGGTTTGAACCCAGGTTTTCATGGTCTTCCAATCAACAACTCAGTGCCTTAACCATCGTTGACAGGACCTTTTAATGTAATATTTTAAAAAGTACCATTTTTATAACATTCTCTAGATTTTTTAGTAATGTAAAAAGCTGAATTTCTTACTAAAACCAGCAAAGAAAAATAGTCTAGCAATACCACGTAGTACGTAAAAATCTGTTATCAGGATATTGTACAGTATGAAATAAAACACTTTAGGTGGATTGTTGTAGAATGAATTAATCATTAATTGTGATGTATTCATTATTCTAGATTCTTGCGTATTCCCTTGTTAGCTAATTTTATATATAGTACAGGGGAAATGGTAGCTTAGTGGTTAAGGTCTTGGACTGCTAATTAAAAGATTTGGTCTCCTTTCTCAGGCCCTTAACCCGTAATTGCTCAGATGTATGAAGGATGTAAATGTAAGTCACTCTGTATAAGGACGTCTGCTAAATCCCATAAATGTAAATGTAGTGGTGTAAATATAAGTTATTGATGTTAGTTTATTGGTAGGGCTGTGTGGCAGGGCTGTGTATTGGCAAGGGCGTCACGATACCATACCATATCTCAAAACAAGGGAAACAATATAATACATCATAATATATTGTGATACAATACATATTGAAATAAAACGGAAACATACATAAGAAAGTAAAAAGATTAGCTAAAAAATACAACCAAAACAAAGCTGAAGGCGTCCTTATTTTTTCCCGCCATGTTTGCTTGTGAGACAATGGCTGTATGTGTAAGCGACAACTACAGGAGTGGGAGGGGAACACTGATGGTTTTAATCAAATATTAACATAACATGAATAAGATTAAAATGTTATTTTATAATGTATTAATACTAAAAGTTAGAATATCGATACACTATTATAAAAAATCTCTGAAAATAGCTTTATCTATATTTTTACACAGCTTTATATGTATATATGTTTTGTAAATTGTCTAACAGTCGATATTATAAGAGTATATATATATATATATATATATATATATATATATATATATATATATATATATATATATATATATATATATATATATATATTAGTGTGTGTTCTTTGTGTCACACTCTGAGATATAAATAGAATCTTGTCCAAATTCAATAACAGGGTAAAGATATGCTTGTGTACTAGTGATGTTATATATTATGTTGTTATGGTGTTAATATGATGTTAATAATATGCCTACAAAAAGAACTTTTTTTAAAAACATTTGTGCCTCAAACGATAATAAAGCGAATTGTTTTAATTGACCTTTATGTCATAAGTTTAACAAGAGCTGTAGTTCATTTTACATACATCCGATTTTGCCCTGTCACAGTCATACGGCGATGAGAATGTTTTTTTGCTTTTACAATTTACCAGCCTGCGTGGTTCCTTTCCACTTTGCCTGCGGTCACTGTATTTGTTCTTAGGAATTTTTTCAAAAGGCATGAATTTGTCTACGACAGCAAAAAAAATAATAAAATCCTACGCCGGAGATTGCGAATTACAAAAACCAGTTTTCACAACATACTCGAATTTCTTCACAAATACAGTACAAGCGTTTTAGAAGCTACAGTGAAGCTAATAAAAGAGGTATGTGGTTACAACAGTGACGAACATAAACCCAGACCTGCCGACGGCTTTTAACCAATAAGTTTTACATTTAAAGGATTAGTGACTAAGTGCACTTCTGCTGAGAAACGGTCAGATGTCGTTAATCTCACGCCGTTCCTTAACCCAACTCTTAAGATGGACATAAATGCCTGCTGATCATGTAGGCAACACAAACAAATCTGGTGTTAACCACAACCCGTCATTAAGCATTTATTCGAATGACTTTTTTATGCCGGAGACTCGAACGCCAAAATATGAACTGTTTTTAAATGTTGGGGAAACTGTGCAGAAAATAAAATGTGTGGTCTTTACTAACAAAACAACAGGCTTATCCGTGTCTAATTCAAAGCGAAGGGAAGCGCTAATATTGTTGTGATTTACAGACGCTTTTTTGCTGGGTTCTTCTCATCTGGGGGAGATTTCAGGAATGTTAGGACTGTGTAAATCTGTGAAACACATGACGCTGCATCTGCATGTATCCAAATGGCACAAAGAAATCCATCGTACTGCCTATTAAATATTCGGTTTTGTTTAGAGAATGTTTAGTGCATTGATAGTAATAGCACTTTAAACTGTTTGGATTTTCCAGACCCATGATTTATCGAACTGACAGTAGCACAGATGATGGTATCTTGAGTGCTTTTTTTGCAATAATAAAATTCGCTTAAATGCATTAAAGGCATCTTTTAATGCTTAGACACTGTATGCTTTAACAGTCAGTAATTACTCAGCTTTTTCCACTGTACAATTACTGTACAATTCTCGTTTTTTTTTACACAGCACTAACAGTAGGTTACACACAGGCTTATATTAATACATTTTTTTTCTATTGCACTCTTTATACATGATTTTATACTAGTTTTTTTGTTTCTTATTTTTTGGTGTGTCGAAATAAAAAAAAAAAGAGGCTGATCATAGATATACCATAATTTTCTGTAAAACATTACACATTGTTAAATAAAACTAATCATTGACAAATTGCTGTGGAATAAGAGGAATAAAACACTCTGGGACACAATGAAGATTGTGAGGTCTCAGCAATGGAGATCAGGGGGACAGTTGTACATACAAATACAAACTTTTGAACATATAGCATTAAAGTACTTCCTCCATACCTGTGTTGGGTATAGGCCAGTATAAATGATACTATTTTTGCTTAATGTGTCTATGTACTATATAGTTAAAGTTCTAACTAAATGTATCAAATGTATCATGCTGTGTATGTTTGTAGTGGTTGATTGGCGATAGAGACAGCCACTGTTCACTAATCTGCAGAAAGACTCAAGCCAAACCAGTGTGTGGCTCGGATGGACGCAGTTACGATACAAGCTGTGACCTGCAGAGGGCAAAATGCAAGGATCGCACACTGTCGCTAGCCCACAGGGGTCGGTGCAAAGGTCAGTAACCACAGAGCTCAGTTTGAACTTACTTTTTCACTCCACTTAGTCTTTATTTCTGCATGTGTTTAGGTTTAAGTTTGGTGTCAAGGTATTATTATTATTAGTAGTAGTAGTAATAGTAATTGTGTCTGTGACATCATGATTCGCATTTATTTTTTTTTATTTATAAGTTTAGCAAAATGTAACTAAATAAAAAAAAATACTATATAATTTCAATTTCTTTGTAAAAAAACATGGAACCATTTTTTCCAAGCTTGGTTTCCTGTTTGGCAATAGTGTAAGGTGTGATGTGTTTGACATCGTTTATGCAAATCCTAGGGCCACCCTGAGTATGTCAACCACCACATATTCAACACAATTTATTGCCAGTTTTAATGCGCAGTAGACTATGTCTTAAAGCAGATAAAATTTAAATAAACAAATTGAATGCCTATTTATTACATATCTATTTGGGCATTAGAAGGGGAAAATAGGCAAGGATATACATTAATCCCATAGTGAAATTGTTACTAATTAAAAAAATAAGAACATCAAATTTTCCCCACATTTCAGGTAAAAGCTATGGACGGATCGATCAGACATTCGTATTTATTGCTCCCACGCTAGGGTCAGAAAGCAAAGAGCTAGAAATTAAAGGTAAGACACCTAAATCCACGTAAGTTCACATACCCTTATATTTCGAAAGCTTTTTGTGCTATTCACATTTATATTTCTGGCATTTAGCAGACGCCCTAATCCAGAGCCATCTACATTTTATCTCATTCATACAGCTGAACAATTGGTGGTTAAGGGGGCCTTTGATTAGGGACCCAGCAGTGGTAAATTAGTGGTGCTGGGAATCGAACTCATGATTTCATGGTTAGCTTTCAAACACCTTAACCACTCCACAACCACTTCCCTCTGTTTATTCACAGTTTATATAAGCATTCTATTCTCACAGATGATGATAAGTATAATGCAATAGGAATAAACTGGGAATATAACTGTGTCAGATTTTTGGTTTTACAAGACAGATGTATGAATTAGAGTGTGAAAAGTTTTTGGTTTTCTTTGTTGTTTTTTTTCCCATGTTCACTATCGTCCATGAAATTGTTTACAGACCATGTTTACACATACAGTAAGTTTTGAAAAATGGCTGGGGCACAGCATGCTCTACACGTAAAAACCTTCTTTGTTGTCTTGGCCGTGTGTTTTGGGTCATTGGCATGCTGAAATACCCAGTAACAAACCATTTTTAATGTGCTGGTTGGGGAAAGGAGGTTATCACCCAAGATTTGATGGTACATGGCCCCGTCTATCTCCCCTGTGATGCAGCAAAGTTGTCTTGTCCTTTCAGCAGCAAAAAAAACCCCAATGCATAATGTTTCCACCTCCATGTTTGACGGTGAGGATGGTGTTCTTGGGGTCATAGGCATCATTGCCCCTCCTCTAACCACGGCATGTTGAGTTGATGCCAAATGGCTTGACCACAACACATTTGCTTCTTCTTTAAATCATTCAGATGTTCATAGGCAAACTTCAGACAGGCCTGTACATGTACTTTCTGGAGCAGGGTTTCAGTCTTTTCCTGGTGTAGTGTTTTACCAGTTGTTTTCTTGGCTGCCTTGAGATCATTGACAGAATCCTCTTATGTAGTTCTGGGCTAATTCATACTGTTCTCATGATTATGAAAACTTCATGAGGTAAGATTTTGCATGGAGCCCCAGACTGAGGAAGATTGACAGTTATTTTGCGTTCCTTGTATTTGCAAATAATCGCACCGACGGTTGTCAGCTTCTCTCCAAGCTGCATGGCGATGGTCTTGTAGCCCATTCCAGCCTTGTGCATGTCTACAAATCCAACGACGAACGCTTTTATTGCTAGCAGGCTGTAGTTATCATTTTACAAGATGTCCTACTGCACTTTTGAACAAACATGTCAGAAGGAATATCCTGTAGTCGTGGAAACATGTATGTTTTAGAAGGGTCAAATTATTGTCCTGCACCAAGCTAATAAAATGAATAAGATATAAATCTGTCATGAAAATATACTCTTTTTAACTAGAAAATTCTGTTGATATCCAACTGTAGGACTGGCTGTAGGACTGGAATTAAAAACTGATCATTTTTGAACATGGAACTTCTTCTGTTTGGGCTTTTGGTCCTTTATTTATTTTTTCTATTCATTTCCACATTTCATGTTTTCAAGATTTATTGTTATATTGTATTCATCAATCAAATCCTCAACAGACATTTCGCTCGATAGTTAATTTTTCTTGTCAGCGACTGTAAGTACTCCAGGCCCCGAGGTAGCACAACGGCTGAGGTTTCAGTGTTGGTGTCCAAAGTTTTGCTTTCTCCAAACAGATCACTGTTTGTATTTACCCAAAAGCTAAACTTTTGTGTCATCTGTACACACACATCTGTTTGAGTAGTGCAACACTCATGTGGTTTTTAGCCAGCTTGAGAAAGACAGCAAAGATTTATTGAGAAAACACTGGTTACTTTGACGGTTTCTTCTTTGTTTGGTTGACCTTTTATAGGTTTATGAATGTGGTTGTCATGGTTGCAACATATTGCTTTGTCATGTTAATCTAGTAAAAGTGTTACTCAACAACATTCTTGGATGGAAAAGGCCATCTCGAGGATTTTTGGATGAAAATAATTCAACATGGGGTTGTGATGAAGACCCATGTCTTGCCTAAAATAAAATGCCTACATTTTTTTTGGCTTAAGTCTTTATTGATCAGCTTTAGGGACCAGGTAACTAATATTTTATAAGTCGAACCAGGCCAAACACACACACACCTGAATCATTTTAGCTGATTACAATCGACTGGTGCCTTAGTCCAATTACTTTCTTTTCATTACGCTTTACTCTGAATCACATCACTTTTTTTCATCAATTCATTTTATTGTTTAAACCACTTCACCAATATAAAATATTATATAATCCAAATGCTTAAGGCAACAATATTACTAATGTGAGTAATGTGAGCAGAAGTATCCAAAACGTGCGAAATGAAAGGTCAGATCGGCATAAACTCGTCTGGGCTTCTATCATATGCAAATAAAATGCTTTTTTTTTTTCACAGGTGTTGCTTGTTATATTTTTTATTTACCCTTAGCCAGACTCTGAATTTACTGTCAAGCAGTAAACTGTTTTAGCTTTTAATGATGTCACCAAGGTTGCCATATCTGAACAAAAGATTCATTTTTTGAGAAGTACAGTAGTAATACAACATTCCAAATTTATGGAAAATCTTTACACCTTTTAACATTTTGTATAATAAAAGTGTGCAGCTAGTTTCTATATTTAGAAATTAACATGACCCTCTGAATAAATTTCCAACATATATACTCAACAAGAAATATATTTAGCAGGTTTTTTTGCTGCATTTCCATGAGGAAAGGTCTGTGTAGATAACTCCCTGTTTTTTACAGACAAAGTGATCTATTTATTTCTGAAATCTGGAGCAAACACCTCAATTCTTTTGTATTTAAATGACCTAAGCTTATAAAACTATCCAGGTCTTTAATACATGTATGAATTCATTTTTGCTTTTAGGGGTGCCTACTGCTTCTAATGTGCATAATTCTATCAATGTTTAAATACAATGTATGACCAAAAGGTTTGACACCTGTCCATCAAATTCATGTTTGCATTTTAGAAAGCCTGTTCCATATAAAGGCATAATTATACAGTACTCCTTAAAATAAACTCGGTACCTCTGGAAAGGCTTAGCTTGTGAAGCATGGCTGAGTGAGGTCTTATTCAGCTGTAAAATGGTTAGTAAGCTCATGCACTGATGTTGGATGAGAAGGTCTAGGAAGCAGTCATTGACTATGTTTACATGCGCACGAACAATGCGATTATTTTTATGAATCAAAGCAAGGCATTATGATGTTTACATGTCCAGAGAAAAGCTATTCACGCCGGTTTACATGCAGTTTCTTTAAGAATTACATGCGCATTTTGGTCAGAGCGGCAATAACGTGTTTACATTCTTGCATATTTCGATTAAAATCAATGTTAATGTTCGCCACCTATGGCAGTGCTTGCTGCGATTATGAGCTTGAGCTCATTATTTAGATTAAAGTATTGCATTTACATGAGGTAAAGTTTAATCAGAATACTGCCAAAATCTCATTATAATCGCATTAAGAGAATGCATGTAAATGCACTGAGTTTTGCAGTTAATCCAAAAGGACATCCTCAGTGAGGTTGATGTCAGTGCACTGTGCTCTGTTTCCATTCCAACCAGAACACACCATGTCTTCATGGAGCTCAGGGGCTTTGTGCACAGGGGCATTGTCATGCTGAAACGGTGAATGGAAATTGTAATGCTATAACTAACAATTGTCTTCCAATTTGTGAGCATGTAAAAAACAAAAACCTGTTTGTTTAACTGAAAAAGATCCCAAGACTTGGCTGTAAATCATCTGTTTTTAGTCTGCAGTACAATATGAACCAACACTAACCAATTTTATGCCTAATGATTCACATAATGGCACACACGTTTTCAGTTGTGTTTTTAAATGAAAAAAGTGGCATTTGGGGCATATGGGGTGGTGGTAGATCAGCGCTGCCAAGTTAACAATGTTGGGCCCCTGAGTAAGGCCCTTAACTCAATTTTCTGAGTTGTATAAATGAAATAAATGTAAGTCACTCTGGATAAGGATGTGTGCCAAATGTCATAAATGTAGATTTACTGGGCAATATATCATTTTTATGCTAGTTATTTTACATATATTACCATGTAGGACATGGTTTTAAGTATTGTAATTCTATAAAAAAAATTGTGTAAATGGTTTTCAGACTCAGGCCAGTCAAAGTGCCTTGTGGAAAGAAGCCAGGCTCTGGAGCAAGCCAGGTCCCCACCGGAGTCCATCTTCATCCCACAGTGCAACGAAGATGGGACGTTTGCCCAGGTGCGTCAGTGCTCTGGACCACCAAACCCTATACATTACATCTGACACTCTTAAAAAAACGAACAAACGGGTACTCATGCGGTGCCTTCATCTGTCTCCAAGGGACATGCGAGCCTTCATGCATTTCTCATCAGTAGTGGATTATTGGGAACCTGTTTGGAAAAGTGTACACTCATTCACTTGTTCCAGTCATATATTAATTTATTACAGAATGGCTTGCCAAATCCAGACTAGCTGTCCATAAATAAGATTCACTGCAAAAGCTTACAGTCTGGTTACCATCTTCAGTAAGATTTGCGTAATTACATGTAGGAAAGATTAAAACCTTTTCTTTTTTTTTTTTCTTTTTTTTTATGTGTGTTCGCTTGCTCCAGGTCCAGTGCCACACACTTACAGGTTACTGCTGGTGCGTGACTACAGATGGCAAACCTATCAGTGGCTCCTCAGTACAAAACAAGACTCCCGTGTGCTCAGGTATTAAAGTGTGTCTCTGTGTGTGTGCATAAAGTAAGGTCAATAATTTACAAGGCTAAATATGATCTTTATATTTAAAAAAAATCATCCTTTACACATTATCAAGATACAAAAATATCCTGTCTTTCATATACTTATATATCATTTTGTATGACATTAGCATGGATACTCAACACTTAATACTGGGCTGCCACAGCACAGAGTCACTTAACACTTCTAATCCAGCACAAGGATATCTCTATATACATATACATTACAGGTGCAACAGATCGCAGTTGATCACACCTGGCCCCCGGATTTTTTACCCCTTTTTTAACTTGCAGATTTATATTTTTATTTTAAAGATTGCAGAATAAAAGGCAATTTTATTTTTATACTTTATTTTTGCTAAAACCATAGTTGCCATAGGGTTATTTTTGTTCAAATCAAAGGTATTTAATGTTAGTTTTTTATAACAAATGCAAAGCAAATTACATTTTTTGCCAATCTGAAAAATGATCCCATCCGTGACTCAAAAACCGTAATGTGATCCGAACCGAAGTTTTTTGATCCGTTGCACCACTAATATCCATCCTTCTGTTGTTCATGTGCATATACTTTTTTTTTGTATACATATCTTATATTTTATAGTAAAATTTTATTTTATACTTATACTTTATAGTTATATTTTGTAGTCGTAGTCGTAAAAAGCATTTTATTGCATGTTGGTACTATGTATGGTTACGTATGTAACAAATACAATTTTAATTCGGGCTACAAGTTCACCAATATAAGTTTATTTGCTAATTTACATAATGTTTTAATTAAGATTTACATTAAGAAAGCATATACACCCAGATCGCTAGTCTGAAAATTAAAAAAATATATAAATATAACAGTAATAAAGTTAGAACAGTTAAAAAAGTGGTGGATGTTTGACTCAACCTTAAATTAGAGATTTCCTGATGTTTGCTGTGTCCTTTGTTTTTGGGCTGCATCTATGCCTGATGGATGTCGCAACACTTTCTCGCTCTTCTGGATCTCAGTATTTGCTCCCACAGCATTTCTTCACCAGATTATACCAGCACCAGAAGGAAAAAAAAAAAAAAAAGAAACAAACACAAGCGATTGCTTTCCAAGAAAGATTGTTTGGAGGGGAACTGAAAGTGAATGGGAATACTTTACTGTAATAGCTATAATTTTCCTGCTAAAGATAACTCCCTGGAGGTTTGCCAGAATTTGACTGCAATGTTGCCAGAGCACCTGTTTCTAGTCTAGTCTCTTTATTTCTTTTTTTTTTCTTATGTGTATTTACTGCATAGCTAAGAGATATAAACTCTTCAGGCTGTTTCACATAGTTGATCGTCTCATGTAATGTTAAGTATAAAATATAGTTGAGATATTTTGGGCATTTTTTAGAGTGAATTTTATATTTTATAATCTTCGAAGGTGGCTGGATTGCTAGGTCTTTTTTTAAAGGGTTTATTGTCCTGCATAAGATCCAATAATTTCATCATTGTTTCTTGTGAAAACACTAATAAAGCGTTTAAAAATGTATAAAAATACATAAAAATTTGCAATTAATTTCTTGGATTTGTTTAGATGATGAAAAAACCTGTAAAATTATGATCCTGATATACTGACAAACGTTAATTATATCAATGAATATTAACAAACATGAAATATTTTAAACACGCTTTCAGGAAACTTCCATGAATTTATCGGAACTCATGCTGGGACGAGTGGAACAACAGGTAGTAAATTCCACTCAAAATGTAAAATTTATTTTTTTGTGCAAAATCCATGTCATTTTTATTTAGTTAGATTTATGCATGCCAACCTGACTGCTCGCATGCACCCCGATTCTTCTCTTTTACCAATTTATGTTTATAGCAGCGGAAATTCAGAGTAATCCGCAGTTATTTATTTTTAACGTTGTGCATGACGACAAATCTGTCTTTCATTAGATACATTTTATTTTCTATTTTATGTCACATTTCTTCCAGGTACTTAACAAGTCCCAGATTCTTATTTTTTTTCATGACTGAACACTCTTAGGAAATGTAAACCTCTGAATCACTTATTGGTTAAATTCCAAAGGGAACACTAGAGGTTCTGTGTCGAGCGCTGATTATCCCCATGATAAAACTATAAAACGCCTGTTTTCTAAGACTGTACAGCAGTATGTGCATGCTTTTTTTGTTTTTTAGATCTTGTGCATACATTAATAATGCATAATCCAGAAAACTACTGCTTCAATGTTAACGTTGAACTCTCTGTCTAAAGGCTCAGTAACTGATAAACCTCCAGGACCACCAAGCTCTGGTAGAAAAGGTGAGTTGAGATCTACAGATCCTTTTGTGTGTGTGTATGTGTTTGAGTGTATGTTAGTGTGAAATAAACATCTGTAATAATACGAAAAGTAATCTTTTCCAAAATAAACCCATATATCAAATATATCCTGGTAGATATAAATGTCAGGTGAAACGTTTTTTGGTACTTTATGTACTTGTGTTTGTATAGGGAAAGTGCTAGCACAGTGGTTAAGGTGTTGGACTGCTAATTGGAAGATTGGGGTATGATTCCCAGCACCACCAAGTTGTCACTGTTGGGTCCCTGGGGCAAGGCCCTTAACCCCCAATTGCTTAGTTGTATAAAAGAGTTGTGTAAGTCAGTCTGGAAAAAAGACGTCTGCCAAAATGCTTTAAATGTAAATGTATGGATGTACACGATACTGTAAAAAGTTTGTGGACCCCCTACCAGCACACCCACAAAGTAGGAAACACCGGGAACAGAATATACTTGTAGTTTGTAGCATTACAGTTTTCCTTCACTGGAACTAAGAGGTGCATGACAATGCCCCTGTGCACAAAGCTTCTGAACTCCATAAAGAAGAATTGGGACACAAAGATCATTTTTTACAGGTACTCGCTAGTACCGATACTTTACTGGGATGTGAGGTTATTTGTTTGGCTTCCTGGTTCTCTCTTTTATATTCTCTTTTCCTGCAAGGGATTGCTGGAAGGTTGCTGGGTGCTGACGTTGCTGCTAGTGGAGATTCAATTTGAGTTTCGATTTCAGTTGTTTTATCAGATTACTTAGATTATAAGCACTCATTTTTCTACCTGGATATTTTTATGGAACAAACTTTGCAGTCATAAGATGGGTTGTCTTTATTAATTTTGAAAATATTTTTCCACACTGCTGAGCCCGACATTCTGTCCCTGCTGCCAGGGTCTTTGTGCACTGAAAGTTTAGTCAATGGCATCACAAAAGGTATCGTCCTTTGGTCTCGGAGTGTTTTTATAAGTGCCATTGCATGACTTAACCCTTCTAAACACATTTGGGATGAACCAAACTGCCCCTCCTAGATATTTTTAACCTAAAATTCCCCAAAGTGCAAACCGGGATCTAGAGAATATCTTTGCAAAAATGTGGAGCTTATTAGTGGTGTATGAATGAGACTAAAGGCTTTTGCACACTGAAGTCTAAAATTATTGTATGCCTTTTTTCATAGTCGTTATCCTAGAAATTTATTACGTTTATTTTAGGATGTTCAGGATGTTAAAACAAAAGACAGTAAAACAGAAGATGTCTAAGGTATGGACATGGACACACACGCACACACCAAATAGTGAGATTGGAAAGGTGCTTGCCAGGCACTGAAACCATCATAATAGGTTATAGCAGTGGTTTTTTCATGTATGGTGGCCCAAAATTATAGTATGCGAAAAATGCAAAATCCAGGTTAGATTTTTCAATCTAAATTTTCAGAGTAAGTGCATAAACATGGTTAATAAAACTTGAGGTCGTATTTATTATTTAACATGCAAAAATGTCAGAAAAATATTGGACTTAGTGTGCAAATTTCTTAAATCTGATCCAAACCCATATGGATGAGGTGTCCCGATACGTCTGACTATATAAGTGTGTCTTGTTGAAAGAACAAATGTATGTATCTTGCTATGTTGACATTTATTTGACATTTATTTGCTTTGCTGAGTAACACAGTATCGAGTTACTGCCAGTGAACTTTAGAGGATGGTGTTTTTCAGTATCTCCTTGTTTTTAGTGTAGGCCATATTGTAGCAGGAAAAAGCACTTTCCATTTTTATGCCATCTTGTTAGTCTACTCGACTTCAGCTGGCTTCACAGTTTCTATTCTACAACTTTTCTACAAGAAGCAACTTATTGGTCTGAAGGCTTGAGTTTCTCTGTAAGTACGTGTTTGGCTTCTCAGGGACCATAAACAATGAAAACATATTCATGTTGTTAGTTTTTACAGCCAGTGTAAGGACCCAGTCCTGATCAAAGCCTTGGTGAATTGATGTTTTTGCTTCTTTCTCTGGCACGAAACACAGTAAAATCTCAAACCGCTCATCTAGAGGTTAACCGCAGCCAGGACACTCTGTAACACTAGACTGTCATTTACAAGCCCCAGGGGCGGTGTAGCAGTGTGGGAGTGTGACTGAAGGTTTACTGCACTAGAAAAGAAAGCAGTGTGTATGGAGTGGAAGCGTTTTACTGTGAAGATTGCTTTTTTTTTTCCTGGATCCGACTTTTTTGGATTAGGTTACACTTTACCTGTGTCAGGATGTACCATGGGATACAGCACTTGAGCCGGGCTCATTAAACACATTTTCTGTTTATGATGATCATAGACCAAGTCCACAGGTTAAATATGCCACTAACTGTAGACTGGTTACTTTTTTAAAGTTTAAGTTGGACAGTAGTATTAGGACGTCTATCCATCACTTCCATATGTGTTTTGATTGAACATCCTAATCCAGATTTCATCTAAGTCTCCCTCCTGTAATATTCTCCATACTATAGCTTTGAGAGTGTGGCTTTGGAATTTTAGTTACCACAAAATGATTAGTAAGATAATCATTTACATTTAGAGTTTTTTGGCAAATGCTGCTATTTAGAGCAATGTACAAACATGCTTTGAGTTTCTGTCAATGCATACATCAATATTGGTTTGTTCGGTCAAACGAAAGGATTTCTTTTATAAATCTGGTCCTAATGTCATGGAGTCATGGAGTGCAGTCTGTGTTCCAGTTCACCCTGAAGGTGTTCAGTGGGGTTAAGTTCAGGGCCCTGTGCAGGAAACTCATGTTCTTTTACACCCACTAGGGCTGTGCCGTTTAGGGAAAATATCTAATTGCGTATTTTCTGACAGATTCTGCGATTTGCGAATGCGTCTTTTTAATAGTGTGCAAAACTTACTTTATAGATTCCTTAAAAATTCCTTGCAGTCCAGCAGATGCAGTGTGACTTTCTACCAAAAAGATAGTTAGCTTCTGGGTGCTATTATGCAGTCAGTGCTGCCTAAATGCATTTTAATAAAAAAAAAAAAAAAAAAAAATATATTAAATTATTCCAGCGTTTAATAAAATTTTCAACAAATATCCATTAAATAAAATATATTTTTCTTCTAGTGCAAATCACTTCCAACAAAAACCAAAAAATGACCTTTTCTTCTGTAAACAAGCTCTTTTTGAAATAAGGTAGGTAGTCTAGCTATTAGTAGTTCTGCACGAGTCTTTATTTGGAAGTCAGCACTAATATAGTGCACAGCAAAACTAGGGTACGGTTCGGTTTTCCGGCTAGACCACAGGTCTGTTGTTATAGCGTAATATGCCATCCCAACTTTATTTTTTATATTCAATGTAAAGATGTTGGATTGCAGCACGGCTTAATCCCTTTTTTGTCACTGCATTTAATGGCACCATGTCTTTAGCAAGGTAGCAGGTGATGGTGTTAGTGATCTCCTGGCATCGTTGCTGTAACAACCGCAAACAATTCAGAAATTTTACTTTGTTGCTTGCTACTAGACTGAGTGTCACTGGCTTTTTTTTGGGGGGGTGTTATTAATTGGCATAATGATCCTTCAGACTTGGAAAAAGCCATAATTCTACTTCACCGTGTTTCCTTTTTGTTTTTTAATAGTGGCCGTTACTCGCACATGACCAATGTACTGATTGGCCACACGAAGCTGTGTGCACTTATTTGGCTGGTATGACACCAGCTATAACACATCTTGCTTTTAAGGAGTTCAGGGGCTCAGTTGTGGCTCAAAAGGTTAAATGCTCTGGTTTGCTGATCAGAAGATCAGGGTTTAGGCCCCACCAATGATGAGTTCCACTGTGGGGCTTCTGTGCAGGGCCCTTAACCCTTTCACTGCTCCAAAGCTGCTATATCACAGCAACCCAATGTTTACCCTCAGCTCTCTAGGATGGGATATTATGAATTGATGGTATATTATACATTTACATCATGTACAAGTTTGATTATTTGACAAATAAAGATTTTATATAAATATCATTCTTAGCAAATTTATTTAGCAAAATTTATTTAACCTAATTGCCACCCTGTCAAAGGTGAGCCCGCTAGCACCTGCTAGTATCTGTGCAAAACGTCCTAATAGAACTAAATGAGTAAGTGTGTACTTGGAGGCAGCATTTTCTAAATAGATAATACATTCAAATTTACCACTTAGTAAACATTGTTGAGAATGTAAGGATAAATGGTAATAATATTATAGTCATAGTAACGTAATATACCACACATTATATGCTCTGACCATTTCCTGCTGATTTTTTTATTTTGGGAAAGAAGAAATGTTACACTTCAGTTTATTGTTTCTTTGTTCCACTTAACGATGTTCTTAAGTGGGGTACCTTTTTATATATTAGCTACATGATTTGATTGCCTTTTTAAATCGACCTTGTGTGTAACCCAGCCTTCTATACCAGCTGATTATAGCATTAGCATGACTCCCTTGCATGTGCTCGATGGGGCCCAAAATGCAGAGGGACGAATGCAATGCCGAATACCTGGGTAAGTACTGTAGGACACTACAGTCATGATACTGCTTTAATGTGTATATAACTTTGTAGGCTTTAATATGTTCTGTTTTTCTTTCTGTACCTCTTATTGTACATTATTGTTGTGAATAATTTTGTTTCCTGTGCTCTTGGCCGGGCCATGTGCAAATCCCAACCATTCAACAGTTCTGGAGAGTAGATTGTATTAACCTCAATAATGGTAGTTTCTTTCCGGTTCTTTCTTACCCTCAACCCAGATGATGGCTCCAAGCCGACACCAACAATGGAGACCCATATCATTCCAGATGGTGAAGGTGAGTCCATCTCAGAATGCTCTAGATTTGTAGAGTCAGTGGCTGATGTGTCTGGTGTTAAATACTGTACCTTTTTTTAATTTTTTTTTTAAATTACCAGAGATCATAGCCCCCACACTGAGGGAGAAGCAGCTGCCCACCAACAAGCAGAACATCTCCAGCATCAGAAAACCAGGTCGGAGAATACACTTTACTTTAAGTTACTTTACAGTGTCAGGTACAGTGTCTTTAGTTAAGCGCTATAGCCCACATAGATTTCCATCTTAGTTGGCCATAAAACTGACGTTTCATCTTAAAAAGGGTAAAAAACTGCAATTCAACATATTTTTTCTTAGTGATCACATAGCAGTAAAAAAAATTGTGAATTTAAACTGATTTGTGGTTTTGCTTTGGTCAATTCTGACCAACTTAGCGCCAGAATCTTAAAAATCACTCCAGAGCAATTTGTCTACTAGTATATGTGCATTTAGCAAGCTATGTTAGACCTATACGTACCTTATTAGACAACAGTTTTATTAAGCAGTAGGTATATCATGCCAGGACAATGATAATTATATTTTGCCCCTTAAAATATAATCATTAAAAAATCACAGAAGGGTGTTATAATTAAGCAATTACAGTTTGGAAAAAGGTTTGTGTTCTTGCAAACTGAAGTGTGCCTGTGCCTATATACTGTATATTTATGTGTTTTGTTGCTTTTTGGTTACATGATACCACCAATGGTGTATATATAGAAAGTGGTAGCACACTGGTTAAGGTGTTGGACTAATAATTGAAAAAATCCATGTTACCAATGCTGTACCCCTGAGCAAGGCCTTTTACCCGCAATTACTCAGTTGTATGAAAAAAGATGAAATGTAAGTCCTTCCTGATAAGGATGTCTGCCAAAGGCAATAAATGTAAATGTTAATCTAAATATATATACAACAAGCAAGAATAGACATGCAATTTAATAAATTCTCAGTACAGCTACATACTGTAGCTAAATAGCTAAAATGAAGTTAAATCAATTTAATAAAATACAGTAGGTGTCTTAAATGTAGATTAGAGGAAATGCTTTGTTTCAGGAACCATTAGTAGTTATTAAAACTTGTCCATCTGTGTAATTATCCAATTAGACAACCATGTGATAGCAACAAAATTTAGAGAATTCTGCACATTCAGGTCATTATTTCCACATTAAACAGCAGAAATAGGAAAAGGGTGATCTCTGTGATCGCGGCATGGTTGCTAGTGCCAGATTTTTTAATTACTGCTGATCTGGAATTTTTATGTACTACAGTCTTCAGAGTTTATAGAGAATGGGCCATCCATTAAGCAGCAAATTTGTATGAAAATCTGTCACCCTCTATAAGAAGGCCCCCGGAAAGAGGTTCTGTGGCCTCTGGGCACATACCGCAGTGCCCAGTACCCAGACCCGCCCAGGAGACACCTTACTACCGCTGTCACTAGAGAAGCTTCAAGGTGTAAGATTGCACACTGAGATCAGACCATGGAGCTCATCCGAGAAAGGTACGACAATTAGAGAGTCTTAGAAGAAGCTCAGTGGCAAGCTCATTTGCCCACTGTATGTTAACAAAGTGCATGAATGCCACAACCACTCGTATGCAAGCATCTGCCTAAACAACATTGGGATGCCGTTTTTGCTCACATCCGGACATTGGGGCTGAGAGTCAACACCAAGAAGAGTGTGCTCTCCCCAGCTCTGGCCATCACTTTATTTGGAAAAGCGATACTAGTGACCGTAAGGAAGTTCTGAGGGGGCAGCATCCACTGTAATACCTTTTGGCTTGTATCCTCCATCTAAAGGATTGGGGATATCCAGACACTGTCCACCCTACCATTATGCCTTTCTCCACCGATGGCCAGGGTATTTGCCCAAAATACCAACGGTGGCACCTGGCCCTATTGAGCTGCAGGCCTTTTGATCTCCTCCCTTTTAGGAAAAGTTGATAAACCCTCTGTATCCAGTGCGAGCACTGGGTGCATGCATCCACAATGCTGCCCTAGGGAGAAGGTCAGATCAGCTCTCTGTCTGTTTTAGCCCGCCTTATGCTTACATTTAGAGTGACGTACAGAAGTGTTTGAGTCACATCATTGAACGCTTGTTCACAAGGCTACCGGCCCCCCGGGTCCTGTTAGCAGTTAGCAGGGCACACTACAAAGGGTAGGGGCATTGGGGGTACCACTGTCTGGCATTTGTAGGGTGGCAGGTGGGGCTTCTCTGCATACATTTGTCCAGTTCTAAAACCTGTGGCCTTAACTCTTGTCATCAGGGTTCCTGCGTTAGACAGTCCCCACACATAAACACTTGGACAGTGACTTGGTGCTATGGCTATTTGGTGGATAAACCCATAACAATAAAGTTTACATGGAAGGGTTCTTTGGATTTAATCGTAGAATTTTGATCTAAATAAATGGCACAGATCTTGGGTTCAAATTCCCACTGCTGGGCCACTGAGCAACTGCTTATTTGAATAAAAATAATAAATAAATGTAAGTATCTTTTATTAAAGGCCAAATGCCAGAAATGTCAATGTTATCCAAATATGGGTGTCAATACTAACTTGTTACCTGTTAGCTAAATTTAGCCAGTATTATCATAACCTACACAAATTGTCTTCCATGAAGTACTGTTGTACTTTCTCTGGTAGCCAAATGGATTTCATATTTGCCAGTTTGTTTGGTCTTGCTTAGATTCAATGTAAAGCATGTCTAGGAGTAGGAAACCTAACTCCTTTCAGACTATGGCGCCTGTCCCTCTCTCTTTCTCTCTCTCTATACCTTTTTCTCTTCCTTGGGGTAATCTGTTTAGTGTGTTTCCTTCGCAGTTTGCTTCAGATGAATACGCTACCCTCTAGGCATGCCTCTTCAACTTCACAAGGCTGGGAAAGACTTACGCCTTGGCAGCAAACATGCTTTAAAGCGGATTATATTATAGTCAACGTGATTCATGATTGAGAGCAGAAGTGTATTGTGTGTACATTATATGAGTGTATGTTTAAACCATTTACATGTGTAATTCCAGTAGCATGTAAATAACTGTTGTGGGACATGGCTTTGGGACAACTCTGTTATGGTTACGGTTGGTAAACAGGTGGTATAAAGAAAAAAATTGTTTATCTTCTCATCCGTTATAAAACATTTTGGGGCATTTTGTGGTATAGTAAAGACGCCATGCGTGAAAACTGATTCATGTTGACAGCTGTTTGGGACCCTTTCAAGTATCCTCCTGCTTTTGATTAGCATTTGATGTTCCAAGAAGACGAGTAGACCATCACTACTCTGGCTGGGATTATGGTGGTAGTTTTGCAGCAGTTGTTATAGGCTGTTGAGATGGCTTAAACGTTTAGCTTTTACTGCATACTGAAGGCCCAAGGCCATGTGGTGGTTCACTAGCGAGAGAACAAATTTGTAACAGTAAGTTATTTTAGAATACCGCGTTATATTTTAAATTGGGAATAATCTGCAGTGTACTGAATATTAGATACAAAATCTTGTTTGCTTGATCTTTTTGTCATTTTTCTCAATTCCTAAACAGTCTACATTGTAGCATTAAAGCATTATCCTTCTAAAAAAGTCCTCTGCCATACAGGATTTGCAGGTTGATGAAAGGTATACTTGGTCTGCAATGATGTTTAGGTAGGTGGTACACATCCACATAATGGCCAGGTGCTAATGTATTCCAGAACATTGTCCATGGCAGTACACTGATTGCATTCTTTTTGAGCACTCATTCACATGATGTAAAAGAAATTGTGATTCATCAGACCAGGGCATAAGGCCTTAATACCTTACTCTAATGTTCTAATACATGCCCTTAAAGGTGCTTTCGGTGGTGCTCAGGGGTCAGCATGGTCACTCTGACCACTCTTTTTTGGGATTCAGGATTTGGGATTTGGGATTCAGCAACACTTTTGTCATCTTGGACCAGATGAGCTCGCTTGCAACACTAATGTTTTGATGAGAAGACTCATCAAGAACGTTTAGAACACAAAAAGCAGATGTGGTAAATAATTCTTAATTATCCATAATCTTTTTTTGCTCGCAATCTTTTGGAATCTTTTGCAATTTGTGTATCAGTTCAGAGCAGTTAAGCACTCAGGCTCTGATGGCAACCACTTGCTGACAACATGTCCCATTCTAACTACTTCCCCCATCACCAATCCACACACAAACATACACACACTGCCAGCTGCGCCCTGGCAGCTAGGTCCCACTTAGAGCAGTTAGTACTATCAGTCTGTGTACCAGAATTGTTTGCAAAGGACACAAAAACAAAACCACCAATATTTGGTTAAAGATGAGGAGGTCATATATCATGTTTTCCTGTGAGTTTTAGACATTCCCTTGGCTTCTGTAGCCTTTGCCTGGCTCATGGCACGGCCTACCATTTTAAATCCTGCAATTTCTTCTTTATCCGAGAAATTCTCTTACTCACAACATGAACTTGGAAAGTAACTTGAGCTTCAATAAAATAACTATGGTTATTATGGTCATTGGATTAGAATAGAGGCACTGGATGGACACTGGTGTGTTAGTGCAGTTTACATAGGACGGTCTTGGATGAGCATGTGGTGTGTGTGTATGTGTTTGACAGTGTTTACGCTACATAAGCTCTTGTTTGTTTAACTCACCTATTTGACATCTTAAATATGACTTTGAAAAAATATCTAAATAGGAAAAGTCACCGCAATGGCAGTTTTTTGGACTCTATATACACAGACCATTTAAAAGGACTCGAAATTACAGTGCTCAAAAAAAGCCCTTGTCCGTGCATAGCTAGCTAGATTAGCGTAAACATGCTGTACTGTTGTACTTGGCCTCTCCACAGTCAACAATTCGCTAAATGGATCTTAACATAAATAGAGATTTATAAGAGAAGGCGTTAAAACATTTAAACAAACATATGTTAAGTGTTCATGGTGTTTAATAGTAGTTGAAGGGATGTGCATGTATGAAGATTTAGTCCTCAGGGAAAGGTCAGGGATAAGAAAATATTTTAAGAATATTTCCATCACCAAGATTCTCTAGGTGTTAATGTATACAATCACTTTAGATTTTTACAATTTCTACTGTCTTGCGTCAACAGTAAATTGTAACTGGGAGCCATAATTTTGTTGGTCTGCAACAACTATCGGTAGAGTATAGCTGTATGTTGGATGCTAAATCTTTCGTAGAGAACAGAGATTTTAAGACTATTTACACTGCCCTTAACTGGTATATGGCTGCGATAAACCAGGATATGTTAGTGGGTGTGAGTGAAGAGGATGTAGAGAAGAGGATGTAGGGTTAGATGGAGACAGATGGTTCGCTGTGGTGACCCCCAAAAGGGAACAGCCGAAAGGAAAAGAAGAAGACACTGCCCTTAGCTCCTCAACTGGGCTATTAATATTTTATAATATTCCCCAGGAGGAATAAAACAGAATTATAGCTAGAAGTGGGGTTAGCAATTTTTTTTTTTACCTAAGGTAATGGAACCTAGCGTAAGAATGTTATAATCAGATGCTTAGCATAAATGGAAACGTATTAAGGGTATCAACACCATTTCTAAATGTGATGGCATGAGCAGATCATAAAAAGATCACTTAGATACTGTGGCACAAGTCCACTAGGTGCTTTAGAGGTACAAAAGTTGTTTTTTTTTTTAATAATAAAAAATGAGTGGGATTCATTGCAGTATCTATAATAAAGGATAGAATATGAGTAGACGTTGGATATTAATGAACAGTTGAGCAATTATGTGACACACTTTTTTCCAGCATTTGGTGTTTTACATGACTTACATGACATGTCCTGTACTTATTGTGTATTATCATTATTATGTGCTTATCTGTGACAGATAACTACTAAACAACCATCTGTACATACTGTTCAGTTTATGTAATGCTGATATTTTGGCATACCTATTTTATTTTTTTTACCCTTTTTTGTATAATTACTCTTTTTATTATTGCTCTTTTTTTTTTACATTTAGCACTTGCATCCTGCTGTTTTTCATGCATGCTGCAAATATAGTTTATTTGTTTGTTATTTTTAGTGTGTTGCATATTTATTCTATACCTTATTACATTGTAAAGTGTGAAAAAACCTCAAAGTTGAAGTATTTATTAATATATATGTACAAATATTCAACAACAAAATTGTGTTTGTAGAAGTATTTACCCCATTGCCACCCTTCGACAACAACTTGGTGTGACTAAATGTCTTTAATGTGACAGCTGAATAAATTTGAAAGGTGTGTAATAAAAATGTTATTAAAATGCAATTAATGTGTCATTAAAATGTCAAAATGGTAATAGAGCTTCAAAATAAACAGGGAGACAAACAAGGAGCGATACAACCAGGTCTGAAGTAAATTTTTATTAAAATAATTAAAATAATTTTTCAATGTTGATGTAATTTATATATAATAACAGAATAAATATGGCACAACCATACTTTTCATGTAGATTTATGACATTAAATACCTTTAGCTTTGTGTTGTTATATCACCATTTTTTTTTAAATATGTAATACATATGCAACGCACTGTGTAAATACAGTTTATTCTGTATTACTAAAATTTAATCCAGGATTAATTTCTGTTTCTTGTTTATTGCAGTATTTAGATTCATACTTTATTGTTTTAACAATACATCACTAATTACTTCATTAGCATTGTCATTTATTCTTCTTTATACTAATAGAAGGACAGGTCCACCAACAGTGTTTCTACAAGGTGTATTAACTCAAGTTTTTCCTGATTTTAGAGAAGCTTCCTTCTTGTGACCAAGAGAGACAGAGCGCACTAGAAGAAGCTCGGCAGAACCCGAGAGAGGGCATCTTCGTCCCGGACTGTGGGCCACATGGCCTGTTTAAATCTGTGCAGTGTCACCAATCCACCGGCTACTGCTGGTGTGTGCAGGTAGACACAGGACGGCCCATTCCCGGTACCTCGACCAGGTGAAAACACGACATAGAGCTCGACCAAATTGAACTTGAAGTGATTTTATATTTGATATTTATTTTATATTTAAAAAAGTAAATGTTATTTAGAAATAAACAGTATAATAGCTTCATATGGTATTTTTAATGACACATAGGTTTGTCTGTTTTATATTTGTTTTAGCCTTCAGAATATCAGGCATCCTAATCAGCCTCATACGTATATTTCAGAGTGCAGATTCTGAATGCATAAACGTGTAAAATATTGTAAAGTGAAATGTGTTGTTGAGCTTTTCTTCTATCCATGAACATACTTTCTTTATAGATGATTAATATTTAAAAATTAAAATTAAATTCATTATAAACTCTTTTATGTTATTTAACTAATCGTATAGTAATTATTTACAACAGCATTTAATAGACTTTTATAAACTGTAGTAAAAATAATCATATAAGTGTTTTTTCCCCTGTAAATATGCTATAATGCTTTTACTTTAGCCTAATTTTTTAACCTTTAAAGGAAATGCTGATGTTAAAGGCACTGGTGTAGATGCTTTTAAAAATCCCCATCACAAACATCACCACTAAAGAGGAATCTGGCAACCTCAGAGTGATAAACTGTGTAATCCACGTCTAAATATGCTTAATAAACGATGTTATCTAATTTACTAGCTCTGAATGTGGCCTATTCCGTCTCCTGAATCTTTCTAGGGTTACTGTTTCCTGTAAATCTTATGCTTTAAATTATTGCTTTTATTTATCTAATACAGCTTGTAGTTTTAGTTAGTAGCTTTGGTTTGTGTTTCCACCTCATTCTTTTGTTTGGAGTTTTTAACTGCCGGATGGCTCTTCGTCACTTTAGTTCTCTTGTTACACCAAATGCAGGACAAAAGTGCACTCTCATGCTTCAAAACCCCACTTTTGGATCACTGAGCATTTTTTGGAATAACAGAAAGCAATTCTACTCGGAACAGCCAGTGAAATTAAAGACACATGCTCCAGCATTTTATTTTAGTTTAAAGCTTGATTGAAAGCGACCAACAACAAAGTCCGCAATAAACACATTATTTTATTTATTTGTTTATTTATTTGTTAAAAGATGAGTTTAGTTTGCTTATTCCAACGTATAAACCTTTAGATCACTTACCCACATTGACAATATAACACTAATGATGTTGCGCAAAATGCGTTAAATCTTCCCCAGATTGGGTCATTCACTGGTTTTATGTGTTATTGGTTTAAAATGTTCTTGACTCATTACTCATTTTTCCGGAAATTCACAGGTTTGTACGGATTCATGTCTTGGCTCGGGTGGCTTTTTCCACTTCCCTGATTTCCCGGATTTTACGGACATTGTGTCCTAATTAGTTTTCTCTCTCTCTCTCTCTCCCTCTTTCTCTCTCTCTCTTTCATTTCCCTCTTTCTTTTGCCTTTTTGGTCGTCTTTCTCTCTCTCTCTTCCTTCCTTTCTGTCTCCCTTTCTCACTCCCTTTTTTATTTCTCTCTTTCTTATGCCCCGTTTGTCTTCTCTCTCTCTCTCTCTCTCTCTCTCTCTCTCTTTCATTTCTCTCTTTCTTATGCCTCATTTGTCTCTTCTCTCTCTCTCTCTCTCATTACTTTTTTCTGCCTCTTTTCTCTCCTCTATCTCGCGTTCTCCCCTCGATCTTGCTTTCTTTCTCTCTCTTTCTTCCATATCTCTCTTTTGTTTGCCTCTTGTGTCTCCTCTTTCTTTCTCTCTCTTCCTCTCTCTCTCTCTCTCTCTCTCTTTTTCTCTCTCCTTCTCTCTCTATCTTGCTGTCTCCTTTATTCTAGATATAAAAAGCCAGAGTGTGCGTTCCCTCCGCCTGAGTCTGACATGGAGGATCTGTTTAAAGACAGAGAGCTAAATGGTAAGAAAATAAGGACACGTGTCCTTTCAAACCCACTGTGTAAAACAGAGACAATATTCTGGCTTCATAGCTGTGAAGCTTGTACGTACTCAGTGTCTGTTTGTGCTCACTACCATCATTTGGGAAACAGTTATGGGATTATAAGTCCCATGTGTTGCCACCTCGAGGTGGTCTCTCTTTTAAGTGGGAAGCTTTCACAAGGTTCTAGGGCCCTTTCAGTGGTTCCTGTTTCTTTACTTTGGTTGATCTACTTTCTCCCCTTCATTTAAAGTTTCATTATAACTGCTCTTTAATTCCCCATCTGGTACATTTACAGAGTAAAACATGGCTCCTGACTGTGCAGCAGATGTGCGGAGTGTTTTATGACTGGTTAGTGTGGTGCAGAGTTGGGGAGGGGAGGGGGTTGGGGTGCAGGTTTGGTTATCAGATAGGGTGTTGTTGCCCCCGGAGGGTTAAATTTTATTATTTTTTTAAATTACTCTTAAGTAAACATTTGGCTAACATTTTATTTTCGTGTTAAAAAACCTTCTTCACATTTCTAAAACCCAAACACAAATCGAATAATTTGCGCCCACGCAGAACTAGACTTTGCCCTAATTGAGGCAGAAGCAGTGAAGCATGCGTCATGACTTTTGTCCCTGCTACAATCATGCTAATTGGATTCACCTGCTTGCAACCAGACCCCCAAACTCCCACACACTGCTCCAGAGGTCAAACAAGAGGAACAGAAGGAACGGTGCATGCTGAGGTCAGAAGGAGTGTGAGAGAATGCGAAAGAGGTGGAGAGCGGGGTGAAAATATAAAACTCGTTTAGTTTTTCTGTTTGAAGTCGCTCTTCAAGAAACACAATTAGGGTGGAAACACTTACTGTTAAGGGGTTCAACATCTGGAGCAATTAAATGGTACAAGTCAAAGTGTTGGGCAATAGTTAAAGGTATAATAGATGATTGTCTTTAGAAACATTTTTAGTTCTGCTGGTTGAAAGTCTTTTCAAAGCCAAAGTGGTGGAAATGTATTTAAATATTCTGTGGAAGGCGTCCAATCGAAATGTTTGGTCTAAACAATATGTCAACATATGTATACGCATATCTCTGTGCACCCTGTTCGTGCAGACAGGATACATCATCAGCGCGTATACGTACTGCGGGAAACAAAATCCGCATTTAATAATTTTTTCTTTTTTTCCTGTTCATCGTTCACTCCATGCTTCCTCCTTACTTCTTTTATGTTCACTCCATGAAAAAAAGTGTGCCTAATCGATGCTCCACTGTTAATATATTTTTTTATTTTTTTATTTTTCTATTTATAGATAAATAGATAGTATTTAGGGAAATCTATATTTTACTATGTTTTGTCAATGGGTTTTAAGTGTTACAAAATATATATATATATATATTCGTTCATGCTCTATGCATTTGCATTATGGGCCGTTAACATGGGTTGAGCGCATGATGGTTTGCGATATTTTGTTTGGAAAGCTAGGAATATGGTGTAATTGGATGTTGGTGTGTTTTAATAGAAGCTTATGAAGTTTATGTACCTTTTCGAATTAGTTTAACTACAGCAGCAATGTGTAATCGAGTTCTTTTTTTACTGTTTGGTATTTTAGTATTGTTACTAACTGTACTATCAATTTTTATCACCGGCGAATGACACAGGATGTATTGTAGTATTGTTGTCTCAGGTCGTCTAGACTGCTATCAGGCTACATATAGCATTTGTAAAGATGTCCAATTGCAATATTAACTGGGTGCTGGATAAAAATTGTCACCTTGCATTTATTCATTTTTACACAGCTAACATATCTATCTATCTGAGTATATATATATATAGAGAGAGAGAGAGAGAGAAACCATAAGCCAAAAAACAAGGAAAGACAGTCTCATTTTTTTGTATAAACTTGTGGTGATTTTTTATGTCCTTTGTTTAAATTTGATAGGCTGCCCAGAAGGAAAGAAAGTAGAATTCATAACAGGATTGTTGGATGCTTTAACAACGGACATGGTAAACACTGTTAACTCACCAACTCCCTCTGGTGGTGGGAGGTAAGATGATTTTTGATTTTGAAAGATTAGTTTCTATAATTAAAAAGATTAGATTATATAATTAAACTTAAGATATGTAATGAGGAATGTCATGCATGTGCACATTTTTGTGATTTGTCTTTTATTAATGACTTACTACTTTACCCACAAATACGACAAGCTACTAGCTAGATAGAATTAACCCTCGCTGTATCGCCACCTAAATAGAGCATTGCAGCAGAGTCAGTTTATTAGGTTAGTCTGTCCGGATTCTTAACTCTCTCATCTATAAACTCCATTCAAATAACATCATTTTCCAAATCTCTAAAATCCTTCTTAATATCACTATAATATTTTCAGGTTGGCATATTTTTAGATATAGTTTGCTGATTTTTCCTCAGATTTAGGCTCACGTCTCCTGTGACATCATCACAACACACGTTCAGTTAAAACCCTCAAATTCTGTGTCTACAATAATGCAAATTTGGAAGGTTTTCCCAAAAAAAGACAAATATGCAGGTTAAATCATAAATATTGAAACAACCCAGATTCTAATATTTAGAGATCCAATCACAAAATAATCCTCAAGAGACTAAAAAACAATATTGTTGACCAAATTAAAGAATCCTTTTTTGTCCTTTCTTTAACAATAATGACTTCGTTTCAGCAAAGAGATTTTCTTTATTTCAAAAAAAAAAAGCTTTAGAGGAGTGTTGAACTTTATTTATTTTTATAGCCTTCTAAACAACATCGAACTCTGCTAATTTTCCCAAACGTCGGCTAGTGTTTTGTAGAAAATAGTTGTTGACGTGATCTCTCAGTGCTTTATGTCATACAGCTGGAAGACATCTGAAAAGTGTTTTCGCTATTTGCATTGCATAACAGTAACTCTTACCCAACACCAATCTTATGCAGATTTACAGAGCCTGATCCGAGCCACACTCTGGAGGAACGTGTGGTGCAATGGTACTTCTTTCATCTGGACAACAACGGCAGCCATGACATCAGCAAGAAAGAGCTAAAGCCTTTCAAACGTTTTCTGAAAAAGAAAGCCAAGCCCAGAAAATGTGCCCGAAAGTTTACAGAATACTGTGACTTAAACAAGGACAAGGCTATTTCTTTGCAGGAGCTGAAAGGATGCCTTGGAGTCAATAAAGAAGGTGATTATTATTGGCTCATAAATAGAAAAAGTTTGGAATGGGTGATTGATATTATTACTTAAATATATTTTAACAAATTTGCAGTTTATTACTTTATTTATGTCAGTAGATAGAATTTGCAAAACAAGCCAAGTGGTAGCTCAGTGGTTAAGGTGTTGGACTGCTAATTGTAACATTGTGGTTTGATTCCTAGCACCACCAAGTTGCCAGTATTGGGCCCCTGAGCCAGGGCCCTTAACCACCAATGTGCTCAGTTGTATAAAAGAAATAAATGTAAGTCGCTTTGGATAAGGGCAACTGCCAAATTTTCTAAATGTAAATGTGTTGGACTGCCGATCAGAAGATCATGTGATCGATTCCTAGCATAACCAAGCTGCCACTGCTGGGCCCCTATGTAGGGTGCTTAGCCCTTAACTGCTCAGTTAAAAAAAAAATTAAGTCGTCCTAAATAAGGGCGTCTGCCAAGTGCTGGAAATATAAACGTACTCCACCAACAAAATAATGGAGCTGATTAATCTATGAACAATTCTAGCGTTATCCTCAGAAACAGTCGATTCATGGCCAAATCACTGAACTTATTTAAAAGTGCTGTGGTGTAACTGTGACCGTTTAAAGCTTTGATAGTGAAATGTCATTTTATGACACTAACTATCAATAAAATCACTGAAAAATAACTTAAATTGCTATAGTGTAAGACGAATAAAACACTTTTCTCATAGCAGAAAATGCTGTTCTAGGAAAATTTTAAATTCCTGTCACATCACACTTATTCACGGTTGATTATTTTTCCATCACGGCTCCATCACATTATAAATAATTCTTCTTAAGAAATTCTTAAAATGGTCCTAACTAACCAGATAAATAATGTTAGTTACGTTACATTACCTTAATTTAAGGTATTACTTTAAAACAGACTATGAAGTAGAAAAGCTTTCCAAGCTTTGCTGGATGCTGATAAACTACAACATTTATCACAGATTCTTAGAGAAAAAAAACTTGCAAAACTTTATGTAGGAAAATATGATGTCCATCTCTTTCTTCTCTGCAGGTGCAACAACTAGCAGCAGCAGCAGCAGTCAGGGGACAAGGCAAGGAACTAATTTGTTCAGTAAGGCCCCACTAATCGCTTTCGCTAACATGTGCTTGAGTGGCTGCAGATGTTTTTAACCATAATCCATTAACATTTTGAATAGCTAAGATTTTATCATGACACTAAGGGATGTATTGTTCCTGCCAGATATTGTGTAGTGTATGTGTTTTGGAAAAAAACAAAAAGAAATCGCCATTACTTCATACATTTTTGTTGTAGTGAAAATACTCGGTGTTTGAATTACAGTGTTACTCTTTCATATATAACGTAGCTAGAAATATAACAGAGTGACATGACAATCAGCCATTCAGTTCACCTCAATGGCCCAGTCTGTGCAAAGCAATAAGGTAGTGGAATTAGAAGAGACAGGTCATCATGTTTGCCTGGGAATAATTAGTCCGTGGCCTCAGTTGACCTGACTGTGTAGCGCAGCCTGTCAGAGGAGGATGCACCTGTTTTGCCATTCAAAGCTTGAGTGAGGAGTTTAATCCAAGCTTTAACTTTACATGTCACAGATGTCCTAGCTCATTATTCAGAAATCACCGGCTATGGAATATAATAGTCTGTAATTTGTATTGGGTTAAAACGCGCCTATGTTTGAAAAGGGCTGTCTTTTCTCATTACCGTAACAGACACAAAACGACAGTCTGTTTGGCGCTAATTTAACGTTTCTACTGTTATTAATTTCAAATTATATGGATAAGAACTTGCAGTCAGGACCATGAGGTCTGTTTCTGTCTGTCTGTCCTTCAAAATGACAAAATGAAATAACAGTTTGTGTCTGGATGGCATGCAGGAAAATGTGGGTCTAAAATGGACTCTAAAGGCAGCATCACCGTCCAGCACAGTATGAGGAGACAGGATTAAATTTAGCATTTAACCTTTGCAATATTTATTAGCATGCGGACTGCTTGTAATTTTTTTTATTTCCCCAACCGGAAGGCTACAATTCATATTTGTCTCATGTCACCGGATATTTTTTGTTGATTTATATTAGTTTTGTTGACTGGGGATAAACATTTCATATTTTAACCTGCCCAGAATAATCTATGCTAACAGCTAAGTGTTCTTTTCACAAGCCTTCCTCTTTTCCTGTTTTTCTCAGCCGGAGACTCTCTATTACAGTTTGGTGGTTACTATGTGTTGACAAGTCATCAGCCCACTGCATTTGCGTCTCCTCTGTCTGGCAAGATCATCTTGTTATTAGCAGCATCGTGTCTGTTTACCCTGGCCTGCAGGCTGTGTTAGGCCCAGCGAGGCCTTAGCTCATGTATTTACCCTGGCGCTACCTGCTTCGAAACTGAACACAGTGGCTGAGAAGGGGCATAACGTCAGGCACGGCAGCAAATGGCTAGCATTGCCAAGATAAACATCAAATTCATTTGGACAGCTAAGAAGGGGGGTAGGGGGGTTCTTTTGCTCCAAATCCAATGGTTTGCTTTAGATCCCCAAAGACATCCATGTCTTCCCTTAGCACACATTCTGGGATTGATGAATTGGTGCAAATGTCTAAAAGACAGTTTTTTTGTCAATTCACTGGAACTAACTAGGTGAAAAATTGATGAGTGTACTCAAGTTTTGGGATTCACTGCTGCCAAAATATCTAAGACACAATGAGAACCAGTGCCCACTTTAGTTAATCTGGCAGCAGCTGAAGCTGAAAGTGACTTTTTATGTTTTAGCACGTTGTATAAATTTTGGCTTACATCACTACTAATGCACTCTTTCTATAGCAAAAGAAACACCTCTTACAGAAAATAGCTGACTTTACACTTTTACATTTCTCACTCAATTTCTTATGGTTTTCGGAGACATTTTTCTTTAAATAAAAGGATGTCGGTTTCCTAGGCTCTGTTTTCATGCAGTGTTGGATAGAAGAAATAGAACTTCATTTAAAAGAAAATCACTGTTAAAAAAAATTAAAATCAGTGTACATACCCCCATTTCTGTGAAGGGACATAAAATCAATGGTCAATTAAGTTATATCTCACAGCCATATTCAGTGTGGTGAGTAGCCACCGACTCGCAGACTGCTCAGACTTTGATCACTAAACATTACTCAGATAACCACTAAACATTTACAAAATATAGACAAAAGTATTAGGACACCCCACCACCACATCCATATCCTATTTCAGATTAAGTCTCACTCATACTCCATAATCTGATACAACGAACATTTCAATAAGCTCTTCGTTGACTGGCTTCTGCGACAACGCGTCATGTGAATTTTTCATCTTGAGAATTTTTTCATTTGCGCTTTATTCACGTCTTTGCAATAACTTTGTGTTTAATTTATTTATGCGGATAATTAAATATGCATTTGGTATAAAAACGGTATAAGACTCCTGTTCAGAATATAAAAGCACATCTTGCTTTTTGATTACATCATTTTATAGAAAGCAAATGCATATTTTTTTAGATGCTGTCATTTTCTGTCTTTAAATCTTCCTTAAGAGTATCATCCATCGTGTAAATTTTATAACAAAGTTTTTTTTTGTGTGTCCTGTGGCTGAAATTTTATCAGTGATTTACATTATCGTCTGTATCAAATCCCACAGTTTACCCAGATAAAAAAATGGGCACTTAACACACTAATTGTCATCCTGCAGAGGGAGGATTTAACTTTTATGCCTTTTGCTGAAAATTAGACCCCATTAAACCAGGGTGGCCAGCAATTAGTTTCGGGAGTTTCTTATCCCTCTTTCTCCCTCTTTCTTTCTTTCTTTCTTTCTTTCTTTCTTTCTTTCTTTCTCTTCTTTCTCTCTCTCTCTCTCTCTCTCTCTCTCTCTCTCTCTAAAACCCACCTGTCCTGCACATTTCATTAGGTATAGTAGTTGTTAGCTCAACAGTGTGCTTTTGCTTTGGAAAATGGACGCATATTTATAAAGAGGTTAGTGATTTTCAGATGCTGTAACATCAGCAAATTGAGTTTTACCAAAACCAGAAGGCAAATCTGCTCTTTATGCTTAGCTTCATTGGGCTTAGAAAGAGAGTAGCTGCTATTGCCAGAATAAACATTAGGTTTATTTAAGCAGCTAAGCCGAGCTCGTGTTGAATATTTCACTTGAAATTGCTGAAGGATCTGAAGTGCTTCTTACTCCTTACATGTTGTTAGTGCTGCATCACTTTGGTTTTGTGTCCCGAGAGACAGGGCAAAACATATTTGTCTGTTTTTTTTTATCTGATCATTGATGTAGGAAAGAACAATTTTGCCTATTTGACCGTCTGAAAGACATTCAGCGAATTCGACCAGTTTATTGGATTAACCATCGGTAACATTGGTTAGTAAAGAAAAAAGAGTATGGTTAGACTATTATATACTGTGTGCACTCACTATAAAGTGATTATATACACATTGAGTATATAAATAGTTTATATAGAAAATGTTTATCTGTTTATTTTGTTATTATTCATATTTATTTTCTTGTATAAGCATTCATTCTGTAATGTAATAAAAAAAAATAAACAGAGGGAAAAATCATTTTAAAATGTTTTCCATCTTTAATGTGACCTATAATCTATAAAACCCAATTGAAAAACAAAAAGAAACCTTTTTTTAGGGTGGGTAAAAATAAAAAAACTAAAATAATGTGGTTGCATAAATAAGCACACCCTTAAGCTAATAATTTTTTCAAGTACTTATTGATTGTATTACAGCACTTGTTTTTTGAAGGGTATATGTCTGTCAGCATGGCATATTTGGCTTGACTTGGCAATATTTGGCTACTCTTCTTTGCAATAATGTTTTGGATACGATTCTGCTTAAAAATGTTTTGTTCCTAAGCTACTAACACTTGAAGAATACAAAAGCAGTTATTATAATTACTAAAAGTAGTTATAAGGTTATCAACCTTAAACTATTACCTTAATATTAAAAAATAGTGCCGTTGTCTAATAAATCTTATAAAAAATCCTTAAATATAAAACAAAACAGTAAATGTACACCACCTTACACCAGAGTTGCTCTAATTTACTTAACAGTTGTGTTTTTTATTCACATCGGCCGGTGTGAGACCATGTAGGAAATAGCAGCCCCTTTAGCCAGAATGTCAATGCGAGTGTCAGGGATTCAGTCAATTGTGTGTAGTTTTGCACAGGGGCCGTAACGTGCATGGCCTAAATCTCAGATCAGCACTCAGGTACGACTGTTCCAAGACAGAGCAGATCTGGTTTCTCAGCTTTATCAGATGATGGTGTCCGAAGAGCAGCTTTGTGTCCTTAATGGCGCAGTCATTTCACCACTTTCCCCTGTTGAATGAGGGAAGACCAAAGTGGACTGCTTCTCTGGAGCCTCTTAATTGCCATAGGGGACTGGAGCTATAAAGGAGATTGAGTGCACAGACACTCGGACCTTACAAGCTCCTCAGAATCAGCGGACAAATGAGAACTCTCAAGTTCTCTCCAAAAAGCTTCTGAAGGCCATCGTACTGAATAATGGACATAAAAGTCAAGTTATCTTGTGAGCGCTAAATATATAGTTGTGCTTGATAGTGCTGTCTGTTCTGATACACATGCAAAGCATCGACTTTTCAGCAATGTTAGTGTAACCAATAAATCTGGCAGGTGTAATAAAACACAAACATACCAGTATTTGTCTTGGAGTACACCTGTGTCACCCCAGTCCCCCTCAGAAACCCACTGTTAACCTTTCTTTCTTCTAAACGCACACACACACAAACACACACATGCAGCCATGTGATGGGCTCGCCAGGGCCAAAAACCCTTCTTTTACACCCTCCCTTCCCCCACGGGCTGTGAAAGTTGACTGGAACTCTCCCACTCCTGTCTTTAGACACCACCTGTAAGCAATCTGGGCTTTCTACCCCAGTCAAGCCGTCTATTTCCTCAACGCTCTGGCTTTAATGTGATTAATGGGCCCAAAAGGACTCCCATACCCCATGCAGCTGACTCACAATTCCTTTGGAAATGTTAGATTGATTATCTCATATGTCATACTGTGCACTATGTCATGAAATAAAGTGAATGTGGCTTTAATGATCTGGATTTTAGTGTAAAACCTTACGTACATTACACTGTGAGTCGTAGTGTTAACATTTGTATTTTATCAAATACATTTATCACTATGACTTGAAATATTCCTTAAAAGAATTTGTTGAAAAAACATCTGATTCATTTAAATTCAAGCAATTTTTTTTTCTTAGTTAAGAAAAATTAATGAAAAATTAAATACTAAAACAAATAGCAAGAAAATTATGATGCTATAAGAATAAACAGTATGATAAATTCTTGACTAACAATTTAATACCATAAATATACCTCAACAAATTAACACTGTTTAATATATAATATAATATTCAACTTTATTGTGCAAGGTACGTGTACAGAGCCAATGAAATGCATTTTTCACATATCCCATCTTAGTAAGTTGGGGTCAGAGCGCAGGGTCAGCTATGATGCAGCGCCCCTGGAGCAGGAGGGGTTAAGGGTCTTGCTCAAGGACCCAACAGTGGTTGACTTGCCTGTGGTGGGGCTTGAACCCAGGTGTTTCTGGTCCGCAGATCAGCACCTAAACAATTTGAGCCACCACTGCCCCCTAACTAACAGTACTAACTAACAGTTTACTAACAATATTTAGTCAAAAGGAATAAAACAAAAAAAAGAAATAATTTATTACTATTGCGACAAAATTATCAGCTATGAGGTAATGCGATCCAGGTCACCGCTACACTGTTACCACACTAACCTAATTATAATATATTAGGATAGTAAATTCGAAAGACAGTGCTGATTTCCGCAGTTTGTAGAACAGCAGCTCCGTGGGGTCAGCAGACAGGACAGAGAACTAGTAAGTGAGAGAGAAAGAGGGATGAGCATCAGAAGGTAAAGTCTGGGAAAGAATTACGACTTGATCACAGAAGAAGAGATCTGTTTCCCACATGACTCCCGAAAGAAAGAGAACACTATCTTATCCTCCCATGCTCAGTCATACTAACATAGCCATGTGTACACACACTATATGCATGTCATACAGTACATTCTTCATGAATCCTGGGCATCCTGGGAACCGCCATCAGACCTTACTTCCTTAAAGCGCCTCGGTAGTGTATTTCACATCACATCATCCTCTCCCTATTTGTCATTTCAAGACAATCTGCATGTCCGTGTGATCGTGTGTGTGTGTGTTTGTGCATGCATTCCTGAATAGGTGAGGGCTGGATGGGCCATGCTGCTGCCTTTCATACAATGTGCACCGAAGTGAGCGCTGATTCCTATCTCTTATCCTGTCTCTTTCCAGTAGGCCGTCTAGTGTGAGGACAGAAGCTTCCAGAAGATGAGCCAAGAGTAGGAAGAAGACTGGCTGACGACTTGAACAGAAAGCAAGTAAAAAAGAAGAGGTTCCTTAAAAAAGAAGAAGAAGAAGAAGAAGCTGAAATGATAAAGTTGGAGCCAAAATATTTGCACTTTCCTTCCCCAGCGGTAGACGTTTGCTCTGTCTCTGATTTAGTTGTAACCGTTTTTTTTTTGTTTTTTTTAATGACGTCTAATGTATAGTCCATGGACAAAACTTCTTTTAAGAAAATGGCACTCATAGACGTGGCTGACTGCCTGCTTCGAACCCACGCCACGCGTTTTGTTGTGTGGATTATCATCGTTAAGTGTGTTATTATGTGTGTTCAAAATAAACACACCACAAGGTTTAGTCAGTATTACGGTATTACACCATGACAGATTTTAATTACCATCCAAGCACTCATAGTTGCACATAACCATTTTTTTTTTTTTTGATAAGATCATGTTTTCTTTTTGCATCATATGTACAGCACTTGGACGACACATAAACATAAGACAACATGGTTTACACCTTTAATGTACTTAATCATAATCAATCGTAATACACACATTTAAGCAGGTATTACATGTACCTAAAGTACCCAGGGTTATAAGGGTCCATATCAAATCAAAGAACATTTAGTTTGAAGTGATTAGTAACCGATATAAAACATTTACATTTGTGGCATTTGGCAGACGCCCTTAACCAGAGCGACTTACATTTATCTCTTCTATACAACTGAGCAGTTAGGGGTTAAGGGCCTTGCTCAGGGGCCCAGCAGTGGTTCCGGGTATCGAAATCCTAATCTTCTAATAAGCAGTTCAACAACTTAACCACTGAGCCACCACTTTTCTATATTCCCATATTAGGAACACCTTTACAACTTTATATCCATGCAATTATTTAATATCAAAAATGTTTAAAAAACATAGCTTTACAGGACAACAATTATAATAATAATTATTATAATAATACTTGTTTTCTTTCATTAAACATTTACAATTTTGTAGTAACTTTGTAGACAAAAACTTCGTAAGATTTATTCAGAACGATTTGTCTGTATTTTCAACACACTTTAGAAAATAAAGACATTTGTTTTTACATTAAAGGTAAACAATATACTAATTTGCTTGTTAAAATTAAAACAAAAAACACTTAAAAACACACATAGTATTATTCTCTTGGACAAGTCCTGAATTGTATGCTAAATTTATTTTATTAATTAATCATATATACACTGGCGCCTTGACTTACGAGTTTAATTCGTTCTGTGACGGAGCTCGTAACTCAAAGTACTCGTATGTCAAATCAGTTTTTCCCATTGAAATGAATTGTAATGCCATTAATCTGTTCCAGGTCCCCCCCCAAAAAACGCATTTTTTGTTACATATTTTTAAATAAGAAAAATGTACTTTTAAATCATGTTTAAAGTATAATACAATAGAATGAACTACAATAAACTGGTTTTATAATGTATAATATACAGCATTTACCTTGGGGATCAGACAACTCCACTTGCTAATGCGCATGTCTGACTAGCTATCGAGTGAGACACGGGAGGCTGGGTGGATGTTTCGGCGTTTACTGTGCAAAAAATTGTCAGTTGGGACACTCGTAAGTCAAGGTACCACTGTATTAGTAAGAATATCAAGCAAGTTCTAGAGCAGTACTAGTGGTCATTATTTGCAACTGCAGAATCACACCATATTAATTCAATTATTAAAATTTCCATCAAAATCTACGTTTCTGTGTTTACTGAACATGTTTTTTAAAAAAAGAAAACAAAAAAACAAAAGCCGGTGTAAAGAGAAGAAACACTTTTCTGATCAGATTCTTATGGTACAGAAACCTATAACCTGCACTCGCAGAATTTTCTATTCAAATAGTCTAGTTTTTTGTTCATTTTTTAAAAAATGTATACCAGCAGCTTCTACAGTGAAACACTGTCACCACCAGGCATTCGTCACATGTGCCACATATCAGTGGAAATATTATTCTTTAAATTCATATAGGAACTTACGGATGTTTATAGAAGTGTTACGAAGTCCTTATGTAGAACTTTTGAATAAAGATTTAGAAGACAAAGAATATGAGTCAAAAGAACAAATGTTATCTTAGTGATCACGGATAGTGTGTGTGTGTGTATGTGTGTGTACATGTGTGTAATAATATCCATGAATGTGTATGCTTTTGGCTTGTAAAAGCAAAAAAAATGGAGTAGAAAAGTTGTAAATATGTATTATAAGTGCTTTTTTCAGTTTTTCAGCATCTGTCACGTCTTTACAAACCCATCGAAAACACATTATGTTTGGAGTAAATTGTTTAAATAAAATTGTTTTGCCCTCAGCAAAGGTTTGATTCAAGGTTTTTTTTTCCTATTCAAAGAATGGTAATGTTCATTCTAAGTTAAGTTTACTTAAAAAAAACTGTTTGTTATTGAAATGTAAGTATTGAGGTGAAATGTGCGTAAAATATACAAGTAGTTCTAAGAAATATTTTAAGCTTAAGTTTAGATCTAATGCTTTTAATTTCTGTCTTATTACTACACTTATCGTTGTTGCATATAATCATACATACAAAAGCAATCTAACAAGTCAAAAAAGGCTTTAAAATACGTTTAAAAACAAATTAAAAACTGTGTCTGCAGTAAATAAACATTAAAAAACCACACACACACACACACAGTTGGCAGGTGAAAAAAAACAATTTTGCTAATTTTGCTTACTGACACACATCCCATACATTGACGAGAAGGAAGAAAGAAAAACAAACAGTCGATGTCACAACTGCTTTCCATCTCTTTTTTTTTTTATACAACTGAGCAATTGGTGGTTAAGGGCCTTGGTCAGAGGCCCAACGGTGGCAAATTTGTGGTGCTAGGAATCGAACCCAGATCTTCCAATTAGCAATCCAACACCTTAACTACTGTGCGACCACTTCCCCCAAATGTGTTCAAAGGTGGCTGTCACAAACTGTTAGTTTAAACACTTCTTTTTCTTTTTTAAGGTACAAAAAAGGGGAGACTGTTTATGTAACGTGCAACTTATAACCAGGAAGAAAGAGACTCTCTAGTCATTCTGATCTAACGAATCACCTCACATTGTCACATGAAAACACAACATTAAAATAGTGTACATTCATGTACATTATTTTATAATAATTTATTCTATCAGGTGTCCTTTTCATTATTTTAATATCATAATTGATCAGATATGATCAGATATGAAATCTGGCCTATCTGTGTAGTCGGTCACACAGATATTACCAGAACCATTTCATTAGTCATCGTTACTCAGTTGTTTAATGTCAGCAGGACTGTGTGCATGTCCTCTGGTTGGAAATACTAAACTAGCAATGATTCAATGATTATTAGTCCTTTTGTCTTAATGGTGTTTGACTTTTATGGCATTGGATAATGTTAAAGCCTTATGTTAGACTCTATAACTCTAGTATGTCGATATTTTTTGTACTTACACAACAATATATGATTTTAAACATTTTATTTCACATTGATTCCTATTTTGCTACTTTTATAAGCTTCATTACTCTTCTAATGCTTCTTACTATATTTTGAAGTTTGACTGTAGGGATTTGGGATTAAGATTAGGGTAAAATACACTACTATATATGACAGAATGTTTATAAAGATGTTACCGCCTCACCCGTTTGTATGTTTAAGCATTAAAATTACTTGTTAACGGAACTAACCAACACCAAACACTTAAATATTCCAGAGTGATAATTCTTGCTGAACTAAAAACCAACTGCACCCCAGACCTTTTAATACTCATTAATACTGTTGTAACTGTAGAGTCACATCCCCAAAGTCGCACACACACACAAAACACATTAAAAAGTGTTTAACAAATTATTACTTTTGACAAATTATCCACAAGTTTTTTTTTTTTTTTTTGTTTTTTATTTTGTCGTCGCATCACACTTCCAGTTAGTGATTATACTGGTCAAGGGACCATAGTGTGTATGAGACATGCATTTTGGCAGACACCCTTATTCAGAGTGGCTTTATTTATTTCATTATTTTAATCCAGCTAAGATGGTGATAGTTCAGGGCTTTTCCCAGAAACCCAGCAGTGGCTGCTTGGTGGTGCTGGGAATTAAACCCACGATCTTCTGAGCAACAGTCCAACACCTTAACCACTGAGCTTTTTCACACAAAAGCACTAAAGTTAAATAAAATGTCTATAATTTGTCCAAGGTTTAATAAATTCTGCAGTGCAAAAGAGATCTGCTCGCAACTGCTCGCAACATTGGGGCAACTATGGACAATCAATTATCCGTTCCCTCACATGTTGCTAACTTAACATGACCCTGCTGGGTTTTTCCTCCATAACATCTGGAGGATTCTACAATTCTTATCTCCTCAGGCTACTCAGTTGCTTGTGCAGTCTCTTGTAATTTTTAAACTAGACTACTACAACTTGCTCAAGGCAGGCCTACCTCTGAGTGCAATTTGTCCTCTGCAGATGATTCAGAATGCAGCTGCACGTGTTCTTTTCACGTGTTCAAGTTTTTATACACCACTCCACTGCTGCACTCCCTCCACTGGCTCCAAGTAGCTGCACGCATCAGAGTCAAAACACTTGTTCAATCAGATTTCAGTTTCTATGTGCTATGATGTTAATCTAATCTGTCAGAGCCTCCAGAATCAGTAGTGCTGCCCATGAAACTTAAACTATATTAGTAGTGGCGGATTGCTAATTGGTTGATATTATTAAAGACTGTTTCTTTGATCAGATTTTTAAACCCTCCTCCCGAGGCCTGCTAGCTGGCGCATGATGACATCAGCATTTTTTTTGTTCTCTGATTGGTTGATCAGAGTAAATTCTTACAGCCTATCACAGACTAGCGAAACACATCTGCACAGTTGAATAAGAATTTTTTTACGTCTACAATGACTGACGGAGGAAAATCTTTTTAAGGCAAATTGTCCAAGATTCCCAAGATTCACATTTTTCTAGATTTTGTAGTCCTAAGTGTGTTTTCCTTAGCTAAACACATACAGTTCAACATGTGCTTATTCAAGTCAAGACAGGTTTAATGCCTGGTTTAGGTTTGAATTGCCAGGTGGTAATGTATTAGATATTTAGCTAAAGCCTCAGACAAGATTTTCAGTAAAGCCCACACCTATTTCACAGCTGCCCTTCATTTTCCGTGACCCCCACCTGCAGGAGTCGGTGTTTGTGCCCCCTGAAGTGTTTCCAGACTGCAGCTAAGGAGCCATTGCTTTCCAGCCATTTCAAATCGCTTCTCGCAGCAAACATGGCTGCAATCATGTCTAATCAAGCTATCAGCATGGCGGCATGTAGATTACTGTTAAAGGTACAGAAAGAGCAAATCGTGAATTTTTGGAGGAAGAAAGGGCTGCAACTAAATAACACCGTACCTTGTGAAACGATCAGACAGAAGCAGAATAAGTCAAACAGTCATAGTAATAAAATTCGGAGTAAACGTTATATATGACGTAGCTGTAAGAGTCTCTCAATGTAAATAATAAAATTGCTTAATAATTACTAATTTAACCCTAATTACTAATGTAAGGTGCTTTTTAAATCTTTCAGCATTCTGTAGCCACCACCCACAAAAAACAACAACCATTAACAAGAAAAGTTAAAACCACCACCAACAAAAACCACTAACAGCATCAATAACAACCAATAACAGCCACAACCCCTAACAATTACCATTAATGACAACATTATTAATGAGAAGCATGAAAAGAAAGAAAAAAGAAAGAAAGAAAGAAAGAAAGAAAAGAAAAGAAAGGCAAATGCTAAAAGCTTTGAAAGTAGAGAGCATTAAATGTGTTGTGATTCTAGTAAAAGTAATACAGTAGATACAAAAAAATACATATAGATCAGTGTAAGGATAAGAATGATGCCTTAAGAAGAGCGGAGAAAAGAAAAAATAGGTCCATTAACCCAGATTATGAAGAAATTTATATTAATAATATTATCATCTGGTCTAGTAGTTTGCACATATTTAAGGCTTATGAGGATGAGAGAATTAAATAATTTGTGATGGTGGTTTGTATGTTAAGGTAAAGATGATGGAGGTGTAGGATGGAGGCTCGAGGGTGTTAGATGGGTGGGTGAGTAGAGAGGTGAAAAAAAAACAAGCTTACAAGCAGCTGCACTACATCTGTCTTACACTGACACGTGTGGCATTTGTGAAGTTCAAAAGAAGTTTTATAATGATGCAGCTGTGTGTGTGTGTATGTGTGTGTGTGTGTGTGTGTGTGTGTGTGTGTGTGTGTGTAGAGATGTAAAGATTCTTTTTCTCTGAGTGTAGTGTTTAAAGGGGAATTAGCCCAGTTGGTTTTTAACCATTTTACCAATTTATACCACAAATAAATTGGAGTTGAAATAATTATAAAACGAGAAATATTTGATAGTTTTAGTACTAAAAGAATAGGTTCTTTTTATATTTCTCATTCTCGCTTGTACGGTGGCCTAAGAGTGCCCAACACAATGACATTTAAAAAACAAATACAGATACAAAATTGAATTTAAAAAGCAATTATTAGGTCATCATACAACTGTATAAAATAAGAATAATCAATACTGATCCTGATCCTGATGGATGTTTCAAAGGCTTTTAGATCTTATTAAAGGCAGTCAGTTGTAGGCTTACATAGTTAATAGTTACAATCAGGGTTTTAGCAGCTCAGGAAGTGTGTGTGGGGGGGGGGTGTTTTAAGAACTTGGGGTATTCTCTGTGAACCATTTGTGCCTGATGGCTATGTGTCTTCTCTGGAGCAGCACCCCCTCTCCAGGCCTTGAGGTCACCTGTCAGGAGGTCAATTTCTAGGTTCAAAGGTCATGTCACAGAAATGATTAAGAATAAAGATACCCCCAAACAGGGCAGGTGTTTGACTTTTCCTTTTTTTTTTTTTTTTTTTTTTTTTTTTTTTTTTTTTTTTTTTTTTTTTTTTTTATGAACGTATTGTTACAGTGATATAATAATAGTACAGACCTTGAACAATAAAAGGGGTATCACTGTCACCCACTAAACTCGCATAAAAACCCATCGGTAAAACTAAGTCTAAGATTTCATTCTCTTTAAATTTTTCCTTGCACCATCTGTTTTCTGTTACATTTTGGATTAGCACTGATTAGGTTTCAATTCCAGAACTGCCAGTGATAAAAGCCTGGAAAAGATTCCTTTTTTTTTTTTTGCATTTCTTATCGTTCATTTCATGGCTAAAATTGTGGTTTGGGTTTAAGCCAGACTATTTTGTACTCATTTTTTTTTTTTACAAGACATCAGATCAGTCTTGGTCTAAATGTGGTTTTATTGCTGATACATAATAGCCTTATTCACAAACATTTTTAATTTTTCCAGTAAATGTTATTAAATTCATGCTCTTATGAAATCGTATAAGAATAATAGATGCCATGTTTGTGTGTGTGTGTGTGTTTGCATATGTGATAGGAAAGTTAAATAAAAATTATCTTTTTGTTTTGATTCGTAAAGGCCCCTTAAGAAAAGCCTCCAAGAAGTTTTGGTATAAGTGGGAGCCCCCTGGTGGCGGAAAACAGAATATTTTACAGTATTTTAAATAAAGGAATTCCTTACAAGTATTATAGAGACTATAGTATTATATATTTTTTTTTAAATGTACACACCGAGAGGGTTCTATAAGATATCACATGTGATAAATCATGAGTGATGATGTGATTGGTGGGGGATGCGGGAGGGATTACCTGGAACTCTGAGGGCACGTTCAGGGCACTTCAGTTTTATAGTTTTTTACTCAGCTTTTACAGCTGTGGGTTTCCTTCCCACTAGTGATGTGGTCTATGTGCAGGAATGCCTCCTCACCCAAATTTATTACCCATGTACATTTCATCCTTTTTTCTCTTTTATAGTGGCCTTGCATGAACCTTTTGTTCTGTGAGTGAGTGTGAGTGAAAATCCTCATATTTTGGTTTAAAAAACAAATTGTAGGCACTCCCAAAATATTTGCTTACTTTTGCAGTCTCGTGGACAAGATGATGGACTGACTCAGCACATATTGTGGTAATGCCTTAAATCTGTCCCTGAAACATCTATTTCACAATAACCTTTGACACAGATTTCGGTTCTAGATCAGACGATCTTGTTCATATGTATGTGTTTGTAGAGTTTCTATTATATGACTATCTATGCAAGGTTAAGGAATACAATTGATTTTCTATAATTAGTAATGGAAGGGGATTATTGGTATTAACATTTTAACATTGCTATACATTTATACTGTAGCATAGAAACAATGTCACATCATATGTTTATTAAAAATAATTCAATTAAAATATGGCACAAGATCAATTATTAATTATTTTTTAAAAACTTGCTGTTTTTACCACTGAAGGCTACGAGGGATATTTACAATTCCACTGATAAATATTCTAAATGTTTTTCCTTCTCGTATGGTTGCAATGATTTCTTTTATACTGTTACTGATGCTACATTAGTTTTAAATAAATGGCTGACAGAACAATACAAAATATAGCACATACGGAATCAAACCAATTGGAAGGCCAAAACTTTACAAGCACGATACGTCACACGTGGGGTGACGTCATCGACCAGGAAGGACAAAGATAAACATCCAGCTGTGGTAAGTCAGGCTTCGACTTGAAGCGCGTAGATGGGTATGTAATGTAAATGCCTTTATTTTGTCACGTATACTTTTTTACAGTGCAGTGAAATTCTTTTTTCATGTATCCCATTTTAGTAAAGTTGTGGTCAGAGCGCAGGGTCGGGTATGATACAGCGCCCCTGGAGCAGGAAGGGTTAAGGGTCTTGCTCAAGGACCCGACAGTGGTTGGTTTGCCGATGGTGGGGCTTAAACCCAGGTGTTTTTTTGCCAACATTGTCTTAGGTTTGGATAAATACACATTTAAATGTAAAACATTTTAATGTTTATTTAGTCATTTTTAATTTCTGTAAAGTTGCTTTGAGACAATGTCCATTATTAAAAGCTTTATACAAAAGAAAATCACATTAAGCAATTTTACAAGGATTATTTTATGTTAGCTTAATTATAATACTTATCAAATTATAGTTATTAAACCAGTTAGTTGCAGAATTTTGTTGCAATAATTGTAATAACACTGATTATCTTGTTACAGTGGAACCTGTCAGGTGTCCCATCTTAGTAAGTTGGGGTCAGAGCTATGATACAGAGCTCCTGGAGCAGGAAGAGGTTAAGGGTCTTGCTCAAGGACCCAACAGTGGTTGGCTTGCCAGTGGTGGGGCTTGAATCCAGGTGTTTCTGGTCTTCAGATCAACAGCTGGCGGTGGTGGGGATCAAACCCAGGTCTTCCTGGTCTCCATTTCAGCAACTAAGCACCTGATTATCATAACTGAATCACGACCAATCGAAGACGGTGACCTAGTTTAATTAATCACATTTTCCAAGTCAAATACTATAGAACAATTTCATGACTCACAAATGCATACAAAATAACGTGGGTGTTTCTGTGGTTATGTCTGACCTGTGCATGTGTAGTTTCTCTTCACAGCAACTAAACAAATATTTACTGTAAAATTCTCAATATCCAAGTTAGAGAATTTTTTACCATGTATATGTGAAAATGACCAGACAGAAATCATCTCACCTGAAGACAGATACAAATGTTGTCATACACACACTTTTTTTGTCTTAACTCACTCCATCATGGTGCCAGCCTCATACACAAACAAATGTTGCATAAAAAGAAAACACAAAGAAAAAAGTAAAACGTTGGACTGTTGTGAAAGCATGTCTTTTAGCCTTTTTAGTAAATGATCAAGTTTTATAATCAAACTTAAAAGAATAACAAAATTATGATAAAATGTTAATAAACAGAGAGAGAGAAAGATTTTAATGTAGACTTTTTTGTGCCTGTTGCTGCAATTCCTCCAGACTCGACTCAACATTTACCACATTTGTGCGACTTCATCAGTGATCACATGGAAGCTTGGGTACAGACATGTGTCTGCGCTTCCTGGAGAAAATTCATTAAGATGGTTCTGGTACTGAGGTAAGGGGGCACATAGGGGTGGGGTGCAAACAAAGAACATAGAGCCATCAGTGTATGTGAACAAGTGTTAATACCTGGAAGATGTCAATACACACTTAGAAGAGATATAATCACGTTTTAACCCTATAAACAGGTAAGGAACTCACTTCATCTGTCTTTCTTTTTAAACCTTTTTTTTTATTTTATTTGAATGCTTTGTCATACATATCTTAATGAATGCCTGGCAATATCTGTATGCATCTGTATATGTTTTAATTTATTTAGATTTATTTATTAACTTATTTATGGACTTACTTTTAAAAAAAAAAAGACGGATAGGAAGTGAAGTGGGAGAAAGAAATAGCTCCATGTACATGTTGGCAATCTTAGCCACTATGCACTATTTAAATAACCTACTTATTGTCCTTATTAATACTAATATAGTGCATAGAGGAGCACACATCTGTCCAACAATTTAATTTATAATCTTTTGGATTAAAACCATAGCAGGGACATACCAAAAAAGTCCATACGGCATAAGATCCTGACAGAATGTGTTTATGATATTTATTTATTCATTTTACTTGGAATCCCTTTATTATATCATATTATATTACAAGCAATAAACTTTAATTAGTGATTACAATCAGTATTAATACACTGACTTAATATGTTCGTTTGTGCATTTATAATGTGCTGGTCATCTAAGGAGTTTTTTTATGTCTTTATATTGGAATGGAATTAATGTGGCTTAAATGTAATATACGCTCTACAGATATAGACCTAAGAACTGCTATTCTGCACTTAAGTTTTTCGAAATTCCCACTTTTTTTAACTAAGACGTAAAAGGGACATTCACCTGACAAGCCAATGGCCTCCGGAAAGGTTAGTCCTTACCTTATGGACATTGTTTGTTTACATTGAGCTTAAAGTATTATTTAACCATGACACATGTGTTTGGTTTTGTGGCCAGAGACAGCTGACTACCACCCTGCTAACGTCTGTGGTGGCGGCAGTATTTGGCTCGCTGCAAGTCGGATACCACACCGGCAATGTCAACTCTCCAGCGGGAGTAAGTACATGACGCCTGGTAGCACGGTACTAACATGCACATCTTACTAAGCAAACTTTACAAAGTCATGAGAGCTTTCTATTCAGCCAGTTGTGGTCTTGGATGGCTTTATGTTTACACACAGGTAGCTATGATGTCTGGACTGTGTTGATTTATTGTCTAGGTATGTGGATACTAAGCAGTGTTTTTCAGTGATCTTTCATTCCTACACTGCCCGGATGGCCTCCAAGTCTTATTCATGTCTTTCGAGTGGATGAAATGCAGTCTCTTAAAGTATTTTTTTTTTATTAATTCCTTGATTTTGGCATGCAAACAGTAGCTGAAGTCACGACTGCAAGAAACAATCGCTTTTAAGAGAAATTATGACAACATTCCTATTGAGGTACACAATAGACCGCTTGTTAGTAAGGACTATTGTTTAAAAAATTATTGTCCATAAAATCCTAAAGGCTAGAAATAAAGCCATTCTTATTTAAAATACACCAAAGCAGCTTTACAGAACTGCTGAGCTTCTACATGCACAAAAGCTGAGACATAATTAGGAAAAAAACAGGCATAAATGTGCTTCTTATGCTTTATTTACTTAGATCATTGAAGAGTTTTTTAATTTGACATGGAAATCAAGACACAATCAGCCTATACCAGTTCACAGTCTGACGTTTCTATGGGCCCTGACTGTCAGCATTAAGGATTTTGGAGCCCTGTTGGGGTCTTTGGGTGTTAAAAACCTGGCCGATGCTTATGGAAGGTGGAAAATGGCTTTATTTAATTTTTTTTGTTGTTGTTTGATTCGTAAATAAAATCCCTGTCTGATTTTATTTTTATCTGGTTTTTTTTCCTAGGAGAAATGCTATTCTTATAGCCAACACTTTGTCTATAGCAGGCAGCTTCCTGATGTTCCTAAGCAAAGCAGCTGAATCTTTTGAACTTCTTATAGTCGGTCGTTTTATTTTCGGCCTTTTCTGTGGTCTGGTGATGAGCCTGAACCCACTGTATATCCAAGCTGTGTCCCCAATTAACCTCCGCGGTGCCTTTGCAACTGTCAACCAGGTTTCTTTTGCCTCTGGTATTTTCCTGGGCATGGTGAGAGACCACACACATTCTCTTTGCCTGTTTTTTATTCCTTAACATCTCTCTAATTATGATCTGGTTCTCATCAGTGGTGAAAGACTAATTTAGTTGTTTGTGGTCATGTTACAGGTTGTAAGCTTAGATACAGTCCTGGGCACGAAAAAGTACTGGGCGTTTATGCTGTCTCTCCCGCTTATTCCAGCTGTCATTCAGTGTTTAATCTTGCCTTTTTGCCCCGAGAGCCCACGCTATTTATTTATTAACTGTGGCAAAGAGGCAGAAGCAGAAGCTGGTGAGTGTAAACAAAAATAATTGCTGTCTTGTGAGAGGCATTCAACAGCCCAAGGTAATCTTTCTATATAGTGAATCACTAACAGAAAGTCAAATTGTTGATTATGTACACTTTCATCTGTATTTCAATGTAAAATTATGTCTGGAGAACAAGGTAGTTTCTTATATCTACTGCTACGACAGCAGGCAAAAATTTAATTTCATCCAACATATTTGGTGATTCTCTGTTTATATATTCATTTTGAATTAATGTCTAAACGCTAGAATACAGACTTTCCTTCATGTCTACCATTCTATTTTTATTTACTTTATGTCTCCAGCAGAAGCACTGCAAATCATTGCAAACAGAAATACTTAGAATGTACATCCATCTTACAAATTTTAATCCCATTTTATTTTACTTTTCAGCTTTAAATAGGCTAAGAGGAAGCCCTGAAAAGGTAACAAAAGAAATGGATGAAATGAAAGAGGAAGCATCTCACAGTAATGCTAGAATAACTATCTGGGAATTCTTCATCAAACGCTGCTATCGACAGCCCATAATACTTATTCTGGTCATAAATCTGGGCAGCCAGTTATCTGGATTCAACGCAGTAGGTGTTTATATGGCAAACCCAAGCAACTTCATTCTTGCTAACTGTTTACTTTGGATTTGTGTTGTTTTGGATAATGACCTACCTGAACAAAGTTTTTATAATCTTGAAACTAAATTATGGCTAATGTAATTTATAGAAACCCGTAGTGTATATTTGTTTTGTAAAAAAAATATTTTATAAAAACTATTGTCTATCTAGCAGAGGTGGGAAGTAACGAAGTACAAATACTTCGTTACTGTATCTAAGTAGATTTTCCTTGTGTCAGTACTTTAGTTCACTATTTATTTTTCTAACAACTTTTTACTTTCACTCATTAAATTTTTTTACACAAAAATCTATACTTTTTACTTATTATTGCATGATCGACATTATTTCTTTTAATTGTGCAATTTGCACACCTATTGCAACCTACTCAATCTACTTTTGTTATCGCGCTGCTATTTCATCCTTTAATTGGCGTTTTCCTGGCTATCACGCACTGTAAACATAGGCTAGTGTATAAAGCTAACAACGAGCAGGGCAGTCAGGTAGAAGGTAACATTAATGGCTAACATGGACGATGAGACAGAGGGAGATGTTCAAAATTGCTAGTGTCAAGAAGGATTCCTGGCCTCGAATTGTGTATATTTGGACAGTTAGCCAGCTCTCATTTTTATTTTCAGATAAATTAACCTAATTTAGCATCAGTTCACCATAATATAGACGATAATCTGTTATACCTTTGGGTGCTTAATGTTTATTTTTATAGAACTGTAACAAAATTCAGGTAGTTGATTTATATTTCTTTACTTTTCTGGTACTTGATTTACTTTTCACTTAGGTACATGTCCGAACTTTATTACTATAACTTAAAACTTAAAAGTAAATAAGTCTAGTCAGTACTTCAACTTTTACCAGACTCATTTTAAACATGAGTATCTGTACTTCTACTTGAGTAAAGGATGTGCGTACTTTTGTCATGTCTGCTATCTAGTAATTTTTTTTCTGAACAGGGTCCTTTTAATCCTATTAATTTTTAATTATATAATTATAAGTTATTGTTGTGTGATGTGGTTACACATCAATTGTTTTGTCATAGAGAAAAATCGGTAGATTTTTTTCCTTCATGCAGCTCCAGGTTTTTGTGGTATATTTTCCCATTCTTTCATTCGGAAAGTTAGGAAAGGGATCTTTAAAATCATCTGTAATTACATGTTTATTATAATAGTAATAATTTAATATTTAATAAGTAAATGTAGCCTTGTATGTAAAAGCTAGTGATGATTTTGAAAGCTAGTAAACCTAAAGACTCAAAAATTCAGCAATGTGGTTTTCTATCGTGACTACAACTCTAAATAGCAATGTCAAAGATTTAGGCCAAAATTCTGTTTAAACCCCTCAACACCACAGCTCATTTGTATTGTTGTATTTAGTTGTCTTTGTTTCACTAATTTGTTTAGCTGTCTTTGTTTCTACCACCCGGTCTTTTCAAATTACACTATTATAATGTCTCTCACTTTATTTCTAGATAATAAGTTATTCAACTAAAATATTCACCGAGGCCAAATATGAAGAAGCAAAATATCTAACACTTGGGGTTGGAGCTGTGAACGTGGCATTTACTATTGTGTCTGTAAGTGTTAGAACATTCCAGAATATTCAGAGCTGTGTGTGATTTCAAGACAATTTGTAATGTTTGTAAATGCAACCACATTTACTGCTAATATTCTGATTATTTTTTCTTTATTAACACTAAAACATTTTGATCATTTAATCCTTTAATTTTTCATGATTTTCCATTTGTTTCTTCTTTAAGTTGTTTCTGGTGGAGAATGCAGGGCGCAGGAAGCTACTCCTCTCAGGCTTTCTATTGGTAGCTTTTTGTAATTTACTGATGACCATCATAGAATCCTTACTGGTAAGATCAATGATTATTTGTAACAACAACAAAATAATAAATCAGTTGTGAAAACATAAATCTGTGTAATAATTTTAGTAATAATGATGTTATTTTTTATTTCCTCAGGACGTTCGTGGTTTGCAGGTGCTGCTGGTGTTTGTCCTGATTTCAGCATATGAGCTGGGTCCAGGGCCTATCTCTTGGTTTATTGGTGCTGAGCTCTTTGACCAGCCAGTCCGGCCAATTGCTATGGCTTTTACCAGCATGCTAAACTGGGGAGGGAAATTCCTGCTAGCCCTGTTTTTCCCAACATTATTGGTATTTCTTTCTATTTTTTACCTCTACCACTAAAGGTTCAACAGAATATAAATACAAGAAAAATAGTTAGTAAGTAATAGATAATTGTAAGTCGCTCTATATAAGGACATCTGCCAAATGCTGCAAACATCAATATATTGGATCAGCATTCTTAATAAACATAATATTGATGGCTAATTAACGACTGATCCTAATATCATGGGATGGTTTGAATCCCAGCACTGGCAATCTGGTACTGAGGGGCAAAACCGCTAATTCTGTTGTGTGTTAGTTATAATATATAAATAATATAAATAATATAATAATATAAATAAGATTAAAGTTTTTTACTCCAGATCGGGTGTCTGCCATAGAATGTACATTTAAATAACTGCTTTATGTAATGATTTTTTTGTCAGTGTTATAATTATTTACTCTTTGTCTTCCTTATTTCAGCATGTGTGTGGAGCTTACGTGTACCTTCTCTTCATGTCAATGTCCTTGATAGCATTTATTTACACAATGCTTCACCTCCCGGAAACAAAGGGTCGAGCTTTAGATGATATTGCTGCCGAGTTTCGCCGAGCCGAGAGCATTCCCCTGTATAACAAAACCATTTTCAATACTTTCACATGAACCCAAAGTCACTACATGAATAGTTCCTTTGGCATAAGATGTAATAATCATCAGAGAAAATTCCCCCCCAGACCACCAGAGGGAACCGTTTTCCTAAATGCCTTTCTTTTGCTGTTAATTCTGTTTCCACTCTTAAGTATGCTTATCTATTTTGTGCTGGTTTATTAGTCACTTTATTTGTTTTTTTCAAGATTTTTGTATCTAGCTTCTTGTTTCCTATTCCTATTAGGTATATTTTTTGCTGTTTTGGTTTATGCTTCACAGTTTTTCTTATTACTTTGTATTCAGGGGAAGTGGTAGCGCAGTGGTTAAAATGTTGGATTGTAATTGGAGGATTGGGGTTCATTTCCCACCACAACCAAACTGCCATTGTTGGGCCCCTGAGCAAGGGCCCTTTAATTCCCAGTTGTTCAGTTGTTTAAAAGAGATAAATGTAAGTCGCTTTGGAAAAGGACATCTGCCAAAAAATGCTGTACACGTAAATGTAATGTATCAATAAATATCTGCATTTGCCATCTTTTATCTTTTACAGACATATAGACACTGAATCTTAAAGACGTTTTTGGAATCAGTTCAGCTAATAATGATTAGTCTATGATTGACCATTAATAATTATTAAGATTATATTTTTAGCACCTATTATTGAGTTCAGTTCAGTTTACAGTGTTTAGTATTTGTGCCAATTAACCAACGTTTGACAATAATATAAACATATTTTTTTACATTTAAGAATATATTATACAGGAACACAATCATCCATCTGCATTTCCTGACTAGTCCAGGGGTCAGCAACCCACGGCTTCAGAGCCGCATGTGGCTCTTTAATCCTACAGCTGCGGCTCCCTGTGGCTTTGGAAACAAAAATTTAAAAAATAATAATGAGGATTTAATCAAAATGTTTTTTATTTTAAGTTTTTTTTTCAGACTTTGGTGATCTTCTTACATTAAAATCAAATGTGCTTAATTTTTTTGTCGTTCAAAATATGCGTCAAAACACCGGCACGCAAAACATGGAATCCCCGACTGTAAAAATTCCGCCCTCCCACCACCAGAGGGCGAAGTACCATCGTCGTAGTACTAGTGCCATCGTAGTACCTCCGGTGTCACTTCTGGTTTGCTAGCTATTTAAGCTAGCTCCAAATATTCCTCATTGCGAAGTATTGTTTTTACTGAGTACCGACCTCTGCCTGCTCTTTGACCACGCTATTGAACTTCCCTTCTTTGTTTAATAAAGTCATTCTACTCCAACCTCTTATTCATACTGACACTTATATAAAGATAAAACCTCTGCATTTGAAGTTTTGTCTATCTTCAGATCCACATACGTATGTGAGCATGTCTTCTCCAATATCAACTATTTAAAAATTGCGATGAGGTTCTGGAGTAAACATCACAATAACCAAGTAAAATAAATATTTTAAATTGGCTATTATTTTTCAAATAAATATTTTTTTCAGTGAAATTGGTAGGTTGACAGCTGGGCACGATAAAATGATAACAGCGCATGGGAGCGGACTAAATTTTGGTTTGCTACAGGTGGATTATTCAAATACAGAATGACAAATTAATAATATATAAAGTGTTTATTTTTAATATCATAAGAGCTTGTGGCTCCCAACGTTCTATTTTCTCAAGGAAACTAGCACAAATGACTTGTGTATTGAAGGTTGCAGACCACTGGACTAGTCTGATCACCCATTAAACAGAGACCTAGGAACAACCTCACTAATAAACAGACCACATCATTTTAAGTTAACTGTTTTAAAATCTGGCATTTGTCTTGCTTACAGCAGCTGTCCACATTTAATAAACAATTTGCACCTTGTAGAAACAGAAGAGGACTGTGAGTCGACAAGACTCCTTAACAATAACAATAAATCCACACAGGAGCAAAAGGGGTAGAAGGGTTTATGTGGAGTTTTTTTGGCAGTCATATGTGCAGTAAAAGGAATTGGATTTTTAAATGTTTAAAACCTGACCCATATTGATTTTTTATTGTGCTTACTAAGAGGCAAGAATCGAATAAGACAATGGCTCTTTTGACTATTGACTATTATATTGATCAGGGTTTTATAATGGGCAAAGAAATTTGTTCACTTGGTAATAATTAGATAAGTTCAAGCATAGAGAAGTTTATCCAAAAAAAACAACAAAAAAAAACGAATGTACACAATATGTGTTAAAACAATATACTTACTTTGGTACAATTGCCACCATTACATTTACAGCATTTGGACCCTCTACAACATTTTTCCCTTTATGAGCAATTGGGGGTTAAGGGCCTTGTCCAGGGGCCTAGCAGAGGCAGCTTGGTGGTGCAGGGAATCGAATCCGGGTCTTCCAATTAGCAGTCCAACACCTTAACCACTGCGCCACCACTTCCCTTATTACCAGCCCTAGTTAACCTATTTGCTATACTAGTAGAAAGCGCACAGTTTGAAAATCATTGCATGTTGTCCTTAGTATAAATCTTTAATAGGACTAAGAAACCCAAACACTGTTCCGGAATGACAACGCCCCTGTGCACAAAGCCCCTGAGCTACATGAAGACATAGTGTGTTATGGTTGGAGTTTACGAACCCACTGAACACCTTCGGGATAAACTGGAATACAAAAACTTCACCTCAGATCTTACTAATCATCATTAATGCCTGATATCTGTTTTTTTTAGGCTGCATGAGAAATTCCTTAAAAAAATCTAGCCGAAATCCTTTTCAGAGGTGTGAAAGTTATTATATAAATAAGAGTGAAAATAAAATTTGAATAGAATTTTAAAAAAACACATGTAGTGACGGTTAGGGTTCCTTTTTTTGGTTCCCTATAGGGCATAGGTGTCAAACTCAGTTTCTGGAGGGCCGCCATTCTGCAGAGTTTAGCTTCAACCCTAATATTTGCATCTGATCCAGCTAATTATGTCTTTAGGCTTGTTTAAAAAAATCTATGTTTTGTGGTTTGGAATAAGGTTGAAACCCCTGATATAGTGTATGTACTGTATATACTTTAAGTGCCCCATGCAGGGCAGCTAGACAGTAGTGGTGATTATAAGTTCAGATTAAGTTTATCTTAAAGGAAAGAAGCCCCTTTCCAGCCTCTCAGCCCTGGCCAGGTGAAATGTAATCACATATGAAATGTATGCAGTGATTTCACAAGGTTCCCCTAAAAGTTATTCTAGCTTAATATGAAAGATTGTAAAACCACTTGAAGTATAAAACCCACACAATGAGTCAGATTTAACTGTTGGTTCTGACCTTAACTTGAGGCCACAGCACTGTAAATCTATAAGCGATTGTCTATAACAAGGGTTAGGTCATTTGTATGTTGTACAAAAGGGGAAAAAATGGGCATTTATTTCTCATTTTCAGCTGAATCCTATTAAATAAAGTACATATAAAAATAGAGACCAATTAATTGCCTGTAAAGTGAAGCAGCATTATTATATAGCAGTATGATTGAATGGGTTAATAAAAACAATTCTAATTATTAGTTATTAAAAATGACTTCTGGATGAGTAAAAATTTTATCTTATCTCATTCTAATCGATTTCTATAAAAGAAAAACTGCAAAACATTTATTCTAAAATGACTAGTACTTGTAATAATATTTTAGGAACTTAAAAATGCCATCAGGGTAAACATCAAGCTCGAACCCAGCAGATTCTGGTGACCTGTTTTAAACATCATTTAAAGAAATAAACCGTTTTTGTACTTAGTATGTTGGTATTTTTGGTTAAATAGATTAACATATTATATATACTTAATATTATATCTAACAGTCATCACTAACTGAAATAATCCGATTCATTTTACATTATGTTAATGTTGACAATTTGGAAAACCCCACAGTATGTACAGGTATGTGCAGCTGCATTCCAATAAATAAACTGCTTGTCCAAAAAAAAACACCACCTGGATTTTACTAAGCAAACAGGTAACAGCCTCCTGTTGGATCATTTCTCCATGAACAATTGTTTTTTAACCCTAACTGATGCAGTGGGTAACTTCTCATTTGTTAAACAACCATGTCCGATGACACATCATGTGATTGTGAGAACAATGTTAGTCTAATTCAGAGGGGTCAAATTATTGGCATGCATCAAGTTAAGAAAACATATAAGGGGTGGTTAAAACTACTAAAATTGGGTTATAAACTGTATAAACAAAGCATTATTAAAAACTGAAGGATCGTGGGAAACCATTACCTTCAAGGAAGAAATGTGGTCGGAAAAAATCTTTAATAATCAAGATAAGCGATCATTTTAAATGTTTGATGAAATCAAATTGTAAAGAAACGACAGCAAAACTCACAGCTATGTTTAATAGTGAAAATAAGAGCATTTCCACATGCACAGTGTGAAGGTAACTCAAGGGATTGGAGCTGAACAGCTGTGTAGCCTCAAAAAATCCACTTATAAGTCAGGCTAATCAGGAAAAAATGGCGAGGGAACATAAAGATTGGACTCTGGAGCAATGGAAGAAGGACATGTGATGAGTCTAGCTTTTACTCTGTTCCAGAATGATGGGTGTATCAGTGTAAGAAGAGAGGTGGAGAAAGTGATTTCTTGTCTAGTGCCTAGTGTACAAGCCTGTGGGGGCAGTGCTATGATCTGGGGTGGCTGTAGTTGGTCAGGTTCAGCAACGTTATGTACCCAAAGAATGAGGTCAGCTGAATACCTACTAAATGACCAGGTTATTTTATCAATAGATTTTCTTCCTCCCTTCCTCATTTTAATACATGGATGGGCCACCACAGACTTCAGACCTTAACCCCATTAAGAGTCTTTGAGATGTGCTGGAGAAGACTTTGCACAGCAGTCCGACTCTCCCATTATCAATAGAATATTTTGATAAAAAATGTCTTTTTGGACAGGCAGTGTATCTGAGCGTTGTAGGAAAAATAATAAGTAAAGATAAATCCTGCCCTCTAGTGGATCATATGTTCATTGCATACTCTGGGGATAACTGTACTGTAAATCTCAGTTACATTTTGTTTTAAAAAAAAGAAATTAAACTGTTCATAAACAAAGTATATTTACAGTTCATGCAGTTGCCTGATAGCATTAGGAGCAACGTGTATAAAATCATGTAAATCATGTTCAGGTCTCAAGCTTAATTTAAATACCAGAATAACTACATTGCGATCTTACTTATTTTAACCATTGCATGGCTTTTGGTTTAACTTTAAAATGATTGGTTCTTTAAGTTTTACAGTTTTTTGTAGACTGTTTCAGTGTCAAAGGTAGTTTATACCGTAACAACAGATTTCCACGAAAATAATAAGGAGAAAAATAAAATTCTCATCACTTTTCTAAGCCTACTCAAATCTTTCCAACCCCCTTCTGCATATTAACATATAACTTCATTTAATTATGCCCATTACTGTCTTTCTTTGCCCCAATTGACCTACCTTTTGCCTTATATGGTCATTGTTTCCTGTACCCATGCTAGTTGTCACACCTGATATTTGCTAACTATCCTAGCACATTGGTTTCCTTAAGCATTTAAAGTAAACGTTTGTTTAAACTGTTGTGCATTTCATCACTTTAAATATAATAAACTTGAATTTATTTAGTGACACACATTTAATATGTTCGGTGCAGGATATAGTTATGATTGGCTGATTAGTACATAGGCAATAAAGGTCATTATAGGTCAATAAAGGTATACAGGCCAAATGAACAAAATAATATGTGTCTTTGTATTTTTTGTTATAATGACAGGAATACAAAATAATGTGCTTAATCACTCTGTCTTTGAACGTTAATCTGTTTTATAACCTGCTAAATAAAATTGTGAAAAAGTTTTTTTTTTTCATTATTTTATTATTTATTTAAATATGATTTATTTTTTGTTTTTAAAACTATGCTTTCAAAATATAAGAGCAGAAAATATGGTTCAGATACAATACAGAGTTTTACAGAGAAATTTACTTTATTTTTACACGCTGTAGTGTGTTTATATAATCCGGTCATATAGATGCGGCAGCCTGCAGATTAAGTTCACATGGACTTCCATCTGCAGAAACGCATCAAATGGACAATTAATAAAATTAGATTTTAATGCAGTTATTTAATATAAATAATTGTCTATGTAGTAAATTAATACGAATCAAATATATGAAAATCTTTAATCTTTAAACTAATTAGTGATGCTTAAAATAAAAAAACAGCCTTAATAGCTGTTACAGCACTGTTTATCTTGTATATTTCTATAACACACACCTCTAAACCAGAGGATAACTGGATGCAGTGGCAATCCCACATTGGTTGTTCTTGTTTCTGGACATCTTGATATAGCCTTTATCACCCCAGTCAAGACCCCAGCTGTACAAAAACAGTAAAAAAAAATATTCTAATTATTGTTAATCACTGCTTAATTCTATCTATATTCAGGAATTGTATCTATATTCCTGCCCTTTCCTTAACTGGAACTCTGTCCACTGACCCGAAGCTACAGTTTACATTAAATTTACTACAATATGTTGTAATTAACAGTAACATGCGGTGTAACCCAGATGAGGATGGGTTCCTTATTGAGTCTGGTTCCTCTCAAGGTTTCTGCCTACTTTACCTCAGGGAGTTTTTCCCTGCCACTGTCGCCACCGGCTTGATCATTAGGGACAGACTTACACTTTTCATTGTTACGGCATTCTGTGTAAAGCTGCTTTAAGGCAATGTCTGTTGTTAAAAGCGCTATTCAATAAAATTGAATTGAATATTAAGAGAGATGTTTAACATAGGAATAGTGACACTGTGAAGGGTTTCCTGATTTTTTTTTTTAGGTTTTACACTGTAAAACATTTCTTTTTTTTTTTTAATTCCCAATTGCTATGACAAGTTTTTAATATTAAACTCAAATATATAATAAAAAAATAAACAAAGGAATCCATTGTTTTGACTAGCTGTGTGTGGACACTCAACTTCAAGTTAAGTGAAAATCCCTTTTTTGTAGATATTTTTACCTGTTTTTGACCAGCCAGTAGTCTTGTCCATTATCTGTGCCATAACCAACAGCTAGGACACCATGATCCAGGTCTGTGCTGCTACATTCAGGCTCACTGTAGATTCCTTCAATAAGTTTCAACATTTTGCATTTAATTATTCAAATTCATTACATTTATGCCAAATAAATGTAAACTACTAATCCATAATGTTTAAATTGTCTTAAAAGTATGAGACAGACATGGCAGATATTTTTTTATAAAAGACTCACCCGAAATATACAACTGGAAAGAAGGGTGACCAGCATCTATGGCAACAGAAATGGGTCCGACGGTTGCCACAGCTTCCTGTAGAGCATTCTCATCTTCACTGGTTACATCCACATAGCCAGTACAGGTGGCTGCTACAGAGTCTGGTTTAAACCTGCACTCTCCGTCCTGTCAACAGTGTACAACAAGGAAATATTGTAAAACAATAAGCGTGTCGGATAAAGAATTATAGACTACAAAAAAATCAAGCACAGGTATTCAGTAAATACACAAATGTTTAGACGTTCATGGACTCATGTAAATCCCACCAACAGAGGGCATCCTCGTATGAATACTAGCCACTTCAGCTAGTACTTCCTGTTGCTACCTTTATAAGCATTGTGAAGGATTTTTTTGCTAGTCAACATACTAATTGTTTTTTTATGCTTATGTATATGTCTTTCTGGTTTATTGAGCTCTGCTCTGTTTTGGATTTGTTTGCCTGGTTTGTGTTTGACTTCTATGTACCGAACTCTGCATGTTTATTGATCAAGTCTGTGGATTATTTTGAAATCTTTAATAAAGCCTTACACTAAAAAATGGATTCTACTCAAACATCTGCTTCACATAATCTGAGTGTTTTCGTGTTCCACTCACCGTGGCTTCATAAGGGTAGGATTTCTCGCTGTCAATTCCTTTGTTGTCTTTAATGTAATCAAAAGCTTGATCCATTAAACCACCTCCACATCCCATGTTTCCATATTTCCATGAGCAGTCCACTAACTGCTGTTCACTCAGTGACACCAGCTTTCCTGTCTTTCTAAAGGTCTGACCTTCCAGTGACCCAGTCTAAGAGAGGATAGAGATGGAAAACAGGATTAAAAAAACAGTGTGTTTTCTTCAGGACCAGTAAAATAAGCAATTGTTAAATCTAGCAGTGATTAACTTTAACTACATTTCGAGTCTGCCCATACCGCACTAAAGGCCCAGCAAGAACCACAGTCCTTTTGGTCCTTTATTTCAGTCACATAGCCCTTATCCCTCCAATCCACAGTATCTGGCAGAACAACTCCTCCTGCCTGTCGGAGGAATGTAGCTGCACTGTGTTTCTTGGTTTTGTTGAAGGATCCAAGGCACCCCTTAAATACAGTCTCTCTGTACTCCTGGTTATCCTGTTTAAGAATTAGATACATTTAAAAAAATGGAAAGGAATGCCAGAGAACAGAGGCATTTTTTCTGGTGGTCTTAGAAATATTCTTCTCACCATGTCTGCAAAGAAAGTCATGCCAAGTCTGTAGGTCTTGATGCCCTGATCAGCCAGCATGTTGTGTACCAGGACCAGTTTGCGATTTTCCAGCCAAGTTATTTTACGTTGAGCCTCCTCCTCCGCAGACTTATACATCTTACCTAGAGAATAAAAAACATACCATAAAATCACATTTGACATTTCTTTAAATAAAAAAAGGGAAGACATTTACAAATTTTAAAACTGTGGGTAAACTTGTATAACAATCAGTGGCTGATTTTAATTAAATAAATAACTTAACTACCACATAATAAGGGCTAAATAGCCGATGGTGATGATGTATCATTAATGCTAGCTTGAGACTTTCAAATTCTAAAAAATGAAATAAATAAACCCTGAATCAGTGAATTTAAGTACAGTTATTAAAGTAATCAAGGCAATTAATCTAATGATTCAGCCATTTCTATAGACAGATTCATAGATACAGTCCGTAATATTATTGTTGTCCACTAGAGGTGTAAACAATAAAAGGCATAACTTACAAAAAAAAAATTGAGTCACTAACAAGAAAAGTGGGATGGTCGGGGGTGCAATTCGGTTTGCTCCAAAAGGGCAAATAACTGTTATGTATTACAGTACAATTATTTTTTAATTTTCAATAAATGATAATACGACTAACAATGGAATAATACAGCTAAATGTTTTTCTTGTTATATAAATTTACCAGTACCCCAGCACACTGTATTGCCCAGCCGCTACTATAATGATTTATACTAATGTTATTCTTACCATAATTTTAAACATTAACAAAAAGTAATTGGAAATATAATTAAGCATAGGACATTTCTTACCAAATTTCAATTTCCAGGCATGAAACTCCAGGTCTTCCAGAGAGATGCTGGCTGCACTAGCCAGAACCACAAGCGTGCTAATGAAAACCAAAACCCTCATTCTGCAAAAAAAGAGACATTTGTATGCTTAGTACAGTGGTTCCCAAAATAGGGGTTTGTGATCCCTAGGGCAGAAAATATTGTATATGCCATGCCGCACTGCCCGCATTTACTTTATTTGTCAGTGTATTGATTTGGTGCTAGGAGTGGGCTGGTACGCACCTATACGCTGTAGCAACACATTTATAAATTAACTCTTGCCGTATCGTTAGTTTTATGATATTCCGGGCCGCCATTTTCCACATGTTGCCCTTTTTTCCTCCCAATTTCTAACATCCCATCAGACCTCGAACATGATTTTACTTGTGCATCTTTTGTATTTTCACAGCAAGAGACGAAACTAAAGTATGTGTCTAAAGAATATGATAATTTTATTTTGACTTAAACTTTAATGGCTCCTGTGGATTGTTTTTGTACAAGCAGACAGAAGCAGAAAGGAGAGATAATGCGTTTGAGAAAGGTAGGACTCTGAGAATCAGGTCTTACACAAGAGATGAAAAGCAGGAGAACCTTTGTCGAATCTTTAGAATTGCATTAGCCTAATTCAGTGAAATAAATACATTTTTGTGTACCGTAGAACACAGTTGCACACTTATTGCACACAATTGGCTTCCTTAGTTGTTTTTTTTTCAGCAAGTTGCAACACAATTTCTTAATTACTTACTTATCTACAGTTAATAAATACATTTTTTTTAACAAATCCCCCTGCAAATTTACAACATGTAAAGTGTATGTATAGGTGTGTGGGGTACGTACCTGTTGCTGTTGTGCTCTCAATGGTTTGAATGTAGACATGAGTTTTCCTGACTTTATATGCCACTGTGTCACAGCTCTGATCAGGTGCTTGTCACACAAAACACGAGACTACATACATATTTTGTAGTTAAAACTTACACACATTTATTGCAGATATTGTAAAATTTAAGATGAGATGATTTTGCAGTCATGTGGAAATGACCCGAAGAGATCTTTATGTTCTCCTCAGGGATAATTAAATCAGAAAAATTTAGAGAACATATGCAGGGCACGGTTATATGCAATTTACTAAAGAAAAAAATGTATATAAATCTACATTTGTATTTTATTTTTTAAGTACGTTCATTTTAAAAATCTTTATGCAAAAGTTTTCTGGCCAAGATAGGCACTGACACAATTTACATGATTTTTTTTTTTTTATTTACAAACTAAATTTTAAATGGGGCCTAGTGGTTAGCACTGTTGCCTTACAGCAAGAAGGTCCAGGGTTCGATTTCCGGGCAGGGATCTTTCTTTGTGGAGTTTGCATGTTCTCCCTGTGCTTGTGTAAGTTTACTTTGGGTACTTCGGTTTTTCTCCCACAGTCCAAAAACATGTATGTTAAGTTGATTAGTGATTCTAAATTGCCCATAGGATTAAGTGTGAGTGTATGTGTGGCCCTGTGATGGACTGGCGACCTGTCTATCCATGTGACCCCGAATTAGGAAATAATTCGTCTGTCCAGCCGTCTGTTTGTCTATCTATCTATCTATCTATCTATAGACAGTATGTTTGTTTATTTAATAATCTTTTTTCTATGTTTAAGTTTTGCGTCTATGATAATGGCCTAATCCTTACATACTTAAATGCAAACATTTAATAATGACATGTTCATAATTAACCAAAAAGCTTTACAAATAAATAAAGAATCACCTTTTTTTATTGTATGCATATTTATGGTGCATTTCGAGTTTGTTGAATATATTAATATATCAAGAAGAAAGGTTTTATGAAATGATAATTATCCTCTTAAAATGAAGAAATAAAGTTAAACAAGGTTTCTTACCAAATTTCATTACTCAAGCACAAAACTCAATGTCTACCTATCTAAAACACTATCCACACACAGTCATTCACTGGTATTGATAATGCTACTACTAGACACATTCCCTATAGTCTCTGTAGCTCGTCTCCACGTTCCCACTATCCTAGCTCCTACCTGCCCTTTTTATGTGTCCAAGCTCCAGTATCTTGTGCTCCAAGTTCTTCAGCTTCTGGCCCCTTACCACCTCTCCTCGTTATTTGCGTTCACCACTTGTCTTCAGCAACCTCCACAAGTCTGCTAGATTCCATATTTTTCTTTCTATCTGGATTTAACTAACTTATGTCTCTAGTCTGGTTATATATTATGAAATGATACATAACTGTGGAGGATGTTACAGTATTTCGTACTACAGTTTACTGTGTAGTAGTTTGTGATGTTGCTAATGTAGTGTCTCTAAAAGATACCACTCAGAATATTAGCTCATGGCATGTACATTACATTATTACTGTAACTACACTGTTGTAGTTTATTTACTTGGTCTATTTCTTTTCTTTTTTCTTTAATTAAACACATAGGCTATAAAGAAAACCACGACAATGGAGGCTCAGACAAATAATGCCTCTAACTTGCCTCAACACACCTACCTGTAAATTTCAAGTTTACCTAGTGTGTTTGATTGGGGTTGGAGCTAAACTCTGCAGAACACTGGCCCTCCAGGACCGAGTTTGGACACCCCTGTCTTAAACCAATAGCTGTTAATTGTTTAAAAAGTTTACCTAACAGAGCACACATGGGCAACAAAATACATATTATCGCTCGCTTGATTAATAAATAGGTTGAAACAGATGCTTTATATTTATATTTAAATGTAGCATGATACAATAAATCTTTAATATCAATCTTTTATTTTATATTCATCTTTTGCTCTTACATCCAAGTTTTCTTAGTGTAGAGCGAAAACACAGACATTCCGTTATTTTGCAGAACCTACGATTGACTCCATTTATAAATTTTGAAACAAAATGGTGAGCATTATATAAAGCCTGTTTCCCAGCTTGTTTGTGGCAATGGATATCCATATAAATTACTCATTTATACTTCTTACACATCTTGAGACATTTTTAATACATTAAGCTTATTTATTTATTTAAACGTAAAAAGCATTATTGCATATACAAACTTGCAACTTTGTAAACACAACAATCATGTCTTGTAATATCGCTCATTTCAGTGCTTGAAGACATTTCTTAAGGATATAGTCCTTGTATATAGGTGAAAGACGTAAAACCTAGCCAAGTCACGATTATATTTACAGCATTTGGTGGACGCTCTTACCCAGAGTGACTTACATTTATCTTATTTATACAAGTGAGCAATTGGGGGTTAAGGGCCTTGCCCAGCAGTTGTGGCTTGGTGGAGCTTGGAATTGAACCCACAATCTTCAGATTGGTAAACCAACAACTTAACCATGAGCCACTTTCCCCTATTTAACCATTGTAACTCTTAAAATGTGGCTTTATTGTTTAATGTTCTTTTTTATGTTTAACCGAATCTAAGAAAAACATACATTTAATTAGGTTTGTTTACCTCCATTAGACAACAGTTAGCTTATATGTTAATGCAACTTAACAGAAAATGTCTATCATCTTTTTTTGCCAAAAATGGCTTCGAGTTTTAAAGTTGAAAAAAAAAATTATGACCATGCACAATACATACAAAACATGGTGACCTGCAATTCATGCTAAAAATTTTTGATCCTGCTGGGATTCCATTATTTTATTTATGCCAATAGTATATTATGAGCATGAGAGTCTTTTTAAAATATTTCATAGTGGCGAATGTATTCAGATAAAGGGAGTGCCGGAACTTCTCATTTTCAAAACTTCTTTACATTTTAAAATGAAAAGCATAGCAACAATTTTATTTATAAAAATATTGCAGAAATATTTAGACTCCAATTTTAATCGAATTTCTTATAAACTGAAGAGCATCTTTAACAGTGAGGTAACGAAAGAGTAAATTGTGTGTTTCTTATACGTGTTTCATTATTATAATTCTTTATTGTTCCACGCTTTAAACCAGGGGATAGCTGGCTTTTGTCGCAATGCCACACTGGTTATTCTTGTTCCTGGACATCTTGATATAGCCGTTATGTCCCCACTCTAAACCCCAGCTGAAAAATACAATTTTAAAGTTAGTGTTACTGTAGAAATGTTTTGTCTAGACATACAGTCTAAAAACATTTTACTGTAGTTTTTTTTTAACCTGTTTTTGACCAGCCAGTAATCTTGTTTATCTTCTGTGCCATAACCAACAGCCAGGACACCATGATCCAGATTAGTGCTGCTGCAGTCAGGTTCATCATACACACCTAAATCCATAAAAAAAAATGTTTTAATCTCTATACAGTGAATCATTTGGTAAAGGAAATCCTACGGTCTTAAAAAATTTATAAAAGTACATTCGGTTAATAAATATGACTATATTATGCATTCACGGTGCAATATTTAATCAGTGATTTTGTGAGACTCACCTGATACATAAAGTTGGAAGGACAGGTGATCTGCGTCTATAGCGACAGAAACGGGTCCAATAGTAGCCACGGCTTCCTGTAAAGCGTTCTCATCATTAGTGTTTATGTCCACATAGCCAGTGCAGGTGGCTCCAGTAGTGGCTGGATTATTTCTGCAAGTGTCATCCTGCAATCAAAAAAAAAAACAAAAACATAAAGAGTTCACTTTTTTTAAGACCAAACAAAAATCAAAAGAATCCCACGTTGCTGATTCAGGTTTTATTTAATGGCCAGGGTCAATGAAGTCTATATTTGCTGGTGATAAAATATTATGCATAAAATAAATGTGAAAAATCAAATGATTAGTAATGCAGGACTGTAAATAGCTGATGGTGAAGTATTATTACTTCTAACTAAAATATTGAAAATGTTAGTCAATTTAAAAAGAATGCAATAAATGAATTAGTGAATTTGCGTTTAATATAGGTTTATTATCAGTAATTAGGGTAATTATTTAAATGATTTAACCATTTATATCAATCGAATTTAAATACGAGGGCTGTAATATTAATATTGTCCGGTAGAGCGCGAATAATAAAAGGCATGACTTACAAAAAGGGGTGGGCAATCTCGGTCCTAGAGGACCCCGGTGTTGGAGTCCAGCTCCAACTTGCCATAGCAATTAACCCTAACTAACTATCAAGATCTTAATTAGTTGGTTCAGGTGTGTTTGATTAGGGTTGGCGCTAAACTTTGCAGGACACCGGCCCTCCAGGACCAAGATTTCCCACCCCTGACTTACAGTATAGTGACAAAAATATAAAACCAATATTAATTCTCTAACAACAGCAAGTCTACGTGCCCTGATAAAAAGAAAACAAACAAACAAATTGAAACAAACAAATTAGAGCTTAAATGACATGCTTTTTAGTTTTTACAGAAAAGTAGTTTTCTGTCAAAAGTACTTTTTTTGCTTTTCAAATAAATGATGTGACTAATAGTAAGATTAAATGGTTTAATTATTTTATTATTTTCCAATATTTAAAACAACTTATTGTTAACATTGTAATTAACCTTTTAGGGGCTTCAGTTTTTAGTTTTCTACCCACCTTGGCTTCATAGGGGTAGGATTCTTCTGTGTCCAGCCCCCCATTTTCTTTCACATACTCAAAGGCCCAGTCCATCCAGCCTCCATAACAGCCCATGTTACCAAATTTTCCAGAGCAGTCCACCAGCTGCTGCTCACTGAGTGACACTAGTTTCCCAGTTTTCCTAAATGTCTGACCTTCCAGTGACCCAGTCTGTGAGTGGATTGATGAAAGAAGATAGAAAAACAAATGAATGTCTTGTGAAAAACATCATATGTATAGAATTTATGTATTAAAGGCTAAATGGCAGCAGAAGCAGAAACAAATATTAGACAATTATCAGCTTTTCCGTTTCTCTTTACCGCACTGAAGGCCCAGCAAGAGCCACAATGCTTCTGGTTTTTAACATCAGTCACGTAGCCCTTGTCCCTCCAGTCCACATTATCTGGTAGATCAGCTCCCCATGCCTGTCGAAGAACTGTTACGCCACTGTGTTTCTTGGTTCTGTTAAACGCTCCCAGACAGCCCTTTGACACAGACTCTCGATATTCCTGGTTATTCTGTAAAACAAAAAAAAAAAGGGTTTTTTTTATAATGGTGCATACTTGGCTATCCACAGAGTTAGACTTAAAAAAATAAGTCTTATACAGATGGTAAACAAATGTTTTAGCAAATTCTTTTAATTACCATGTCTGCAAAGAAGGTCATGCCGAGTCTGTAGCTCTTAATACCCTGGTCAGCAAGCATGTTGTGTACAAGGACCAGCTTGCGATTTTCAAGCCATGTATTCTTACGCTGAATCTCCTCCTCCAGAGACTTATAGATCTTACCTGTAAGAAAAAAAAATGCCAAACATGCTTAATAAACAACTATAAATTAAGTAGACATTAATGTCTAGTATCGGTGTGCTGAGATATAAAAGATATAGTTTAAACTGCCTGTGGAATTTGTTTGAAGAACAATAATGCACTATAAAACATCATAAAACATACTACGATATACTACATTACTCGAAATGTAAATACACTCCCACGCGCTTACCGACAAATAGGTTTAATATCAATATATTTCATAAAACCGATGATGTCACAGTTAATAAAATCTTTTAACCACTGTAAATTTTTCCCAGGAACTAATGTTCATTATTGAGGCTTTTTTAGAGATTGCTTAATAATATCTTTTAACAAATTATATTCTTTTCTTACAAGCATGTCGAAATGTTTTAATAAATACCGTATTTGTGTGTTAATTAAATGCATTTGTATATCTACAATTTAAATAACTATAATAATTTAAGCTGTCAAATCATTTTCTCTTTTTAAATCTACCAAATGTCTTTAAAACTTCTTTACATTAAATTCTAAATCACCCTCTTTTATCTTTGTAAATATTATAAAGATTTACCCAACTTTTCATTAGGGTTAGCTAGAACATTTTATGTTTTACAGCCAAAGTTTAAGAAAATATCTCACCGAACTTCAGTTTCCAGGCATGAAACTCCAGGTCCTCTAGAGAGATGCTGGCCGCACTAGCCAAAGCCACGAGAGCGGCGACAACAAGCAAAACCTTCATTCTGCGGAGCTAAGATATAATCTACTTGATCTGTGCCAGTGGTAAGAAGACAATAAGAACAAAAAAACATTAGCTTTTTTCTTCTTTTCGCTATTACTCACATCCTTTTCCACTTGTTCTTTGGTTTCACTTTGTTAACATAGTCACAAATAGGAAGTACAGAAGCTAAGCTAACTGCCTGTATTGACTACAGTCATTCTATCTAGATAAAACTAAGGATAATATACAAATGTGTGTGCGTTATACATACCTGTTTGTGTATCACTGAATGGCGAGCTGACACGTTGTTTCTGCTTTTATATGCTGCTTTATTGCAGGCCTGGTCAGGTGCTTGTCATTTTACTGGAAATTTATGAAGAATGCTGATTTGCGGAAATATTAAGGAGTTTTCGTGTTTGACATCACACCAGAATTCCAATAACAACAAATCATCAAAAAGTATTTCAAATGTACAGTATGCAAAATATATATTGAAATAATAAAAATAAATAAATAAAAATAAAATATGAGCAATAGTAAGAAATCTATAACAACATAAAGGCCAAAGTTTTTAAATATAATACTATAACCGTTGCTATAGAATTTATAACTGAAATACAACGTTTATATTTTGGTATATCACTTATTGTAAAATTAAGTTTCTAAGACACTCATAAAAATGATGTCACAGCCTTGAGCGGTGTGTTAAAAGGTGCATTTTGTGCAGGCAAACCAGACAATATAGCAAATCCAGGACCATCAATTTGTGGTCTCAAGATCAGGCTTAAAAACTATAACTATAATATAATTCTTATAAAAGCTGCCCATGTCACATAATGAAAGATGAGGGAATGCAAGTGCAGATTTCTAACAACTAAAGAAACAACTTAAGTTAACAACAGCTAAATAAGCTATATGAAAAAGCATAGGGGGCAAATCTTCCTTTTCCTTTCCTGTTTACAATATAAATTTTCATATTTTTACAAATAGTGCATAAAAAAGTGAAACATTTGTTAATAAAGACTTTGGGAAAAGAACAGGATTAAAAATAGTAGAAGACAGTCCATAAGTGAAATGTCAACATGCAGATGCAGCTGCAGCTACTTTCTATTATTTTATATATATTTAGCATGACTTTTATGGCAGCTGTAATCACTATTACCCGCTGCACATCTAAACTGTCACATGACGATGCATTGGCAGTTAAATTTGTCTTATGATAAAAGGTTGACGTCTTTTTTTATGAAATTTATCTATCCAATTAATGATAAACTTCCAGCCGAACTTGGCACCATGAAACAACCAAAGAATGATTTAGCTTTTTTTCACAGGCTCAATTCCTGAATACAAACAAGAACATCTATTTGCCCTAGGTTTACCTCATCTATTTACCCGGGATTTACCCCATCTATTTACCCTGGATTTACCTCATCTATTTACCCTAGTTTTACCTCATCTATTAACCCTGAGTTTACCTTATCTATTTACCCTTGATTTACCTCATCTATTTACCCTAGGTTTATCTCATCTATTTACCGTAGGTTTGCCTTATTTATTTAACCTTGATTTACCTCATCTATAGTTACCCTTGGTTTACCTCATCTATTTACCCTGGGTTTACTTTATCTGTATTTACCCTAGGTTTACCTCATCTATTTAACCTGGATTTATCTCATCTATATATACCCTAGGTTCACCTCATTTATATTTACCCTAGGTTTACCTCATCTATATTTACCCCAGGTTTACCTCATCTATAGTTACCCTGGGTTTACCTCATCCATTTACTCTAGGTTTACCTTATCTATATTTACCCTTGGTTTTATAACAGACACAAGACTTCTTTTTTGTGGAACTCACTGAGAGTAAACCAGGTCACAGCAGTGAATGCAGAGGTTTCCTATTTTATTTATTTACCTATTTGCACTTTGGCACATTTACTTATCCAGATGTATTTGTTTTATTTATGCAACTGTGCAGTTGAGGGGTAAGGGCCTTGCTCGGTGGCCCAACAGTGGTAGCTTGGTGATGCTGGGAATCAAACCCACAGATCTTCCAGTTAGCAGTCCAACACCTTAACCACTGAGTTTCCATTTGAACCATTTGAACCCTCCATTTGAATGTAACACTTAAAAGTGCAATAATTAATATTTTCTATTAAAAGATATTTCTGCATTATGCATATTTTCAAATTGCTAAATATCAACTACATAAACTCGAATTATTTATTTATAAAAAACAAAAACATACATATATTTATACTGTCACTACGCTTTCATGGTTTCAGGTTTCAGGCTGTTTTAACCATTATCAGTAAAGCGCCCATGTCTCTGCTTTCAGTTTCTTGGAATGGATTTTTACCGACGTCAGACATCCTGTTTGTTTCCCCATGAGTCTTTCTTTCTATCTCACTCTAAGAGTCAAGTAGACAGATTGAAAATATCCAAACTCTAAATGATCTACATTTTTGTATTATTTCCCAAAGTTAAATTCAGAATGTAAGTAGGAGACTAATACATTTACCTAAAGTATAAATTAAAAAATATAAAAAAGATCCAAGAAAAAAATTAATCACACCACAACTGATAGTGTCTCTTTCATCAAAAACAAAAAACATGGGGAAATTATAGCTACAGTTAACAATGAAAAGCTTTATTGCTTAAAAAGGTCTTATATATTAGCTAGCGTAATAAAAACTTAAAACTACATGCTCTTCTCTTAGCAATTAGAAATTAGCCAAGGCTAACTAACAACAGCAAGTGCCTTATACATAAAAGCTAGCCTAATAATAACTGATGATAATTGATTTAGTAGCTAAAATTAGAAAAATTTGGACAAAAATAAAGCTTACAACTAGCATTTTTATTTCAGTGTTAAAGATGTTAGCTAGCATAAAAAGCTTCTTTAAAAAATGTCTATTTTGAGACAGGATTACACTTGGATTTTACAGTAAACAATAACAAAGTCTGAGTGCATGTGACTGAAACCACTTTCAGATTGTCAGACTCAGAAGGGGGAAAAGACCACCACAGCATCTCACAGGAAAACCACTCCTACACATATTGCTTTATACTGTTACTGTAGTGCTATGGGGCACAAGAGTTGTGACCTCTAGTCTTACTCATACTTACTATGTTTTTTATGACAGTACATAAAATACTTTTTAACTTTTTTCTACAGTCTGTGGTCTGTTTCATCAGCTGATAGAAAGCAGGTGAGTTTCTTTGCCCAATCAAGCTGAAGTGAAATGCACAAAGAAAGAGACTTTTGCTGTCATCTGGTGTTTTTTGGGTAATATGTAGGAAACACTGGGCCAGCACTTCTATGTGCCGAAGTATTTTACAAGAAATAAACTGAATTATTGGAAATTGTACTCCACGTTTAATCATAACTGTGTTATATTTTGTATTATTTTTACAAATAACTTTAACCTATGATTTTAAATGTGACTGTTTCTTGAGTATTAATACATGTAGTAAATAATAATAAATTGTTTGTGTGCTACTTATGATAACTTATTTACTGATACTCATAAACAGCTGGTGGTAGTGTAGAATAGATTATACGGTATACTAACAACACACACATTTAAACAGCAATTTGTCTACCTTTTTTATGTTTTTGGACAAAGTGATAATAATAGAGAACCCAGAGGAGCCTTTGATAACCTGAGGACTTGTTGCTTATCTTAAATAAGCAACAAATTTTATATTCCTAAAAAAAATCTTATTTGTGTTATCCTTTAATGAGACTTAAAAAAGACAGAGATATGTATGATAGCTACTAAAATTGAAGTCAATACTTGGTAACAACAAAACAACAAAAAAACTAGACTATTTTTAACAAATTTATGGGAAACTAGTAATAAGGGAGTGACATGTCAAAGTGCAACCTTTCATTTCTATATGATTTGTCAGCGACAATTGTTTTATTTATTTTTTTTGGTACGTGAACAACAGTGACACCTACAGGCCCCTGTGGGAACATCCATCTATCCCCGATTTTTCCTAATCAGGTTCATGGGGATCTTCTGGAGTCTATTTCAGCTGTCATTGGTTGAAAGGCAGGGGTACATCCTGAACAGGACACCAGTCCATCAAAGGGCCACTCTGGTAACACAAGCCTAGAATTAAGGTGTAGTTTTGGGCAATGCTACAACCACTAATAAAAAATTTGAAATCACAACCACACTTAACTGTTACCACCACATTTTCTTTTAAATGGTATTAAAATAAAGTATACATTCACAAAATTAAAGAAAAAAATGCATACCTTCCATATTTGCAGTTGCTGTATCTGCATTGAGGAGGCAATACGCGTGAGTACCAATAGAGGGCAGTGCTGTGCCGCTTGAAAGAACATTAGGAGACTATAACAGCTAATTTTCTATGTTGTTCAGATAGAAAAAATTATAAAGGTTCCTGTACATTTGCATCAGTTTAATGTGCCAGTGTGTGTGTGTGTGTGTGTGTGTGTGTGTGTGTGTGTGTGTGTGTGTGTGTGTGTGTGTGTGTGTGTGTGTGTGCAGGTATAGTATTATTTATTTATTAATTCTTAGCACAGAATATATATATGACCCATTTTAAATATAATATAGTATTATTGCACATTAAATTAGGTATACAGAAGTTGTTGCTTCATTTTTTTTCATTTGTTTCAAATTTTATTTATGTGGAGCTTTTAAAAATGGAGAACACATACACAAATGAACAATCAAGTGCAGACAGTAATCATGTAAGGTAAGCTATTTTAAATATGTGAGTTTTAAGTTCGGTTTTGAAGTCTAAATCATGGATGTCATATGAAAGAGAATTCCAAAGGTGAGACGCAGCACGGCTAAAGAGTGTATGAAGTGGAAGAGGAGCGAAGAGTTCGAGGAGGAGTGTAGGAATGGATGAGGAAGTAAGGTGGAGGGAGGTTATAAAGAGTTTTGTAGGTAAGAAACTGTAGGTCTTAACACTAACTCATCTTTATTTAAGGGGCAATGTGGGATTACTATATATATATATCTATATATATATATATATATATGTTATTTATCTATATATATATATATATATATATATATATAGATATATATATATATATGAAATGAAAACCACTATATATAATAGGCTACTTCATAATTAAATAAGTGGATTAAATCAGCAGCTTTCTGAACCTCCACCATACAAGTTAAACCCATGGCATGTCCCTGTGGAGGCAATTAAACTAACACACACATACACACATACACACTTGTCCAACAGCAGTGACAGCTTCTTACTACATGCCAATGCTTCACTGCCATTTGCACACTTTACAAATTTGGCAACCCATGCATTCGGTCATATTGATTTACAGGATGCAAAAAGACATGTTTACATTATATAATATATTTTCAAGAAAATGACTATTCCATTATCATTGGCTGAAAAAAACACTTTATTTATGTTAATTATAATAAATAGAAGCAAAATACAACACATATATTTATATTACATTGAACAGTTGCAGTAGAGTACAAATACAAAAAAAAAAAAAAAGTTTATGATTCACAAATTTTATTTTGTATTTTTTAGGACATTTAATTGTGTTCGTATTTTATAAGATTGCACATATATTTTGTTTATTTATTGTTTCACCTAAACTAATTATATAACCATTAATAGATACATTTTTAAACGTTCAATTTTGCTATCAAAAAAAGACCTACACTATATGGTCAACAGATTGTGGATACCTGACCAACACACCCATAAGTGTGTCTTTCCCGAAATTTTTTGCCACAACAAAGGAAGCACACAGTTACTAGAATATCTTTCTATGTTGTAGTATTACCCAATATTTCTTTACTGGAGCTAAGAAGCCCAACCACTGTTCCAGCATGACAATAACCCTGTGCACAAAGGCATGGTTTGTTCTGGTTGGAATGGAAATATCAAGTGTCTTGTACAGAACCCAGATTCTGACTCAACTCACATGAACACCTTTGAGATGAACTGGAACATCGACTGCACCCCAAACCTCCTCATCTGACATCAGTGTCTGATCTCATTAATACTATCGTGTCTCAATGAGAAACCTGACACAGTTACATTTAACAATCTAGTGGACTTCCCAAAGTGTCCAGAATTTCAAGTGGATAATAAATATAATGAAAAATCTTTAATTATTATTATTATTAATAATATGTAATCTGCATAAATAAAATAAAATATGTGAATCATATACAGGTAAATTAAATAGAAATGAAAATACATTTAAATACCACATATAAACTGAAATGAATATATATTTATAAATCCTATATACATCATTTTAACTGAATTAGCTTAACACCCTAACCCTAGTGTAAAATTCCATAAATAAACTGGCCTTCAAGTGTAGTAAAATTCAGTCAATACACTTTAAATAACACACTTCATTAATAATAAAAACAAACAACCATAAATATCCTTTTGGCAACGTTTTTAAATATTTTCTACACATAATTAAATGTGTGATAAATATGAATATTCAATCACATCATGAATAACTTGCTATAACCTTCATTATGACATGCTTATTAATTCTTTCCAAATCTTTTTTTCCTTTCTAGATGTCCATTCTTTCTTTCCCTCAAGTAAAGCGAATGGCCTGGAAGCAGGATGGGGGTTTTGTTACACCAAACAAACAAAATACACAGGAGAGATAAAAAAAAGAATAGAATAAAAGGATTAGAGGAAAGGCAGATGCTAAGAGCCGAACCCCTCTCGTCTTTCTGCTGTCTTCTCTCCATCCTCTATTTATCTCCATGGTGCACAGATAAACCTGGCAAGGCCGAAGAGGTCTGATAGAGCGGAGCTCCTTTACAATGGGTCAGTCTCCAGCTCTCCAGAGCTTTAATTGGACAGGTTGATAATCAAGATGGTCGTTAAAACCAGTAGAGCTCCTTTCCTTTCTTATGTGGCTGCAGTCCTGGAGTGCAAAGCAGACATAAGTATAAAAGACAAGACAATAAGGATACAGGAAGACACAAGTCTCCATGGATGCTTGGCGACAATAAGCACAAACACTTGCTTGCACTGGTTTTGTACCTTTTCTCTATTATATACTTTCTTCATAACACCAAGGTTAAAAGCAAATAGAAAGACATCTTTGTTAGAGCAAAACATATAGTCAGACAATAAATACAGTTCACTGATAACTTTTACACCACTGCTGTTATAGGAAAATGATCAACATACAGGTTAACTTAATGTCACCAGCCCAAAGCTGCCTAATTTTTCATGTAAGCATATCTTAATGTTTTTATTTTCCCTTATACAATTACAATTTGCAAATACTAACAGTTTTCCATTAATTTATCAACTCATTATACTTTTCTTTGATTATTAGCGTTTATCATTCGAGCTTAACATTGTAAACCGGTTACATTTCTGCCCTATTATTTACATTATAAATAGTAAAGAGCTTGTCATGTTAAAAAGTAACAGAAAGCACAATGTCCCCTTTTCTGAGTACTGAATTACTGTGGCAAAAAAAGATACAGAATACCACAGACACTTCAGCCTTCTCTATAAATATAACATAAATCGGTCATAATCTGTAATTCACAAATTGATTGAAATATATAAATATATACACTTTTGTAGTTTATTTTTATAAAATTTAGGTTTGGTGGAGAGTCTGCCATACCGTTTTTTTTTGTAAATGACTACAACAGAAATAATAATACATAAAAAAATCTAGCCCATTAATATACAATAAACCTGCTGTTATAAAAAAATCATATGGAATCCATCTGTCCTAATCAAATGTAAAAGTACTTTGGTAAAAGAAAATAATTACATTGCTTAAAAAACATTTCAAAAATCAAGCGGTAAATCTTTATATATTCTATAATTTATCTTTTGATATTTATAGATTTAGAAGATTCTTGTAGCTAAAAAAAAATTAATTTAAAGCAAATGTAGCTGATCACTGTGATATTAGACTTTTCTTAGGTTTTTCCAAGCAAGGTGTTTCTTATTTTTCTCATTGTGTTACACTCAGTCGTTCTGACATTATTTTATGCATAAAAAGATCTATTTACTTGTAACCACGATCAATTGTCTTACTGATTTTAGATCTGTATTTGTTAATTTTACTTAATTATTCCTACAATTTTATTTTTGATTTCGGATCTTGAACTAACACGTTATTTACAATTGAAGATTTTACCAGTCACATGAGCAGCTTTATATGTATACAATTTCTTGTCATCATTAATTATTATATCACTAATAAGATCGTACCTGAATATGTTTTCGAAAAGAAATTAAATGAATACAAATATAAATACAAATATATAGTTTGCTATTTTTATTCATAAATATTTTACAGGGTCTCTGTACCTCATAGTGCCCAAGCAAAATGTATCCCAAACAGTCAAATATCAAGCTTTCAAAAGAAATATCTACCAGAACCTCAGTAACTGCCTGATTATGGCCACATTGGTGTAAATAGGGCAACTATTAGGCTACCAGTTTGATATGGACATTTTCCCATTGCAAGATGAATAATGGTTTATCTTAGTATGTTTATATTTTTTAAGCAAATAAATTCACTATAATCGCTTTCAGGCATAAAAAATAATAAATGTCCAATTTAAAAACCAAGATGATAAACTAATATTTTTTTATTTATTCAAACATTTTTTGCAAATAGTTTATCTTAAACTAAGATTTTAAAGCTCAAAGTAAACTGCTCATACCTGGGTCCATGTTTAGAGCGAGTGCCATTTCTCCTGGTGGAAGCAGTCCAGGCCATGTGGGTGTAGGTTCCAGTTTTGCTACATCATAATGGCCTGGCAGGGTGGGGGGCAGGTGGGGTGGCCTGACAGCAGGCATAAGCAAAGGACTATAATGTGCCTCCAGCCCTGCCGTAGAGTAGAGTTCATGGAGGGACCGTGGGGGTCCATACACCTGACTTTGGGTGTAGCCCCAGGAGTCAGATGGATGTGTGTGAGGATGGGCATGGGGTAAACCTGCATGTAATGCCTGGGCGTAAGGGTCCATAGAGTAGGCTGGGGTCCCTGTTGGGTCACAATGAGGTCGACTGGGAGGTGAGGGGTAATTACTGTCCCAGAAGGATGGAGGGAAATTTCTACGAATGTTTGGAGATGTTGGTTCTAGAAAGAAAATGGAAAACGAGAAGGAGAAATAATTTTGCATTAAAGGTGCAGTAGGACATCTTCAAAAATGCTAACTGTAGCCTGATAGCATTAAAAGCGTACAGATGGCATTGAAATGCCTGATAGCATTGAAAGCTACACCTCCTAAACGCATGAATGCTCACAGACTGGATGACCAGTGACATCATTACTACTAAGATGTGTCATGTGTGATTTATCGGTAAGAAAACTTCATAGTACCGTTAGTAACAGTTCCATAACTTGTCTGCATGTCACATTGCCTAGAATGTGAATGTACAGACTTCTGTAGAAACAAGTCGATTGGTAACTTGTCTGGTAACTAAATAAATCACTTTATTAATATGGTATGATATGACATCCATCTGTTAACTATACCCACTTATTCATAATCAGGGTCACAGGGATCTGCTGGAGTCTATTCCAGCTGTCACTGGGCGACAAGCAGGGGTAAACCCTGGACAGGTTGCCAGTCCATCACAGGGCCACATACAGACACACTCACACTCACTCCTATGAATAACCAGTCTACCTAACATGCATGTTTTTGGACTGTGAAAGGAAACCGGAGTACTCAGAGTAAACTCATGCAAACACGAGAGAACATGCAAACTCCACAGATAAAGATACAAACATAGAACCTTCTTGATTTGTGGCAACAGTGCTAACCACTAAGCCACCGTGCTGCCCTATAGTATGGTATGCTTATATATAATTTCATTAAGGAAACAACAGACGGGGTCTCAGGGCAGCTGAACATCAGTAGTAAAGTGTGTCCACATTAGGACCCCTGTCTCTTAGTGAAGTCATGCATGTCATCTTATTTCTTTTGGGTTAGCTCATATGGTGTTACACGTACCTCAGATGTTCCTATAATAGATCGCATAAATAAACAGTGCCTCATGACAGAGAATGATGACAGTGACAGAGAGAACCTGACACCGTCATACAGAATATGAATGACTTGATAAATAAGAAACCGAAAAGTGATCGAAGAAGACAGATGGTAGTGCACGGTCTAAAGGAGAGAGAGAAGGGCCTGTCCTTTTTTTTTTTGTAGAGCCTACTTTTAAACTATATAAGGTAGCAATTTCATGCTGCTTGCAACATTGCACAAGGACTTTGCCACTGTAAATCACCTCCTGTGATGACATCTCACACTCTGACAGAGTACAACCCAACAAACCCCACCTAACCCCTTATTACCACATAGCACCTCTCCTGATCTTCTTCTGCTATTCCCCCCACCCATCCTGTCTACCACCTTCTCACCCTAACAGTTGTTTTCACTAGCCTTCTGTCAGCCCTTGTAGAATGTCAGGGGCAATTTTACGTTTTTAGCCTTTACATTTATATTTAGAATTCTTCCGAAAAAAGACACCGGTGATTTAGTCTAAATCAAAGAAGGGGGCGTTAGACCCCTAAATCTTGGCACAGGGCTAGCTGTCTGAGCTGCTTAAAGCCGATACAGCTTCGGGCCTCGGAGCTTACCACCATATTTAAACATAGTATCTGTTGTGAGGCAGGAAGTCACACTGGAAGAGTAGAATATAGATGGCAGGCACAGCAACATTATTAGAGCAGGGTATTGGTATTGTTATGTATCCAGTACCCAGGCTCTTTGGGGGCAAACTGATGAGTGATTGTTCCCTAGTTGTAAGCATGCAAATGGTCATTTGTACATTTTGGAGATTCTCTGGAGATACATGAAGATTCTCTGCATTTACAGTTACTGAAATGATAAAATAGTGGAATATAATTTGTGGGACTGGCAGAATTCTCAATTTTTTCTAAAAAAATCTTTGCAGAATAATTTTTATATATTATTTTAACTGCCAACAGGTGTTAATAGGTCTATACATTAACACAATCAAATGCATAATACTTAAAAAAGGTAAATTTCAAAGAGCCTTAAAAACATTTTTTTATTTATAACTGCATATGAGATGTATGTAGATATGAGAGAGCTTCCTGAGAGAATTCAATGGATTAGTGTTTTCTTATGACTCACCTGTGCTAACCTGGCTGGCTCGTCTCTTGCTGTCCATCCCTGTGCAGGAGCTAAGAGCTCTGGAGAAATGCTCGTCCACCACACTGCTGATGTCCCCTTGATAGTAGGTAAAAAGTACACATCTAGAGCTCAGGTACTCAGCTTCCCCCACCTGCTTCTCTTTCTGTCCGTCCGAGGAGTATGTGGGTGAGGACAGGCTTCCTGGCACTGGAGTCCCTTCTAAAACTGGGACCTCCTCTGATCCAGAGGCGTCCATTAGGTTCCTTTGCCGAGACAATGGACTGCTGACACAAGTCTGGGAAAGGGGTTGAATTAGTGTTGTAATAGCCAAACCCATCAATGTGCATGTATGCATGATTGACAACTAAACAGGGTTATTAACAGTTCCTAACCTAACAGAAAATCCCTATCCATAAATGCGCACTAAATATTGCGCACCTGGCAAAGCAAACAAATAAGTTAAAAAAAACAAAACTATGGAGCCATAATTCGTTTCAAGTCAGTAAAGTAGGGGGAAACTCACCGTAAAACTGTCGACGAACACGGCGGATCCAGGCGCGTGAGGTACGTAATGACCGTAAAGCGGGCGCATCACGTCCGTGCAACTCATGATAAACGCTGCGGCGCGCCTCTCCAAAGTCAAAGCGCGCGCTGCTCCCCTGTTTTTGCGCTATCTCCGGTTAAAAAGAAATCCAGCACAGACAGAGGGACTTGGGTAGATTGGTGGTCCAGCCTTCCTGTAGTGCCTATTTCAGGTCTCTTTTTTTGTCGTGACTCCAGGTGTTACAGTTCGGTTTGGAGACACGGATTCACAACCAGTCTTGCTTCTTGATGGACGTCTGTCATTTGCTTCTGGCCAATCAAAGCTGTATGGGGTGTGCACGAAAAAGAGGTGGGGATTCAAACGGAGGTTTGTGTGCGTCTGGTACACAAATGTTAAATGTAAAAGTCAAAAAGTGTCTAAAAACACAAATGTGAAGCCATCGCCACCAATCAAATTCCACCCTTTAATTCTGAAATTAAAATGTCCAGAAAATGAGCCGTGGTATCTGCAGTGCTCAAGGGTCAGCAGGTCATTGCCCGGGTCCAAAAATAAAGCTAGAGGACCACCCACTCGAAATTCCACAGCAAAACTGTCCAAAAACATATACTGTCCATTTAGGACGATTAAACAATCTAATAGACATCATAATTTTTTTATATTATTTGTAATAATTTAAAACATTCACCATATTTATTTATTATTACTATCGCTCCTTCTCAAGTTCAGAAATTAAAGGTAAACTTTATAGTTTCCCCTTATTTACACAAGACCTTGACATAGTGGGTAGTTCCATGCTTTATAGTACACTTATTAGTGTACACTTATCAGTTATTGAACTGGCTTATTAGGAATGAGTAAGGAAGTAAGAAAAAAAATACTTTAGTTTAAAACTATTTTGAAAAGCACTGAGTAACTATAAATTACTTGTTCTGGATTAACAACCATTTTCTGTAGTTCTTATCTTTAATCGCAGGGCACAATCACACCTACACACCTATTTGGACTGGAAAAGCAAACTCAAGACCTTTTTTCTGGAGCTTGTAATTATAATGACGTACCTGGTAATATAATGATATTCCTGTTTGAACCTCAATAAGAGTATTTTTATAGTTATATAATATTGTATGTATTGTTTATTCAGGGATTATGTAAATAACATATTTACATTATTACTCTTGAGTTGCGTCATTTGCAGGAAATCACGTGGGTGTGAATTGACACCAACACTGAACATACCAAAAGCAGAGGAAAAAATCTCTGTATACAATTTCAAGAGCAGCACCTTTACAAGCTGAAAATAATAATCATTTTAGCTTAAAATATAGCACCAAAATTATTTCGGTTTAAATAAACCAAAGAAAATCAATAACTTACTTATCTTAGTATAAAATAAATACTTTAAAAGAAGAATTGTTAATCAAAGAAATACCAATAGGTGGTCGTTTGACAAAATTTTTACTTTTACTTTTATTTAAAGTCTATGTTTTGTTGCTTTATATACATTCTTGTAATTGAGATGTACCGCTCCAGATGAAGTTGTCTTACAAGCTCTGTAGAGCGTTAAAAAGGCAGTGTAGAATGTTTGTAGAATTTCTGCCCTTGTTGTTAGGTGAGATGGAATGTCCTTGATGTTTTTGCAGTTAAATGAGGACGGCTTCTTTTTTTTTTGTTAGAAATGTACACTGTTTGGACATCAGACCTTCTCATCCATGTTTTCTGAACATCCTAGTTTAGATTTAGTCTCAAAAAATAACCTTAACACTTCTGGAGATGCTTTCTATTAGATTGCATTATTTATTTAACCACAATAGTCACTAATGTTGGGTGAGGAGGTCTGGGGTGCAGTCATTGTTCCAGTAGGAATAAGGTCCATATAAACCATTGTGTTTTGTTAATTACGGCATATTGTAACAGTCAAATGTAATGTAAAATGTAGCCTTGGGATTGCGAAGCAGAGTAAGCCCCAGTCCATCATCGAACCGCCTCGAAATCGTGGAAAAGGACTGGAACCTGGCCACCGATTAACATTCAAAATCAACATTGTAATCACTTATATTTATTTTTTGTATTTTTACTTATTATCAATGCATAAAGATTTACAAAATAATACATAGGAAATCAGTAACACAAAATGCAAACCTACTCCCAAAATTGTTATTTAAAATTGGTTCCAATTTGTAAATCAAATGACAGAAACACATGGGAAACAATGATTACATGACAAACCAGGAAGCAAAACAAAAAAAACATGAACATGAAAAACACAAAACATAAAACTCCCACAGAACTCAAGTCTGACTCAACTGACAGTTGTTAAATTGTTTCTAGATTAAAAATATCGATAAAATATGTCATTCAATTAAATGTGTAAACCAAAATGGGTACACTAACAATATGTTTCTGGCTTCCTTAGGTGGTTTTATTTCCAGTCTTATAGTTTTTTGTCAGTGTTGTCAGTATATCCCAGTGGGATGTAAATGTACTGAGTAGGCAGACTTATGATGGGTTAGTGTTGAGTGACTTGGACCATCCTGGCTTTTTTTGGATACAGTGATGTGATGCAACACCACAGATACAGCATGACAAACTGCTACAGTACTTCTGGTGGAACATGCAGAGCTGTGAGCACACCCTCTCTCTTATTTGACACTAATAACTGCAACCCAATCTCTTTTGCACTGTACTATGATATAATGAGGTCCTGTTTATGTTAACTGAACTGGGGAAGATAAGAAAAAACAGTAAACAGTGGATCTACTCTAATAGTTTATTTGCAATGCATGTGATCACTCTGTGATAACTTGTATTACCTGTCATAAGCTATACAGTACACTTGTAAGAATTTTAGAATATTCTGCTAGTCTAAGCACACCTTAACGATAGCTTGACATTAAAACTCAAAAAAGAATATTTGGTTGCACTTTAAAATATGTAATAACAAGGTAATTCTCACCATGAGATATTAAATTGCACATCAATATGCTTTTATCAGGATTTAGGCTTGCCGGGTATGTTGCCCTGACGGGCCACTGGAAGGCAACAGCGAGACTTTCTTTGTTAATGTTGTAGACCATGTGCTCATGTTTGTTTATGTTTTGTAAATGTGAATGTAATGTAAATGCCTTTATTCTGTCACATATACTTTTATTACAGCACAGTGAAATTCTTTCTTTGCATATCTCATCTTAGTTAGTTGGGGCCCCTGAAGCAGAAATGGTTAAGGGTCTTGCTTAAGGACCCAACAGTGGCTGTCTGGCGGTGGTGGGGCTTGGGTTTTCTGAGTTATGTCATGTCCTGTCATTGGTTGATTGTTCTCTCATTTTGTTCAGTTGTTTTTTTTTTCAGTTGATTTCTTTCCCTATTAAGTTGTGTCATGTCATGTCATGTCATGTCATATCATGTCAGGTCATGTCATGTTATGTTCCAGTTATGGCAGGTCAGGTTCTGTTTTTATGTTCTTTAATTTGTTTGTCTTTTTCCTTTTTAATTTTGTCAATAAATCGCATTTGCATCCAAACGCATCATAAACACGCCATGAAACTTATCGTTGCTCACTGCAAATCATTTCTCCCCATTGTTCAAAATGGTTACCAAGTAGAGTAATGTATAACTTTGATCATGAGTGCTCATCAGATGAAGAGAAAAAACAAGAAGAGATGCCAATATTAGCAGAAGCACATTTAGAGTAACTAAGATATGTATAGCAAAGCGAGCTAGCTGATATGCTAGCCAGCATGCTATATACCGAGTGTTACTTCTTGTTAAAATTTTAGTTCCTACATACAGATTTCTTATTCATAGAACTATTGTATAAAAGTAATATTCTACTAACAATCATGCAGTTATACTAAACTATTACTATTTTTGTCGGTGTGCCATTCCTTAAATAATCACTAGGGTAAACTCTTTGTAGGTGCTTTTACAATTGAATTAGACTGTTTTAAGATTTTTACACTTGCTTATAGTAAAACCTTACCTAGAAATCAACAGTTACAGAAGACTTGAGCAATCAAAAAAAGACACAATAATTCTCTATCCTTTAACTACAGCACCACAGTAAACATACAATACAACCATTAATATTAAAAAACTATTACATACTAGAATATAATATTATATACTGGGAAATTATATACTAGAAATATTATGTACCAGAAAATCATATTTAATATCAACATCTAATGTATATACAAAATCCGTAGTAATACGTGATGAAAACATTAGACAGGTAGAAAAGTATTAGTACCGTATTGATTTGTAACAGTAGACAATAAAGTATTGTTATCATACTAACAGTTAATGTAAAAAGACAAAACAGAGAATTGATTTTTTTCGTCGTCTTAGGTCTTTTACAGCATGAAAACAGATTCTTGTATTAAATTTGTCTGTAATTATAAGTGTCTTACAGTATTGTGATTCGGTTCGGTACATGAGTTTGTCCAAATATAGTAGGGAAAGTTTTATGAGCTATCTTATGGTATGAACCACTTAACGCTGGCCAAGAATATGTTTCTAGTCCTACTCATGTATTGTATAATCAATTTGTGCTTTTTCTATCTAATAACTATCTAATTCAGGATAAAATTAAGACATTGAAGTAAAATTAAGACATTTCTTTATACATCAGGCCGTCCTAAAGCTGAATAAGATCCATGTAAATGGATTAATCGATCGATTGTGTTATCTGTGCCTTTGGTTTTTTGTGCATGGTGGTTTGTTTGCCTGTAAAAAGTGTGCAACTGTTATGCAAGAAAAATTTACAACGTTGTCTGACAATAAAGTTTATATTATATCCCAGCCTGCCTACTCAACCAATCTCTCCAGTTCTGGCACACTCTCTCCTGACAGGAATTTCTTTTCTAGTTTGTAAGACTTTTTGTACAAAACTTGTAATGCACCTTCTCCTGACTTTGTAAGGTTTGGGGGTTTTGTTTCATTTTGTATGTTTCTTGTTCATGTCATTTGTTTACTTCCTGTCCTGTCATGTGATCATTGTTCCCTATGTGTTCCTGTCATGTGATTCCCCTATCCATATGTCATGTTGCTATTGGTTTTCAGTTCTACATTGTCATTGGTTTGTTCTAGTCATGTGTTTCTCTTTGTTTAATATTTATAGGCCTTGTCTTTTTTTTGTGCTTTGTCTTGGATTGTGGATGTTCTCTGTACTCTTGTGGTGAGTTCAGGTTTCTTACCGTCAAGTGAAGTCAAGGAAACAATTTAAGTTAACTCCCTCAGATCAAGTCAGGTTAGTTTGGTCTAGTTAGTTTAGTTGATGTTTGTTGTTTTGCCACACTTTCATATTTAATAAAGCTGCACTTGGATTCAACACAATACTCACCAGCAGTGGATTCTTACTGGAGGCACAGGAAGATCAGAAATAAGCTTCCCTTTGAATATGCATATATCCACTATGATTTACAGTCTCCACTCCTATCCGAGATTAACTATTAAGGGCAGGCATGGTTATGTAATGCATTCCTCTTTCAGATTCCCATCTGTCCCATGCTTAATCTTTAAAATTGATCTGCTCATCTCCCAAATGCCAAGGAAATTATTAAATTAGACTGTACATAGACCCTTTATAATATCAAACAGCTTAAGACACTTTGTAATGCCATTAGATTTCACTGCCTCAGTGACTGGTTATTTCTGTGAGTTATGCGAGGGATTAAAACATTAGTAAGAGAATATGTCCAGCACTTACAAGGGTACTCAACATTCATAAGATAGACCGAAGTTCTTAATATGTTCGCGTGTCTGCTTGTGACCTGTTCCAGATAGCCTTATTTTTCCATTCTGCCAAAGAAAACAAATCAATCACTACTACAATCAAATCCTCAACCTATGATACTGGGTACTCATTTCTTCCTTTTTAGCTTCTTACCTTCAGAGGTTATCTTGCCCAATTTTTCAGGCATTTAGACCAGACTTAGTAACTGAGATTAACTGCAGTACATTTAACTTAAAAAATGATGCCTCAAAAGTAAATAAATGTACCTGAAACTGGTCCTCGGGTTGCCAAAGCCAAAAGCAGTCCCCGGATAAAAGATAAGGAATTGGCCACATCTGGCAAATCCATTAATTCTTCTACAATAAAGGTAAGGACTAATTGAGAACTTGCACAGAGTTTATGAATCTGGATTGTTGGGAACTACTGGGTAATCATAACACAGGGTAGTGGTAGCTCAAATAGTTAACAGTCTGGGTTTGTTGACTGGCAGATTGGGGCTCAATTCCCAGCACTGTCCAGCAGCCACTGTTGGGCCCTTAGGTAAGGTCCTTAACCCTCTCTGCTTCAGGGGCCCTGCATTATGTCCAACTCTGCGCTCTGACTCCAACTTCCTAAGATGTGAAAACAAAACAAACTTCACTGTGCAGTAATGTATTTGTGACAAAGACTTCTTCTTCTATAAACTAAACCAAAACAGTACAATTACCTACAGGTAGAAAAACCTGAATGTTCCCCTAGTTAATGTAATTGCATTAGTTAAAGGTCTGGATAAATGCTAGACACTGGCAGGATATAACATTTTAAGGAACTGATTACAGACTTCATTAAGACTCGATCAATGTCTCAATGTCTCATTGTCTCAACTTAGGTGATTCAGTCTATCATTATCAACATTATTTAACATATGCCAAATAAAGAGCCGGCCCCAGGCATAATCAAATCAAGCGGCTGCTAAGGGCCCCTGTGGCTACCAGGGGACTCCCAAAAATACATGAAATGACAGATCTTTTTTATTATTGTTATTTTTATATTTTGTCAATGAACATTGGTAATTATACAAACAGATAATATTAAAAAACCCAACACAATATTATGTTAACGGGATGCAGGGTGCCTAGAGGATAAAATCATTGGTATGGTGTAAGTAACACAGCTACAACAAATAAAATTAATAATAAGTGTGTTACATTTATAGAGTGTGAATAACAAGGATTGACAACAATTAGTCACACTGGCGGCACCTAGAGGCCTTCAAATAAAATTCTGTTTAGGGCCCCCTAATGTTTTGGGCCAGGTGTCATTCACAATCTACAATAAGAATTCTACAATAACAATTTTAAAATTATCTGGCAACCCATTAGACTTATTTTGGCCACTAAGTGCTAAGGTCAAATTTGTGGATTGTCAATGGCAGCTGAATGCAGTAAAGCAGACATACAGCACACACTGACTGACTCCGATACTGTGTGTTTGTGGATAAAGACAGTAATTTTTAAATAATGCATTTTCTTTTCCCTGCCATGAAACAGATAGATACAGCCTTATATTTAAAAACCTAAGCAACTTTCTGTATGCATGAGTTCTCTGAATTATTCCTTTATTTAGTATTCTGTTTATTTTAAACAGGATCCAGGTTTATCCAAAGACTATTCCAGGACTGTGTGTATAGTGGCAATACAGCTACAGCAGCTGGCATCACAAACCCACTGACCAGCATGTTTTTCTTCTGAACATGAGATCAATTCAGCAACCCTAAAGCAATTAGACTACAATGCTTTGCCAACATTTCACGCAACATTCCACCTTTCATGTTTGGTCGTAAAAAATGATCATTTCGATTATTTAATTATCTATTTTATTATTTTATTCTATTTATCCAAACCCAAAATTCTTAGTTTAGTTAAATGTTGTGTGTTAATATTAGTATGACATTTAGTGAGACTCTTACCTAACTGTCAGTTCTCGCAGCCCCTCCTGGCCCCCTCGTGACAAGGTGTGAGCCATTAAGGGGTCTGTCATGCTTTCCCGGAAATTTTTTGCATTGTAGAACATGAAAACATGCATTTAGTGGCATATTTTAGCGTATGAAGAGGATGAAAAAAAGATATAATTTGGAAAAACCTTTCATTCTGAAATTCATTGGTAATTATGTAACATCAATATGGCGCCCCAAGATGCTAAACCCAGGGACAGCTGTCTGCCCTTGCCCCCCTAGCTACGCCACTGTATGTACTATACAATCCTTTTCTGGGTCTATAAGGTCTTAAAGCATATAATACTTTGCAATCAGGTAAGAATTAGGTAAAATTAAAAGGTAATAATTTTATAATTGACCGTTCTATATCTAATCTAATTAAAACACATCATTATTTTGGCACTAAGATTTAAACTTTTACAAACTAAGCCTAATATTGCTTTTAAAGGTATTATGTTCTTAGTTTTCCCTGTCCACCAGGGATCCGAGCTGAGCAAACAGATCTTCCCTCTTCCGTTACCAATTTATTAAAAGCTAACCCTCTTAAATTGACAGCATGCAAAGAGACAACATGACAGAAGTGGCCTCTAGGTGTGACATTCCGCTTTTGGCCTTTGACAGGGTAGAATATCCCAGCAATTCAGACTAGCCACTGATGTCATTTGGTGTGTGTGTATGATGGACTATGAGATTGTCACCCTACTGTTAAACATTCCTTCTGAATAAGCACACAGGGCCAAGAAACAGAGAGAAAATCAAAGATCAGAGGGGATGAAGTAGCAGAGCGGTCATGTCACATAGTCAAACAGAGATGATTTACAGGCTATACTGTAGTAAGAGAGAAGGAGTTACAAAGAAAAAAAAGATAAAGATTCAGTTGAATTATATGGCACATCAATTAAGCAAAATAAGTAATCTAATATATATATATATATATATATATATTAAAATTGTTTAATTTTGCACCAAATCCTTCAGCCACACTTCCCCTATATAAGAGCACACTTTACCTTCAGTCAATGTTTTTGTGTACTACTCGTCTCGCATACTCAGTTAAACACACTATATAGTAGGGAGGTAAGTGATTTCAGTTGGAATCTATGTCTGAATGGTGGTCGAGGGCTTTGTGCACAGAAGTATTGTCATTGTTAGGCAGTGTTTAGGCGTCTTAATTCCAGTGAGGAAAAATGTAAATAATTCACCATATAGACAGCCCAGACAATTGTGTGCTTTATAACTATAGTATGTCTATCTATTTCGAGATGTTTATCATATGATAAAGATTTGTTATAGACTTCTGGCAAGATTATCTTGAATAATCGTAAAAGACTGCTGTAATAATTCCGCCTTTTCATGCCAAAACTATTTAGTTGAAAGTTTGAAGAAGAGTGAAAAAAAATGAGAAAATAAAATTGATGAGGTAAGAGAGGTGTCTTCTCACGTGGCTAAACAGATATGATTTACAGGTCATACTGTGGTGAGAGTGTAAGAATGACAGTGGAAGGATGAGAGACCGAAAGATGAAGGATCATCCGATTTCACATGAGTGAGATACTGTGAGTGCTTCAGAATGTCAGCTATGAGAATCAGCTCTCTCACTACATCATACTGACACCCAGCTTTAAAGAGATCGTACACTGAGTACTTGGACATCACTGTAAATTTTTACCTACATTCAAAAACAATGTTTAAAATATTCTGTATATATGTAGCTCCTCCAAACTTTTTAAATACAGACATTAAATATCTATACCACACTGAAGATATGAATAAAGTTATGTCCAAATAAATCTTGTTAAATCTTGTTACTCAGAAAAACATTTTTTTAACAAATCTGCAGATCTGCTAAAATTCACCCTGCTCAAAACCTTCTTAGATGCAGCGCATCATACACACAGCCTATGATTTAAACACTAAAAACATCATGGAGACCACAGTTATTTTTATTGCCCAGTACACTGGCAGATCTACAGCAACTGGCCAATCAAACCTGGGCAAGAAAGGAGATGTAAATAATCTCTGCATGTTTCCGTAATCAAGAACTACACATACTAACATAGCAATAGTTTATAAAGAATACAGTCAGAGAGGTGGGCCCATATGAGCTCCATACTTATACGGCTAACAGATTTTTTAAATGTAGGTTTTTTAAATAAACTTTTTTATTATAAATGTAATATCTATCTATCTATCTATCTATCTATCTATCTATCTATCTATCTATCTATCTATCTATCTATCTATAATTACACATTTAGCTTTAACTATTTTTTTGTGATTTTTAAGATGAAAAGTTTTGGAATATAAAATTCTTAGAATTATGGCATTTTAATTGGAAAAACATTTCAGGTGGTAATACTTTTATATTCATATCAGGCTACATCAAACCACCATGTTGTTGATTTTTTTTAAATAAAGGCATATGTTTTTTACGAGTTTTATTTTGATATGTATTTAAACATCTGGATAGCTTTTAAAAACTCAATCAAATATTTGCATTTTCATCTGTGACCTTTAACTATTGAAAAAGTTAACAAAAGTGTAATTTAATGTTATTCTACAGACCTCCAGGACCCAGACTCTAGATACGGATCCAACATCACTTTCCTATCTAAACCTCAAATAAATTGCAATTGAAAAAAAACTGTTCTTAGATCAGCACTTGTTCTTACAATCTATATATACAAACTGAGATCTTTTTCTAGCTCTTGTCTTCAGGGAGATGAGAGTAACGTCACCCCTAAGCCATGTTGCCATGGGACTACACTGAGATCACTCCTCGTGCACCGTTATAAATATAAGAACCACCTGTCAGAGCAACCCCATGACCCACTGCTGCCCTGCATGGGGTAGAGAAGGCATTGTTTCTGGTTCTCGGCCAGACAAGCCACACTCTCTGTCTGGCCCCTTCCAGTCTCTGTGGCCTGGGGGTTAACTTTATTGCTTGTTAAGGAACATATGATGTCATTTTTACTCATCTTTCATTGGTAATGGTTAGGCAAGCTTGTAGTCTATAGAAAGGTGGACAGTACTGCATGCACTGCATGCATAGGGCACTACTCTCTATTTATTTTTATTTTTTTTTGGGTGCACTGGGAAACACTAAAAAGGTGACATTAAAAGCAGAAATTTGGTGTTGTAATAAGCTGCACAGAGATGATGTGACTATATGGACGGTCTAAACATTGTAGTCTAATTTTAGACCGATTAATTCGGTGGGCAGGTTTACATTCATGTCATCTGGCAGACACTCGTATCCAATACCAAAATAATTTATGCAATTTTTACAACTGAGGGTCGGGAACCCGACAGTGGCAAATTGGTGGTCCTGGAAATGAAACACCCAGCAGTTTAGCACCCTATCCACTGAGCTTTCACTTATCCTGTTGCTAAATACACATAGTCACTAATTTATGGAGAGTCAGGAATTAGATCTGGTTTTCATTTATGTATTAGAAGTAGCAGCAGATTTGATCAGGAACAGATTATTTATTATTTGTATTCCACCAATACACAGGACTTTAAAAAACATTCTTGTTACAAAAAAAAATATTGTTTCACAAACACGAAAACGTTCATGAATATCTATTAATTCTAAAACTAAAACTGTACATCGTAACTTTAAAGCTTATATACCTTTACTAGGGCGACATCTGGCGGACAAAGGGCGAAATGACAGCTGCTCTGATGATAAATACACGGTTTATTTTTTCAAGTTCTTTTAAAACTGTTCTATTTTATTTGTTCTACTTAATCTGAATTTATATTTATATTATATAGCACGGTGGCTTAATAGTTATCACTAAGACTGCCTCATAGCAGTCATAGCAGATTTTGCATGTTCTTCCCGTGAACAGCCCAAAACATGTGTGATAGGTTGATTTGTGATTCTAAATTGCCCATAGGAGTGTGTGTGACCCTATGATGTACCCCTGCTGCCCTTCGCCCTTTCAGAGACAGCTGGGATAGGCTCCAGCAGAATTAGGGAATAAGCTGATATAGAAGATGAATGAATGAATTTATATTAAAACTACAGCTCATATGTCTGTTTTGGTTTATATTATTAACCTTTTTTGCCTATTTATATTAAAAATATTGAAGTATAAAATAAAAGAAAATTGCTTATACAGGGGTTTTACATCATGAAACGTTTTACTATTTAATAATGTAACTATGTAATGTGGAATCTCTAAATTCCAATTATGTGATCTTTGTTGAAGATGGATGAATTATTATATATGTATATGTACACTTATATGTGTAAGTTTCGGCATTACTCTTTTTTTTCGTCAACTTTTTTAGATGATGGAATTACATGGTGATTAAATAACCTAGACTAGGCGCAGCTACAGTATGTGGATGCAGCTTTGTTATACCAACCGAGCAGACATAGTATCTGAGTCTATTTATAGTCATGAAAAAGATCAGCTGATTGAACATGTGCAGTCGGGTGTGGTTCTTGCGTAATTGGAATAAAAACCTGCACCCATACCTGCTCTCCACAGATAAGACTGGACACCATTGTCCTAGATAATGAAACTATCTACTATTGGGTTTTACACTTATATTACACGCCGTAGTTGGTATCTATGTATTTATAGATTCATTCAAAATATTTCCTGGATGTGGCAGACGCATTTACATTTACAGCATTTGGCAGACATCCTTATCCAGAGCGACTTACATTTATCTCATTTATACAACTGAGCAATTGGGGGTTAAGGGGCCCTGCTCAGGGGCCAACCGTAGTCCAACACCTTAACCGTGAGCCACCACTTCCCTTCCATAGTTACATAATGACATTTGCATAAACATAACCTTTTCCTGATAATGATGGTAGTGAACAGTCATCATTAAAGGCACTTGGACTATTAAATTTGTCTCTTTGAATGAAAGAATTTTTGCTCATAAGGCTTTTTTTCTGAGATATTGGATCAAAATTCTGCTTTTAAGATGTTTTAAGCCATAAAAATGTTACAAAAATGCCTTTTATTTCTTCCTGTTGCGACAAAACTATTTAACTCTGTCTTCTGCCTTCCTGATTACCACTGATTTTCCTTTTTTTATTTATTTCTTTATTTCATAGGTTATTTGATACAAAAATATTATCGCCAAATATGTTGCTGCTAGCCAGTACCTAGTTGGTGCTGCTGTTTGTTTCCTTTTAATATAACTATCTAATGTTAATATTTCTTTTTTCTAACACAGCAATACTCATTTATTTATTTATTTAATTTTTTAGAAAAATCCATCTGGGGTGAGACACCCGTCCATTTTCAACGTCTTGGTGTCAAGTTGTAAATGGAGCTTTCCTAGTTGTAATTAACTCATTTTCCCACCTCGTCACAACAGACGTGCGAAATGGGGGAAAAAACAGACACCTTATATAATAGTGTGTCCTTTATTTGCTCTGCTGGTGGATGTTAAGCTCATTAAAAAACTGTTTTGTTTTACAGTAAAAGGCTTAAATGGCCAACGGGGCTGTTCTTCTTGTGTCCAGAGCAGCAAACATTTTTTCACTTGCACTTGCAGCTTGGTGGTGCTGGGAACTGAACAATGCGTTTACAATCTTCATATTGGCAATCTTCAGACACACCTTAACCACTGAACTAGTGTTACACATTCAACTAAACAAGTAAGTAACTAATTAGTAAAACTAAGACTATTATTATTTACGGCATGTCCAGACATTTTGATATAAAAAAATACTCTGAACATGTATGTCAGTTGGCACATGCCTTTATTCAGTCACTTATATTTATCTCATTTTATCTTACTGAGCAGTAATTAAAACTGTAAATAAATAAAACAAAACTAAAAATACAATTAAAACTGTTGTGTTAGATTTATAGTTGGTGAGAAATTAGTGATTGACAATAATTAGTCATATTGGCAACACAGAGGAGCCCCTAAATAAAATTCTGCTTAGGGCCCCCTGAGGGCTTGGGCCGGTCCTGCTAGGAATTGAATCTATGGTTTTGGATTATCAATCCAACATCTTAAACATCAGTCCAACTACCACTTTCCCCCAAACAAAAAGAAATTAATGAATTTCAATTTCACTTCATTTTACCATAACTTCAACATAGCATTGGCATAACCAGAGTTATGAAACCAGGGAACCCAAAGTAAAACCCAAGCAAACACAGATGAAGGTGTTAAACCGTCAGTGACCCAGTATCCCTGGGCTAAGAGTCAACTTTACTACCCACTGAGATTCTGCCCGTTTATTGCATGACTTTACTTGCTGTGTGTATTTATAAGCTTGCCAACGTCTACTTATGCTAAAAATTCTTCATGTTCTTATTTCTTTAATATTCTAAAATTAGATTTAGATAACAGCTAAGCCTCGAACCTAAGGCCTGTTTAAATATATAATATTATAACTCCATAAAATGATCATCTATTTTACCAATGGACTTTTATCAGGTGTTATTGATGTAAAAACTATTTATTAATTTTTAATTAAAGGGTAACTAATAATGTACTAATGTACTAATAATGTACTTATACATTATTAGTTACTTACACACACACACACACATTTTAATAATTCATATTATTTATTTATTTTTATTATTTTTTTAAATATAATGCATGATTTTATAAATTATGTAATTTACTAAATATATTATATGTATATTATATAAGATCTATTCTCGCAAATGTATATATCTAGAGATATTACCCAACTAACTCTACTGTAAAATTACTCCTTGCCGCCAGAGGGCGTATTGTTTGTTGTATTAAATCAGCTCATCTTCCGAGCATCCTCCGCGGACCGAGCCCGCTCAGCCATATTGAAGTCAAGCATCTTACGCACCGTGTTATTTTTCCCACCTGCCTTTCTAGAAAATCCCACATTTGGATTGTGATTGGCTGCACCTCCGCGATTCTGACAATTGATTGGTCGCAACCACGATGAGTATCATACAACAGCCAATCATATTTTAGGAGGTGGGATTTGGCCAAATCCGGGTAGGAAAAAACGTTCTTTCGGCAGAGGAACTGTAGCCCGCCATTGTGTAGACACTTAAGCTCTATTGAGAGACTGGGGCACTTGGCTAACTCTGTAAAACATTTTCGCCATATTAGTTTTGGAAAAAAACGAAATAAATACGCAGTCTTCTAGGAGAAAGAAATGTCAGCCGGCAGCCTTCTGGGACAGGTAAAGAGAGGCACTTTATGAACGTTGTACGAGCGCCGTAGCTAGCAGTGACTCTCTCTCTGTGTAGTGCAGTGCAGCGGTAGGCCTGACCACCTGCTGTCCGACTCACTGGTCAATATAAATCTCTTTTTATTTTCCTTTCTTTTCATCCTCACAACTAAAACCTTCATGAATCACCTGGACCCAATCCAGAGACCGAAAGGCCAAGGGAATAAAGGTAAGCACAGACGGAGTGAGAAGGCGTGAAGTTGCGGTGTAGCTTGTTGGCGTGGGGCTGAGCGTGCTAACTGTACGGCTAGCACGCAGGCCTGGTCGTTTTTACTCCATTTTCACTTAAAACGCTTTTTTTATTATTTTATTCACGCTACGTGTTTGTAGTAGTTAGTCGACATGTTTATTCTTAGTCTCGGCTGGTGAAACAGTGCTTTAGGTGCCCACGCTAGCTAAAAGATTAGCAAGGTAGCTAGCTTGCTAGCTAACCCTGCTAGCGGCCAGGCCAGGTTAATGTAACGATAGCGGGGGTAAATGTAAGGAAGTGCTCTTAGTGATGGCTCGGGCTAACAATACTCTTAAAATTTATATTTTCACACCAATTACTTAACTTAATCCTGATTACATAATTTTTATTTATTTTATTTTTATTTATTTTGAAAGCGGGCATAAAAACAGTAATTATTACTCGGTTGCTAGCTAAAACTACATGCTAGCTGATGGTTACCTGTGTAAATCACAGATGCCTTATTAGTCATTAGAAGTTCACCTGTGAAGGGGGTAAATTGTTTAATTTATACTCCTTCTTTATATGGCTGTACAATTTTAAGGGGTAATTAAATGGTATATTTAATTAAATACTTGTCTCAAAGCAGGGGTGTCCAACTAATCAAGATCTTGCTAGGAAACTTACAGGTAGGTGTGAGGCAAGTTGGGGCTGAACTCTGCAGGACACTGGACCTCCAGGACCTATTTTGGACACCCCTGTCTTAGAATGATTTTTAAAAACTGAGTGATTTAAGATGATTTGGAAGATCATGGTTCAATTTCCAGCATCACCGAGTTGCCACTGTTGGGCCCCTGAGCAAGGCCCTTAACCCCAATTGCTTAATTGTATAGAAGAGATAAATGCAAGTCGCTCTGGATAAGAGGTATCTCCCAAATGCTGTAAATGTTATCTTTAAACCCTCCAACAGTGACTTTTATTTTAGAAATAATTTGTCGAGATTGAAACTTTTGTTATCGTGCATTTTTTTATTTATTTATACAAGCTAAAACAAGTAAACCCCTTTTGCATAATTGTAAATGTTATCCTCAGTCTCACCGCACCTTTCTCTTTGTTCACTTCCCAGAAGTGAGGTGATATTGACTAAAATATTTTACGTGACATCTTTTAAATACGTCTGTTTTATGGGAACAGTACAAGCAGACAGCAGTGAGTTGGTGTGTGAGATCTAATCAGACCTCAAGGGTCAAATTGTCTTGGAAGTTATTCGTGGTCGATACAAAAACAAAGAGCGAATACATTTTCAACGTTTTTAAGTACAATTAAATTATATCCGCCAGGTAATTGTGCCCCACACAGAACACAAAGGATAATGACTGCCTAATTACCCTTGTTAAAGCTGTCATAACAAATGACAGTGCTGATGGAGATTAATCTGTACAGCTTTTCCATCATGAATCCTAAAACAGACCTTTTTTCTGACTTTAAGATCTCTGGCACTGTTTGTCTAATGAAATGTTTTTCAGTTAGCAATCTTAGCAACCCGGATTGTATCCATCAATCTAAAATATTTTACTTATCTGAAACTGACATTATTATTTATAATAATATGCCTGATAATTCAGGCTTTTATTGTGTTTACTTGCACGTCAACTTACATTTACGGCATTTGGTAGACCCCCTTTTTCAGAGCGGCTTACATTTATCTCATTTGTGCACAGGACCAGCAGTGGCAACTTGAAAGTATCTCTGTATTGTCTAAAGCACAAACCGGACACATGATTGTCTTTACAGGTTACTTTCCAAAATAAATAAAACTGGTGTTTTAAACTGTAGCAGGCAACGATTTTATAATCCACAAAATACTTGATGTTTCGACAATCCAATGCACAGATGTTCATTTGAGACATATTTTAATATAAACTTTGTCACACACAGGACTAGTAAAATTGTGGTAGAAGAAAAGGTATATTCAAACTGTTCAGTAACCTCTTTTCTTTCCCTCCTTCAGTGCAAAACGGAGCTGTTGCCCAAAAGGAGACCTTAAATGATGATGAGTTTGAGCCTTATCTGAATGCTCAGCCCAGACAGGTAGGTCCTGTTACACATCCACACAATAGCCAGAGCCTGGAGACACAAATGGTGACTCGACTATAGTAGCTCAGTGTTCAGTGCCTATTATCCTCCTTAATTGCATCCTAGCCACAGGCTTTTGTTTCCTGAATAAAATATGCTGTAAATGCATTGTTCGGTGTTTTATTAGAACTTTACAATTCAGGATATGCACAAACGGCATCCTTAAAAGTTTCCACTTTGTGTGATTTTACAAAAAATCTGGAAAAAAAAAAAATCTTCTCTTTTGTAGCACACATTTGAGAAACTGTGGTAAAAGAAAAGAGGAAGTTCATGCATCATGTATAATAAATTATACAAGTTTTATTTAATTCACAAATTGCGGAAAGTCTGTTTGCTTTGTTTTATTTGCCTGAAGAGTCGAAACAAAAAAAAGACTGTTTGGTTTCCCTGTATCCAATTTGTACTTCTGTTTTTTTTATTATTATTATATTGTAAATTTAAAACATGTGTTGGGCAACATTAGTTTAGAGAATGGCAAGAAAGAAAAGCAGTAAATCTCTGCTCTAATTTTTTTTTAATTAACATTAAATAACTTGGTTAGCTGAATGTAATTATAATTGCAAGTTACAAAATCTGCTTACTCCATTTATTGTACCCAGAGGGTCAGACGCTTACAATTTTATTTTTTATTTGCAATTTTGAACGGAGCCCTATATTGGACAAAAGAAGGGCATGTCATCAGCTCTGACTAACTATCCACTTATCTAAGGCTGGTAGGAGTACCAGGTACAAACATCATTTTAAATGTGCGACTGACCACACTGAGATTTATTAAAACGAAGGTAGGGCAGTGTAATTGCCAGGCACTCCTAATAAAAATGAACAGGGACTCTCCTTTGTCTAGGGTGCAGTTTAAAATACTTTTTTGATGACTTCAGTGTTTGTTGTCTTTTTGGTTTTTAAATATTCTTGTTTAATTTTTACTTTAAGTTGTGTTAATGATTTTAAATAAAAGTAAATTAACATAACATATGCTCCACTCGGTCAGGGAATAGATTTATTTCAACCAATTTATAGTAAGACTAAAGTTTGTGTTTTTTTACATTCATTAATGATTGTTTATTAATGGATTGTTTGTCCATCTTTTCAGAGCAATGCATATACGGCCATGTCTGACTCCTATATGCCTAGCTACTATAGCCCCTCCATAGGATTTACCTACTCCCTTAATGAAGCAGCATGGTCCACAGGTGGTGATCCTCCCATGCCCTACCTGGCCTCCTATGGACAGCTTAGCAATGGGGAGCACCACTTTCTTCCGGATGCCATGTTTGGTCAGTCAGGGGCGCTTGGGAGCAACCCTTTCCTGGGCCAGCATGGTTTCAACTTTTTTCCCAGTGGGATTGACTTCTCTGCCTGGGGTAACAGCAGCTCTCAGGGACAGTCCACACAGAGTTACGCCTACGCACCCAGCTCGCTCGGGGGTGCTGTGATTGATGGACAGTCTCCCTTCACTGCCAATGAGCCTCTTAATAAGGCTGTAGGGATGAACAGTTTGGACCAGGGTATGGCAGGGCTTAAGATTGGGGCAGGAGACATGACGCCTAAAGTTGTTGGTTCTGGACTTCCGGGTGGACCTTTAAATCAGGTATCAGCAGCTCCCAGCATGCCTGCACCTTCCATTGCGCCTGCCAAAGTGGCATCCTGGGCGGACATTGCCAGCAAGCCTGCCAAACCCCAGCCCAAGATCAAGACTAAAGGCACTTTGGGGGGCACAAACCTTCCCCCTCCACCAATCAAACACAACATGGATATCGGCACATGGGATAACAAAGGGGCGGTGCCTAAAGCAGCAACACCCCAACAGCCAGCACTGCCCACCAATGGACAGCCACCCAATCAGGGCTCTCCTCAGCCAGCCACCCCTGCCGTAGGGGTGCCCCAGCTTCCCCTTACCAATGGACAGCTTGCACCCCCCATTGTTCCATTAGGACAGCACCCCCAGGCTCCTAATGGGCAGCCAGGTATGGCCCCACCTCAACTTCAAGGCCCACCCCCTCCACCACAACCTTCTCAACCAACGCGCTGGGTCCCTCCTCGTAACCGTGCCAACGGCTTTGGAGATGGAGCAGGCATGGCCAGCCAGTCCCCCCCTAGTGCTGGAATGGGTGGAGTCAGCGTGCCAACAGAGCCGCACCCGGTCCTCGAGAAGCTGCGTCTTGTCAACAACTACAACCCGAAGGACTTTGACTGGAATCCCAAGCAAGGACGAGTGTTTATTATAAAGAGCTACTCGGAGGACGACATCCACCGCTCAATTAAGTACAACGTGTGGTGCAGCACGGAGCATGGCAACAAGCGACTGGATGCGGCATACCGTTCTCTGGGTGGAAAGGGCCCACTGTACCTGCTTTTCAGCGTCAACGGCAGCGGCCACTTCTGTGGTGTGGCTGAAATGCGCTCACCTGTGGACTACAACACATGCGCTGGCGTGTGGTCGCAGGACAAGTGGAAGGGTCGTTTTGATGTGCGCTGGATCTTTGTCAAGGACGTGCCCAACAGCCAGCTGCGTCACATCCGCCTGGAAAACAACGAAAACAAACCAGTGACCAACTCGCGTGACACACAGGAGGTCCCGCTCGACAAGGCGCGGCAGGTGCTTAAGATCATCGCGAGCTACAAACACACCACCTCTATCTTTGATGACTTCTCACATTATGAGAAGCGCCAGGAAGAGGAGGAGAGTGTTAAAAAGGTAATCGAACATTTCTGAGTGCAGGTGCTCTAATTAATGCAGTAAAGCTATTCTTTTGTAAGTACGAAAAATGCTTATGATATTTGGTGCTGTTTGCTTATATAACTTCACAACATCAATTTTAAAGCACAAAACAATGAGTTTCAAATATACCCACACAATTTAAATGTCCATTTTGATTAGCATCTCATTTGGTTCTACTTGCTGTTTTAATATCTGAAACACATCACTGAGCTGTGCTTGTCGAGTCAAATCACCTATACAATGGCAGATGTTTTTTATAGAACTACTGAAATATACAAATAAATGGAAAACTGTTTTTAAAAAGTGCAAGACTAATGCAAGAAGAGAAAGGCAAAAGGGTTTAATTTGATTTACATCTTTGATTACATTTTCATTCTGGATGTAAAACGTTTCACAGTTTAAAAAAGATAAGTGTGAAATTCGAAGATGCTTAAGTATGGAAGTACGGACGATTTAAGCTTGCTAAATCTTTGTTATAGCCTTGCTGGATTTTTGTTTGTAGAACAATTTTTTTTTTTACATTTTTATAGTATTAAGTGTTTATGGGGATAATATATAACATTTACAAGTATCAGTGTTAAACATGTGTTTTATATTGTCCTGGTGCTAAAAGGCTTGACTGACTGGGTGGCAAGAGCGAAAGCTGCAGCTTGTTAGGGGTGAGAAGAAAAATCGAATCGATTCATCGTGATTCTTTCTCTAACAATCAATTTCTGAATGAATTCAATTCTCAAAAGTCCAGAATCGATTCCAAATTCATATAAGATTGCAACAACAGTGTGGGGTGTGTGCACAAAACAGAAAAATAAGTGTGACAAATTGTTCATCGCCACGGTTCACCTAAACAATTGAATGAAATTTCAATGAAATTCTTAATGTAAAGATAAATAAGCAGTGAAAGCATGTAAAACTGTCGAAAATGTACTAAAAGACATGGTTTACTTAGATACGACATTTGACTCACTTTTACCTCTCCACACCTCTGTGCGCATGCACTCTCACCAAATTATGGCAAGCCCTAAGTGGAAAAAATGCATTTACCAAAACACAGAATACAGTTTAGTCTGTTACATAATCACTGACTGCCGCACGTAGGTATGCTGGTAAATTTACTCAATTAGAACAAAAATGGACAATTAACATGAAATTTTAAAGTGACTGTGTGGAAACACTTCGACGCTTCCACTGAATTCTAAAATAAAGGCGAGGTGAATTTATCGGTCAGTGGCGGTTTTGTTGCCAAGAATTTGTTCCCGTTCTCCGTTGTGGATGACCCAGGGTTTCACACGCCGTTACAGGTGCTTGAGCCGAGATACAGTGTGTCCATATGGCGTTATTTCAGTGTTTAATTCAGAATTTCTTCATCCTGAACTCAACTTTGTTAAAAAAAAAAAAAAATGAAACCAAATCATCGTTAAGATGGTTTTAAAACCTTTCCCTCTGCCTCAGACCTTTTCTCGTTTTGTTTTGAACTGGGACGCCATGTTCAGTTTAAAGCGACCTAGGGTTAGAATGATATTGTCATACAGAAATTCAGACTATAAACAAAAAACATGAACTCCACTTCTGGTTAGAGTGTAAAGATGTAAACAAGTATTTACACAGCAGAAGAAATCTGATCCTGACTTACAGAATTGAAATCGGCTTGTAAAGTAACTAAAGATTCCAACCCCTACTTGTTAGTAGGTTTCTTTAAAAGTAAAGGGAGACTAAATTTAAAATAGGGTGGGGCTCCTTGGGTGTAATGGTTCGTAATTCACGAACATTTGTTAAGATTGTTTCAACATTCATTCAATCTATATGCAGATGCTCACAATAGGCGATATTGTTGGATGTTATTGGCATTGTAACATTGGGCTCAGTATTGGTTATGTAGAAATGTGGTGACATGGACTTTGACTGTATTGTTAATATCATGTGGAAGTTTTTCAGCATGCTGCAACGCACGTCTATATTGTTTAAGTTTACTAAATGTCTGTAAAATCTGGCTAAACTTAGCATCAGCGATGTACACTGTGTCATTGATGCTTGGTCCCCTACTCCAAAACGCAAGCGGGACATAGGATTCAAACTCTACATATCGCAATATAATTTTTCTCTTAATTTTTAATAAACATCAGTGCACTTTTTTGGAGCATTGTGCTACAGATTCATTTTAAAACCCATACTTATTCAGTAGCTATATTAAATCCCCAGCAACACTAGTAACACCCTAGCTTTACCATACACTCGGACTGTGAGGTTTCTCAGCCTTCCTCATGGATCTGTAGCGCAAAGCTGTGACCTGTTTCGTGATCTTTATTAATGTGACACTAAAATCAAACACGTCACTAACTAGCTTTGGCGCTACCTGTCGGCACACCATATTGAATTAAACTATTACCCTTGTGGCTATAACTCGATATATTATTTAAAAAACGCTTGTCCCGCTTTGCTTTTGGAGCAGACGACCAGCATCGCTTTTTATCTATGCTTCTTTTAAGCAGTGATGGGACGCAAAGCACTTTTGTATATTGCTCTGGATAAGGGTGCCTGCTAAATGATGAAAATGCGAAAACAGCGCAATGTACATTGCTGATGCTAATTTTAGGCAGAGCTCGAAGACATTTAGTAAACGCTGACCTTCTGTGAGATGCTTGAGTAAACCGGAAACCGGTATCCCGACTTCTGTCGCCAGCTGAAGTCTATTGGTTATTTGTGTGCAGTTTATTGGAGCCAGATTTACAGGAATTTTACAAATGTGTTTGGTAGCACTGATGCAAGAAAGCACCCAGGAAACGAGCATTTAACAAGGTTGCAGACATCATCTGGCTAAAGTTATAATTTCTAGTTGGCTACCGCATACTAGAAGTTGTTACTTGGATTTTTGATCTAGTTGAATTTGATGGTAAAGCAATTTTATGCAAAACCCATGTTTGTCCATTTTATTTCAAAATCTACAAGGAAAATCCTAATTAAGAGAAAAAAAGATCAGCAAATGGTGTTAACAAGCCAGTAATAGTTATAGCCAAAATATCCACATCAATGCAAATCATTTATCTAAAGAAAGGTTAAGCAGCTCTATGTAGGATGTTGAATATGGTGTGATTTCGGGCTTTAGAATTGTAACTCGTTGATAGTTCAAAGACTCGTATAAATGTTTTTATCTTGTTCCTTATTAAACTGAAGTGTGCAGCCCGCTTGCTTCTCCGAAAGTGCTATGACTAGTCGCGGAAGACATTTTTAAAAGAAACAGGGCTGTTATTTGCGTTTGCATTCATATAAAATGGTAGACTCGCTGTGCTCAGACTTGAGTAAAGAAAGATTGTACAACACATTATTTTCACGTCTATACCTGTGAAATGCCAGTGACGCTCGTCTTAAAAATTTGTTGACTCAAAAATCAGGCCCATTTCACACATTCCCAACCATTCATAACTTCTGTGCTGTGTTCAAAACTGGATTTAAGGATAGAAAAAGTCAGTATTATCAGTATTTTAAATTTACCATGAGTTTTTAGTACTAACTTACTTTAATGTCTGCTAAATAAGTTGCATTGTACTATTGTACTTGCCTGAAACTGGACTGTCAGCAAATAATGGTTGTTTAAATGGTGCTCATCACATCACACAATCAGAGATAATTATACAACGTCAATAAGTTACATTTAACAATTTTATCTTTATTTGTGATAAAGTTGTTCTTTATTAAAAATTTAGGCAGAATTGCAGAAAGGGACTGACACAAGTGCAGTGCATATACTATGCTAACACTTTATAGATAATACTTTATAAAAACAGTACACAAACCTGTAACTTGCCTTATTCATATATCTTTAGTTTGTGGCACCAGCTTCACACTTTGTACACGAAAAAAGACATTTCTAAATTAGTCTTTTAATGTTTAGGCTCATAACTTGTCAAATTTTAGTCAAAGTTGCATTTTAGCCTGTTAACAAGGTGCTTGTGTTAATGTGCTTGTTACGTTGTGTCTGCCTGTTTTCATCTGTAATAGAAGCTTAAATTTCACTCCAGCTAATTTGTTTCCTTAGTTATATTTTTCTTTCTTGCAATATGTGCATTTGTCACTGTCTGTCATTCTAGCATGTCTTGATGCTTCTTTGACACTCAAAAAGCCATTTGAGCCAGTTTCCTACAGGAAAAAAATTATAATCTGGAAGCACAAAGACGTTATGGCATCTAAAATGAAAATGCATATATCATTTTATCTTTATACTATGTATAAAAGCTATCGTGTTTTGTGTTTAGAACATTAACAAACTACTGCGGTGAAAATCTTGTCTGCATGCAACAAAAGACATTTTGAACAAACGCTGGGATGAAGTATACCGTCTCATTATCAGTGTTTACGTCTAAAAGTTGAGCGTATTTATTTATTATAAAGCCGAGCTTAATCCATCTGCAGCAAAACAAAAGTGCATTCGCACCCGCGGGAGTGTGCAGTCAGCTGTCAACCTAACTATAAGAAGGGCCATTTCACTGAAAAATGTACAATATTTATTTGCAAAATTAATGTGATGATTACTCCTAATCCCAGCACACAACGTCTCGCTGTAAGACGTCACCTTCATTTTTACACAGGATTGTCAATTGTTGTCCGTAAGCCGTGAGCTTTGTTTGTTTTTATATATTTTATATTTGAAGCGACCTGCGTATTCACGTGTGTGGATCTGGAGATCGACAGGACTTTAAATGCAGACTGTTTCATGTTCATATAAGGGGTTGTGACACGTGTGTTGAATAAGAAAACACATTTTAATTTAATGTTAAGATTATCATAGTCTTTAAATTCAGAATTATTAAAAAAAAAATCGAACGGACTACAATATGAGTAAAACACTTATTTATTGTCATTACTTTGTTTCTAAAGCCACAGGGAGCCGCAGTAAAGGGGTTTAAGAGCCACATGTGGCTCCAGAGCCGCAGGTTGCTGACCCTTGCTCTAGACCAACAACTGTACATAAGTACTCTTAAAATGCAGAATTGTTTAATTTAGGCATGGGCGATATGGCAAAAATGTCATCTTAATGACTGTTTTTCATATTGATTGATAGTTATATTTTAATATATATGTAATGTTTAATGCTGTCAGTTTTAAAACAATAACTAAAACCTCAAAAGTAAAGCGTTTTAAGTATATTTTATTAACCAAAAAGTCACAATTTAGATTCTTGTTTTTAGCTCAGCGTTTCATACGTTCAGGGATGTTTATCGACGTCTTAATGTGTCTGGGCTTTATATTTCACTAAATTTGATTGTTTGGATCCTTTACTTAGCAACCAAATGATTTTTGTTGAATTGTTATTGATTAATGGCTTCATATGCCGTTACAGTATTACAGTTTCGTGAATGTTTCTGTGTTTTATAGCGTGACTGGCTGATTGTACTGTGTTAAACCTTTAACAATAAAAAGTGTTTATTGCTTTTACTGGAAACTTCCAGCTTTTTTTTTTTTTTTTTTTTTTTTTTTTTTTTGTTAATGGTAGATTTATGTGAAGATGTAGTGAATTACAGGTGACGGTGCTGCCTGCCTTTAGGTGAAGATTAATGCACAAAACTTACTTTTTCTCTTTTTTTTCTTCTTGTGCAGGTGGAGGTCCAGGGAAACGACCCATACTCAAGTAATCACAGCCGGAGTCACTACAGAGTGCAGGTAAGACGCACCTTAAACACAACCCTAAATCGCTTGCTTAGAGACATTCCTGCTGTTTAATATAAATTTATATTATTTAGCAGCACTTTAATTAAATCTACTCCAATTAGGGCTGCACAGTATATCATTTCAGCATTGATATTGCAATGTGCGCATCTGTAATAGTCACATTATTTGACTGCCCCACAGTTCAGAACACATGTGATTTTGTGGATTATTTGCAAACTTTAATAAGAGTGAAGTTTAACATTCGCATATTGTTTTAAGGTCTGTGACGGTGTAAACATTTTAGTATCAACTAAAGTGTGATTTTCCTATTTAATTATTAAATTTCTGTAACTGAATCTCCAGAAAAAAAAAACATACAGCACCAATTCATTTGTCTGGGGTTTTTTTTGTATTCATCTCTGCTTATAATTTGTGTATTCTGGGTTAAGCCAGCAGAACGTAGGTGGCCCGAGAATATAAATAGGACTGTAAAGAAATAATCATGGTTTTAATTTCTAAAAAAAAAATGACCCAGTATTTAACGTAAACAGCTGCAAACAAAGCAAAGTACTTGTACACCGCTTTAAATCATCCCGTGACTGTGGTAAAAAACGAGAGTACTATAAGTGAATAAAAGCTACCGAAGGGAATACTAGCTCTATTTTTATAAATGTTTTCAGCTGAATAGGAGTAGTCCAAAAAGAAAGCGGCAGTGTGTTTGTATCATAATATTTATCTCTCTCTCGCTAATTAGTTACTTAATTAACCAAACAGCCACACTGATGAGCATCAGCAAAGATTGTCCAGATAAATTATATTTTCAGGCAGGCTATTGTTTATTACAGCAGTGGGTGTATAATGTACCAGCTACTCCAGTCTTTCTAGAAAGTCCTGTGTTGGTGGGCGTGGGGGGTTTGTTGGTGTTGATTCCTCACTTACTTTTTTTATTTTTCTCGTAGGATCGTCAAGGACGTGTCAAATAAAAGCCACTTGTTTTGGGAGGAAAAGACTGACCTGTCCTGTTCTCTCCAACCATACATCCAAATGTTTTCACTGATTATTTTGGGGACGGACTTAACCAAGGATTTAAAGATTTAAAGAAAAAAAAAAGAATGGAAAGAAACCCTAAATGAAGACTCTTCTCTTGATTTCTGTTGACTTAAAAAGACTTACTTTGAACTTGTAGTAAAGGAAAAAAAAACGATTATTCATAGGACTACAACTTAATTCTATAGGATGCTTAGATGATCATTTTCACTCTTTCTTTTTTTTTTTTTTTTGCTGCCTCCCCTTCCCTTTTTTCCCTTTTAAATGTTTTGTTTTTACAGTTCCAGAGCAAGAATGGTCTGCCGCATCACGATACAGTGGATTTTTTTTTTTTTTTTTTTTTTTTTTCTGTTTTTTTAGTATTGGACTCTATGGCCTTGCCCGAATGGGCAGTATTTCATTTCTTTTTCAATCCTTTCCCATTTTTTTTTTTTAATTGGAAATGATCCCATCAAGATGCGCAGTGGAGTGGCCTTTCACTGGATGTTGCGTTGTGAATAATTCTACAGTAGCCTGTGCAAAATGTCATTATGACATAAAGGAAAGCTGTCCTAAGAGTTAAAACGTGTAATCAAAAGTATGTTGGGGATTTTTTTTTGTTTTAGACCTGGTGGTAAGAGTGGGTTTTGGCCATGACACTTAAATCAAACACCAGAAATGTTAATTTTGTCATTTGTATAATTTTTACGGTGTTTAAAGAAATGGGGCTGTGTTTCAAAAGATTTCTGATCTTGTTTTTCCACATTTTTCCCTTCAAGTTAATGTTGCTATTGGCTGCGCTCTTCTAGTCATCCATTTTTCTTTCTCTTATCTGTTTCTTAAGTCAGAACCGAGGTGGGTCGTGGACCCTCTTTCTATTACTCAGTTCATGAAAATAAATGTGATATACTCAGCACAACACGTGTTTCATTCTGCCCTTGTTTGATTACATTCTTTACTTCCCCACACTAACCTGTGTCCTAAATCACCTGGCTTTTCCCTTCACCCTTGATTCATTCAGTATAGATGCCTACATACTCCACCCACCATTCATGTAGTATGTTAATGTTTGTGCATTTTCAAGAAGGGGGTCCTGCAAAACTTCTGAAACTGATCAGAATAATAAAAAGCTGCTAAAAACGTAGTGTGGATCACATTTGTTTGGGTGCTGTTGTACATACAGTATAGCAATTTATACCGCATGCAGCTCGAGCAGTTGCCATGTTTCATGTAAAGATTTGGGCAGCAAAAGTTTAAGGTTTTTGACAATCTGTTACGTATTTTGTTTTATTTGTACTTTTTATTTTGGTATAAAAAGAAACACTTCAGACTTGAATGCTGACTTTTGATGATGTACAAACATTTTATTTTACAAATGGTCTAATGTTAGGGTATGTATGCGCATGTAACCAGAGCGTGCAAACACTACATAATTAAGCAATGCAAGTATATTACGTTCTTTAGCAGAAATTTTACAAAATTAAAAATAATTGATCACTAATGAGCAAGACAAAGGAAACGATGGCAAGGAAAACCTCTTTTAAAACCTGAGTGCTTGTTAATAATGTCCCCCTGCAAAGTATATATTTTCAAGTAAACTTGTAAACCAGAAGCTTTTCGGCAACTAAAATATTCTTACAGGTTTAACACTGATTTTTATCTCGCCAAAGCCGTTAACTTTCCAACTATGCCGACCTCCGGGAAAGATCAACAGTGGCAACGGCAGCTTATTCATGTTGGACCAAGCAATGGGACTCCAAATCTGAAGTAGGGTGCCTGACCCAAAAGATCTGGAGAGAAGTAGTTGCCAGAACATACTAGGGTTAGGGTGAACTGGAGGTGTCCATGGAATGGGAAAAACCTCAACAGGAACCGGATTCAAAAAGAACCGATGACCTCATCTGCATGACACGAGCCAGTGTGGTTAAAAAGCATTACACTTCCACAACTGTATACACTCTGGTCAAACTGTACTTGTTGTGAAGGCTTGTCCAGTGTGTGTGCACTCTAAAGAAGAGAAGTTTGACTGATGAGCACGGAACAGTTTTATGGTGGTGGTTGTTGGAAAATTGGTTCAAAATGAATGAAACTAAAATTGCAGCAGTCATCTTGTGTAGCTACTGTACATCAGAAATATAGAATAAAAAATTACCAGTAGCCGGAGCAGCTTATTACCCAATTGAAAGAATGTTCTAAAAATTTTTGCCACACAGAGGCTAACAAAATTTGTCAGTATTTACTAGTCTTGAGTACTAGTATGAGTTTTTGCATTGAGATTTTGTTGCTTTGAAAGTGCTAGCCAAGGGCAGACAACATGCATGCAAAAGATGTGTAATTACTGGCAATGCTTAAATCATATTAACTCGATTGCACGAGTTGCATGTTTGACTGCAGGTCTGGAGTAAGCTAAAAGCCAGAACTAGACATGGTGTGGGTTGGAAAAAGTAGATTTGATGGTTTACCTTACAACCAGACCCTGCTCATGTATAACAATTTAATCATATCTAAAAAATTATAATAATAAGATTATAAGGTTATTCTGCATGGTGTTCTTCCACATCCCAAAGATGTTGTTGAGGAGGTGGACTGGCTATGACTTATTGCCATTGGATGTAAATGTAAGGATGGGGATGGGCTTCATGGGCTATGATAGATGCAACAGCAATAATTAGTGGAAAAGAATTAGTCCATGTATAAAAAGCTTTTTTTTTCATGATTCCTGCACAAATGGTAAGATAAGTTTGCCAGAGCACAGGATGTCAGATACTTCAGGACCAGGGTCAAGGGGACAATCAATCCAAATGAGGATGATCGTTACCACACCCATACGACCCAAAACTGATCAATCCGATCCTGGTTTAGTCTTAAGTTTGGGTTAATGTCTGTGTGGAGTTTTGCATGTTTTTGATGTGTCTATCCTTTGGATTACTTAGATAATTTGTTCCTGGGGTGTCATGCAATGACTGGCGTAACCTACAAGATTTTTTGCAATAAGAGAATAAGTTCTAGATTAGGGGTCACCAGATTTGGTCCTGGAGGGCTACAGAGGTTAACGCCAATTTGCCTCAACACACCTGCCTGTGAGTTTAAGTATACCTAGCAAGAGGAAGGAAACCAGCCTTCCAAGATGGAGTTTGGTGAACCCTGCTCTAGTTCCACCCCTAGAACCAGCCTGACCCTCACCACAAACAGATCCCTGCTGAAAATGAGAATTTGGTTGTTACTGCATCTTAACATGAGGATGAAAGAGCTAACCACAGGAGCGGTATAGCTTTAAAATGTCCATTTTAGTCAGTTTTAAAGATTCCTGAACACATTTACTCTGATAATATATCCAGAATATCAACATATCAGAAGT